>CM034157.1:337370872-337778830 GCA_019776745.2 Taxus chinensis | reverse complement strand
ATTCATCATGGGACTAAACCCTGTGATTGGAGGAGAGGTTGATGTTCACAGCCCAACCACTATGGAAGGGGTTGTTGAAAAATCCATAAGGAAAGAACATAAATTAAAGGCTATTTCTGCTCATAAAGAGGAAGTGCGGAAGAAGATTCCAAACCCTTCTTCAACTTCTCTTGCACCCAAGAAGGGGCCATGGAAAAAGTTTGGCAACAAAAATAAGTTTTCAGTGGATAATAATAAGAAAACGACAACGAATAAGCCTGCTGGAAATGTAAGGGATAGTTTTGCCAAGAATTATAATAATGGGCAGAAGTCCTATGGAGGCCAACGTGATAATTTTAAGGCTGGAAGTAATTTTGAGCCTAAAAAGGGACCTGTAGGAGGCTGCTATAATTGTGGCAAAGATCACTACACAAACCAATGTCCTTTGAAGAAGGATGATCATAATCAATAGCATAAGATACATGTTGCAGTAGCAGACAAGCAAGATGAAAAGCAAGTGACACCTATAGAAGTTCCTGGTAAGTTATTTGGCATACCTGTAACTATTATTTTTGATATAGGAGCTACTGAATGTTTTATTTCTAGTAAACTCACTTCGAAACTTAAAAGAAAAGCTGGAAAAATGGATAAATCTTGGACTGTACAGTATGGTAATAACTCTGTTCATACAGTTAGTATGTGTCTTTTTGGGGCAGTCCTTGACTTACCTAACTTTTCCACGGAAGTTGACCTCTATGTTGCACCTTTGGGATCCTATGACGTTGTCATCGGCTGTTAATTGGTTAGCTGACCATAAAGAAAAAGTGGACTGCTTTGAAAAATATATAAGATGTTTGGATGATCTGCAGAAAACAGCAGAGATTCAAGGTGTAAAATGGGAAATTTTGGTTAGGAAACTGTCAGCTATGCAACTTAAAAAGGCTAAAAATAAAGGATGTACCTTATATGTAGTAAAGATATCTGAATCTGCAGAAGAAGATGGTGAATTCATGAAACGATACCCGCTGCTACAGAGTTTCAAAGATGTATTTCTAGAGGAATTACCAGGTTTACCACCCAAAAGGGAATTTGACTTCACCATTGAAATCAAACCAGGGATGGAGCCTATTTCTAAAGCACCTTATCGGATGACTACTACAGAGTTAGTCGAGCTTAAGGCTCAATTGCAAGAACTTTTGTCTAAAGGTTTGATTAGACCAAGTGTTTCACCCTGGGGAGTGCCAGTGATATTTGTGAAAAAGAAAGATGGAACACTTAGACTGTGTATTGATTATCAGATGTTAAACAAGGCAACAATCAAGAATAGATACCCACTTCCAAGAATTGATGATTTATTTGATCAGATGCGTGGAGCATCGGTTTATTCCAAGATAGATCTTCGATCTGGGTATCATCAATTAAGAATTAAAGAAGAAGATATTCATAAAACAACTTTCTAGACAAGGTACAGACATTATGAATTCACGGTTTTACCCTTTGGATTAACTAATGCACCCACAACTTTTATGAACTTAATGAATAATATCTTTCAAGAATATTTGGACAAGTTTGTGCTTGTATTCTTGGATGATATTCTCATATATTCTAAAAGTGTTGAGGAGCATAATGAGCATTTGAAAGTAGTTTTGGAAATTTTGAGAAAAAGAAGGTTATACGGTAAGTTATCCAAATGTTCTTTCTTTGATACTGAAGTTCACTATTTGGGTCATGTCATTAGTAAAGAAGGAATTGCTGTAGATCCTTCAAAAATAGTGGCAATAACTGAATGGCCTGCACCAAAGAATGTACATGAAGTAAGAAGCTTCATGGGCCTTGCTGGTTATTATAGAAAATTTGTTAAAGATTTTTCTAAAGTGGCTGCACCGATAACTTCATTGCAGAAAAAGGATAAGAAATTTGTTTGGAATGATAAGTGTGAATCTACTTTTAAAATTCTAAAAATTCAGTTGACTTCAGCACCTATTTTAGCTGTACCTGACCCTAATGGAGACTTTACTATTGTAACGGATGCTTCTGGGGAAGGCCTTGGAGGTGTTTTGTTACAAAATGATCATGTCATAGCATATGAAAGTAGAAAACTTAAGTTACATGAGCTGAATTATGCCCCTCATGATTTAGAGCTTGCTGCCATTGTTCATGCACTTCAAGTTTGGAGACACTATTTACTTGGGAAACCTTTTGAGTTGAAAACTGATCATCTAGGGCTGAAATATATTTTCACTCAGCCTAATCTAAATGCAAGACAGCGAAGGTGGTTAGAGTTTTTGTCTCAATATGATTTTGATATTAGTTACATAAAAGGAAAAGAGAATAGAGTAGCAGATGCTCTAAGTCGTAGGAAGCACATTTCTGCTCTTATAACATTAAGAACTCAGTTTAAAGATGAGGTGAAAAGTGCATTAGAATCTGATATATACTTTCAGCAAGTAAAAGCAGCGCTTGCTGCAGAACCAAAAGATGAAAGGTATAAAGGTTTTCATTTTGATAATGAAGGAATCTTACGTTATGAAAACAGAGTATACGTACCTTTGCTAAATAATTTGAGAAAGAAATTGTTAATTGAATTTCATAATTCACCCTTTTCTGGACACCTGGGTATTACCAAAATGCTTGCCGATCTAAAACAACAATATTTCTAGAAAGGAATGAAAAAGGATGTTATTAACTTTGTGACTCATTGTCTGGAATGTCAGTGGGTGAAGGCAGAACACATGCACCCTGCTGGTTTATTATATCCCCATAGCATACCGCAGTACAAATGGCAAGTAATAAGCATGGACTTTGTACAAGGGCTTCCTATGTCGAGAAATAAACATGATGTTATCTTGGTAGTTGTTGACAAACTAACGAAGGTAGCTCATTTTATCGCTGGAAATCTAAAGGATGATTCTCCTGTGTTAGCTAAAAGATTTGTGCACGAAATTTTCAGGTTACATGGAGTACCAGAATTAATAATATCTGACAGGGATCCTAGAATGACATCAAGATTTTGGCAAACGCTTAATACAGCTCTTGGAACTAAACTAAACTTCAGTTCTGCGTATCATCCAGAAATGGATGGACAAACTGAGAGAGTAAATCAGGTGTTGGAAGATATGTTACAAATGTATTACATGGATCAACAGTATAAATGGGAAGAGTATCTCCCATTAGTTGAATTTGCATACAACAACACATATCACTCTTCTCTTAAAATGGCACCTTTCGAGGCACTTTATGGAAGAAAGTGCAGAACCCCTGTTAGTTGGGATAGCATTGAGGATAGAGAGGTAATTGGGCCTGAAATCCTTACTGAAATGGAACAGCAAGTTAAAATGATTCGGGAATGATTGAAGGAAGCAGCAGATAGGCAGAAGAGTTATGCTGACTTAAAGTGGGTGGACCGAAAATATGAACTTGGTGAAAAGGTTTTTCTTCGTGTTAAACCAAGAAAGAGTTCTATAACTTTTGGCAAGGCTGCCAAGTTATCACCTCGTTTTGTGGGACCTTTCGAAATTGTCAAAGTAATCAATCCCGTAGCTTATCGATTAGCATTACCACCTGCTTTGTCATGAATGCATGATGTTTTCCATATTTCTTTGCTTAAGAAATACGTTTCAGATTTGTCACATGTGTTAAATTGGAATTCCTTGCAGGTCCAAGACCCAGGAATAATCATGGTTAAACCCACTCGAGTGCTGGAAACTCACCAATTGCATTTGAGAAATCGAGAAATACAACAATGTAAGGTCCAGTGGGACCAGTTTAACGAAGAAAGTGCAACTTGGGAAAATCTGGAAGAGATGAAAACTACTTTTCCCTTTCTTTTTGAACAGAATTGAATCTGTTGACTGATAAAAAAAATTTATTATTATGAATTTATCTTTTACATGTCTTTATGTAAGCCAGTTTTGGGGCAAACATTCATTCAGGTTGAATAAATTCTATCATGATACTGATTTCTGAAACTGTTCAAGTTTGAAATAGTTAATTTGTTCAGTGAGTCAAAGAATTGATTGACCAGAAGATAAATCAAAGGATGTAATCATCGGGACAATGAATCTTTTAGGAGGGAAGCATGTAACACCCTGAACTGTTGTTACTTTCTCCTGAGCATTCAAGTGTTGATATATGATTTCTCCTGTATAAGGACATGTTCCTTTGGTTTTGGGAAGTCATGCTTGATTTGGATTATATCTTTTCTACTCTTAAGATCTTTGACTGAACCGGAATATGCTTGGACTCTTTTGTTTCTTTCATTCTTCACATTTGAGTACAATCTGATTTCTGGATGATTGTGGATTTATCCACCTTTATGACTCAACCTTGGATCAGTTGCATTGATCCAAGGGATGTTTTAATTTTATTCAGGATGAGCAAATGGTATCGAATTTTTGAGAGTTACTAAGTCTGACTGAGCTTTGAATGTTCAATTCCGGAGGTTAACTCTGGCTGATCATGGTAATTAGAATCTGGTTCCAGTTATCATAACATCAGGAAGGACCTGGACCTTAAGCCAGGTAAGATGTGTATGTTTTATATCTAAAGCTTAATTTACTTGATGCCAAACGGAATCTGATCCAGGAATGTTTTATCCTGTTTGAACTCTATTACTGATTAGTCCTATTTAGGGGACCTAGACTAGAATCAGTAAGGTTAGTAGTTTTAACCTAAACTATAACCTAATGTTGCAAGGTTAGTTAATCTAACCTAGTCCTAAAACTATGAGCTTAATACTCCTAAGGGTTAACTAAACCTATCACTATGGAGGGTGACTAATGTTATATCCTATGGCAATGAGACTAAGTCTACCTATGATCTAACCTAAGTCACTAACCTATCCTAAACTAATGCTATGAAGGGGGACCTAAGGAGGGTCGCGAGTCATGGGCGGTAGTTTCCATGGCATTTAAGAAAGGATAAGGATGGGGACAGGGAATGCTGCCAGAGTTAGCGGAGGATAAGTTTGTTAGAGGAATCTCACGTGGCAACATCTCTAAGAATGGGAATGTTTGTTTATGTTGTTTTAGCATTCACCAACTTTGGCAGTCGGTGGCAATGGAAAATAGGTGGGAGAATAAAAATAAATGCAATTAATGAGCATCGGGCCTCGAGCGCGGATTGCTTGGGAAGGCATGCAAGTGGAATTTTGCTTGGTTGTTTTGTTTTCCATGCATTCCATTTTTCGCTCTGCATGAGCACTGGTTCTTTGAACCAGCCATCTACTCTTCGTTGCATGGAAATTTTGAGAGTTTCAAATTTATTTCTCTGTCAGGGGAAGTATATAAGGCATGGAGGTAACAATATTTTGTTGTTTAATCTTTCGTGGAAGAAGAAGAGAAGGTGCGAGCGCATTCAGAGGTCTTCTTCAAATTTTTAGCGACACTATCAGGCATGATAGGCCCTAACTATTAAAATCTTGCTTTCCTTTAAATGTTTTCATTAGAACAACTCTGTTCTGATGATATATGCATATTTTGATTTGGCTGGTAACAATGATTTGGGTTTTATGTTGATTTGGGGTTCTGGGTTGTGTTTGGATCCTGGATGAAACCTGCTTCATTATTCTTGTTTTCCATGCTGTGAATCCAATATGGAGTTTTGCTTTGTGGTTGGAAGTGTTGTAAGTTTTCTTTATCTGCTAGAGATATTTGATTAGAAACTAGCTCCATGAAAGGATGCGTGCTAGATGGTTACGTGTTTGAAAAACACCACTGTATTTATTCACTGTTCGAATATAATTTTTGATTACGTGTTTGAAAAACACCACTGTATTTATTCACTGTTTGAATATAATTTTTGGGATTACGTGTTTGAAAAACACCACTGTATCTATTTACTGTTCAAATATGATTTTATTATCAATTTTTTGCTTCGTTGTATGAACTCCAACTATTATTGGTCCATGTTCAGGAAAGTAAGTAATAGAATTTGTGGTTGGAGTGTTAGTTTATTCAGTAAAACTCGACTGTTTAAGTCATGTGAGTTGGAAATGTTGCTTGAAATCTAAAACCTGTACTTTTATTTTAAAGGGGTCTGAATGTTCTTATGAATACAGGTTCTGTGAGTAAGGAAGTATTTGGTGTAACTGTTGTTTTTGCAATTTTTACATGGATGTTAGGAACACGGTTATGTTCAAGGGAAAACGTATTTGGATAAGCCCTGTAACTCTTGGAAAATTCACGGATAAATCTTAGATCTTCCTTAATGTAAATTATGTTTAATGTGTGGCTGAGGTATGACTGTGTTTTACCCTGAGGTGACTGTGAAATCTACTTCTCAAGGCTGCATTACACAATGTCAGGAATTCTACTTTAAAATAAAAACAACGACTTCAACGTCGTTAAGTATATTTATGTACAGCTAATGCTTTTCTTTTTGTAGTTGAAATTTGGATTGAGATGATCCATATGCAACTAAATGATTTATTTATTTTGTACAGTTAAAGCGCTAAAAACTACTATGGTATGAGTAGGATGGCTTTTGGGGCATTGCTAAATTTGTATTTTAGAATTCCATTATTAATTCTGTACATGCATTTTTGGTTTGGTATCTTGAAATGATATAACAAACTAACAGTGCAATGGTTGATATAATTAGTTATGATCCATTGGTAATAAATGGTAATGGGAAGGTTTCCCTAACTCTTAGACCAAATGGTTTGAGTAATGAAGGAAATGTAGATTGTTTACTTAGATCAGGATTGTGGTCTGAGATTAGAACGTTTATAACATTTTATAACGTTATTGGCCTTTGTTTAATGTATAATCATAAGACTGTAGGGATCTATAGGAAATTTTTAAGGCGGCTCTACCTGACTTAAGCTTTTGGTTAAACTTAAGTGTTGTTTTACTTTCCTTCTCTTTCCCTGATTGGATTAGAGTATATATATATATTACTTCTTGGAAGTTGTACAGTTCTGAAATTGATTAAAATAGAATTCTGATTTTCTCTGTTCCTTCCTCTAAGTTATGAAAGACAGTTGTTATTGGATTTTGAAATACGAAGGTATTCACTCTCTCTCTCTTAAAATATTAGTGTTCTCTTCTTTAGAATTCCTATAAGGAACTCTACTATCTGGTTATGAGATGACAAGACTGTTAAGAATAAGAGGGAAGAAATTGTAAGTGGTGAGATCTTAACTTAGAAGACTCCTTTCATTTACTGGTAGTACCATTGTCTTGAATTTAAACTCAGTTTGTTATCTCTTGTATAAAGGTAACCCTGTAGTTAGAATTTTGCATACTTATCAATGATTGAAAATTGGTATAATAGAGTTAATGGTAGTTTGCTGGTGATCTTGCACGAGACAGTAATCTATCCTTTGCTTAAATTGTTTTTATACGAACCTGTTGGATGCTTACCTTAAAAAGGTTTTATTTTTTTAATTGGAATGAACAACATGATTGACACTGTTCTTGGCCTTGCGGATGATTAGGTACATATGTTACCGAATGTCCTTTCTTATTTTCTTGTATTATACAAATCATCTGAAATAGACTAAGTTGAAATTATGTCTGTGATTTGAATTAAGATATAAAGTCATTTGAAAAAGGAAACTAGTGTGATCCATGATTTTGGATTTGATGAAATTGATGTCATTTAAACAGGATTGTTTAATGAAAACAATTAGTGGAATGCAATTGTTTAAGGATTAGTGCTTATCATGCTCAGTTCACTGAACTGACCCATGCTAGCAATTTTTGCAGATGGTCATCTTAAGTGGTAAAGGCAGGCAGATCTGAAATGATGCACAGACTGTTTAATCTGGTTTTTATGAAGAATTCTGACATGATTTTTCTAATTGTACTATAGAAGAAAGTTACTCTTTTGCTGAAGACTATTGTATTAAAATATGCAGAGGTGCATAGGTTGTAATTGTATAGATTTGGAAATAAATGAATTGGGGACATATTACTTATGTGGTTGTGTTCTTATTTGTTGAAATGATCTTCTTTTGTCTGTATGAATGAGAGTGCATTCTTACTATTATATTCAATGGGATCTAGATGGATTCCCTAAGTAAGCCTTAGCTAAATATATGGCTGGGTACTACATTTTTCTGGTTAGTAATTCTTTACATCTTATGATTGTGGTAAAATTGTAAATAAGACCACTGCATTTTTAGGGAACGTTGAGGTTGAACTATGCCCTAAAATGTAGCTTTAACTGGAAGATTATTCTAATACTCTCCTAATGTTCAAATTCAAAGCAATGTAATTGATGGTTATAAATCACCATGTCTTAATGGTAATAAGTCTGATATGTTTCAGTCTTTAAGGTTGTTACGAACCCTTGCTGGTTTAGTTATTTTCCTAATGGGAAAACTTAGGGCTGTTGTCCTATTCTGAGGGTACAAGGTTGTTAGGTACCAATCGACAACTTGAAACAATCTTAAATCTTATTAAAACTTTTCTCTGCGAAACTGAACCTAATTACAAAAGGTAACTCAAGAAGTGTGGGACCCAGGGTTGGGGAAAGCTACCCAATTAGGAGGGCCTGTAATCCAAATATAACTCAACATAAGTGAATTCTTGGAGGTATGTACATCTTTCCGAGGCTGTTTCGTAGGATGTTGACACATGTCAACTGTAGGGTTGTACCTTCGAGAAGATTAGGATCTTCTCGAGGATACAACAATGCAGATGACATATGGCAACACCCTTCTGCATTGATCATTAAGATTTACACTTGAAACTTGATCAAGATTTCCCTTCGGGACTGGTTAGGACCATAGACAGGTTATGAGGCAGCCCTTTGAGACTCAGGGTACCCTGACACATGGGGTTAACATTGGTTGACCCAGTATGTCAGCTTACCCCTAGTCTTCAAGGGCATCCTTATAACGTGAATTATGATATTAACCTGATCCAGAGTGAAAACTTGGGGCAAGGGGACTGACAGAAGTCAGTATAAGACGTTCTATATAACATTGGAGTGGGGTGAAGGATGTATTCCAGATTGACGAGTATGCCATCAAGGAATAAGTAACATGAACAGTATGTTTCAAATCTTTGGCCAAAGTATCGCAAGCTGCTGATTGCGTTGTCCTATGTCACCTAGTCTAAGGAACGTGATGCTGATGAATAATGGTAACAATTATTCAGATAGGTTCCTTGGACAGAGCACTCAGAATCCCAGATTAGGGAAGAGAACCATGAGAATGAAGTGTTCTGTTGAAAACACCAAACTCTAAGATACACATGAATAGATCGGTAGTTCACCGAGTCATGGAATGAATAGATCGGTGGTATACCGAGTCATTACAGCTGCATATGGTTATCTATTATAAGAATGATTCTTATGATTTGTGTGTTCTAAATTATGTATTTAGAACTAGAAAACACTAATAAAAATAAATAAAATTCTTGTTGTAAAGTATTAAAATGTGGATTAAGACCATCCTAAACTTCCTTACAGGTTCTCATTTCACTGATTTCCCATAAATGTCTCTTGACATCAATGAAAAAACCAATGACTATGATTCAGTAATATTTAAATGTAATGTTGTAAATTTAAATCATTGAATGAAAAATTTAGTTTGGTAAATAAAAAAATACCTTAATTTGAAATAATGAAAAGTAGGTGTTACAATGAAGGTCCTAGAGAATGTTAAAAAGAGCTTTGAGAAGATTAATAAATAGTTTGGTTGTTCTTGCATATCAGATGGATGGTTGTTGATTCCTTTATGATTTTTTGATAACTTCTAGCTTAGTTTGTCCAGACTTTAGGCTATTTTTGTATTGTTTTTTCCTCTTTATTTCCTAGCTGTGGAGATGCTTACTTAGTGATGAATTTATGTTGACTTCAATCTGATTTTTTGATGTATGTTGTCTAGTTTCTTCTCCTATACTAATTTTTCTTATTATATTTCATTGTATATCGAGGTGTTGACATCTTTGTACCTAGGTAGGATCCCAGTCAAAAAATATTTACCCTTAATAAAATAATCCTCCTATTAAAAATATTCCTAAGTTACTTGTTTAAAAAGGTAAAATGACCATTCTAAAGTAACATATTTTTTAATTATTGTAATAAATTTTAAATTGCAAACTTTTCAAGTGTAGATACTTGACTATGTGGAAACAACTTTTTTTTTACTTAGAATTGGTTAAGGTTTATGATTTCATTACAAAAAATAAATTATATGCTCTAAATAAACTAATTCTTGAATTAAGAACTACAAAATATATATGCATAAGTACCCATTAATTAAGTTTGGACACTAATATACATTAATAAAAGAAGGTACAAAGTATTTTTTATTAGGGGTAAAAAAGGGTTAAGGGGACCCTGCCCCATTACAATGAGAAAAAGTGGAGATAAAATATAACAATGAGGAATAGGAGGGGCAGCCTCTTCCAGCGGCACAGAGAAACAAACACCCAGAAGTCCAACTAACAGCAAAACCAAACACAGAAGAAACACTAACCATGAGACTTCTTCCCATGGGAATGAAGACACATTTTAAGGGACTCATTACCCTTCCCTTTCTTTCTTCTATTCATAGTAGACCAATTGTCACCAATATTTGGATTAACATTTTCAATTGAGTGAAATGGTATACAAATTTCAGAATTATTTTCACCCATCTGATTGAGGATCCCCGAAGGAGGGGGGAAATGATTCCAAACTAGCATAGGGAGAAGATTCCTTCTTGACATACTCTTGCACAGGAGCCTCCACATTCACATCCTCAGATCCCTCTTCTGACTCTGAATCTGAGTGATTGTTCACAATCAAATGACTAGAATCAGCATTCTTCCACCACAAAAATTGATTATTGGTATTTTTCTGCCCACACTTACAATCCACCGCTAAATGGCCAAGGGAAAAGAAAATACGAAATCTGAAGGGAAAGCCTTCATAGTCAATGTTTTGATTCCATATCCTATCCTCAACATGTAGGTCAATAGAAGTAGGGAAATCCTTTTAGGTGTTCAAATCAACCAAGATGCAAGAATATGTAGTATATTTGTACTAGGTTGTCTTTGTGTTAATAACTAGGGTTTTTCCTAAAGAATCCCCAATAGAAGTTGAACATTTCTACCCCCAAAACTAGAGAGGAATATATGACAGTCGGATCCACACAGGTCGGGTTTGGAAAGATTCAATAACATGGTTGAAAAGAGGGAACCATGGCTTCATAAGCAAAAAATGACTTTGATAATCCCACAATCTATCAAAAATCATATCTCTATCAGTTGTGATATCAAAGACGACAATGAAGAAACCTCTAGTTGTGGGGTAGATGTCAACTTTACCTTCCATACGTGGGGTACAAAGTATTTCAATTAAAAAATTCTTAAGTTTGTTAGGATGAGGATATTAATTAATCTTTGCATGCAAAATTAATGTGAATAAATAAATAAATTAACATAGGAAAAACAATAACACAGAACACAATGATAACATGGAAAACACCTAAGGGGGAAAAAACCATGGAAAAGAGAATTTTCCGTTAATTGAAAAATAATAATTTACAATCCAAAATATCCCCTTCCCTCACTTCTCTCCCTATTAAATTCACCCGAAATAGTGAATTAACAATATGACCCATGATAATATTTATTTAACCACACGGGTCACAAACTATATCAAGTGATGGGGTGTAATTAATAGCTCCCTGATTTAACATAAATTTATTAATAAATAACCAATTAAATATAAACACTAATTTTATATTAATTAATTAAGAATATAACTATTATACATTATTTAATTATAAACTAAAGTGTATAGACACTTAATATTATGTTCTAACATTGCCCCTTAATATTAAGTGGGGAACCATATGCCAACATTACCTGTTTATACAACAAGATTTACAAATCCATAAACCATAGTGAAGGTTTAGGCTAACATATCACATTTGAAGGATTTATACACCTTCATCATGCTCAAATTACCTTTTGGTACAAAAGGATTTGGAATCTTTAAATCAGTAGTGAATGATTTAGGCTAAGCATGATTTGTGAGACTACATCTCACAATTTCTCATGGAAAAAATATCAAACAACATCTCTAGGATCCACAAGGACCTCCTTTAAAAATAGATGCAACATAGTGGATTGTACACCATAAAGTGTAAAAGTTACAAAGATCATAGGGATATTTTTAAACAATGCTTTACAATTGAGTAGAAGTATAGAGAGAAGGAAATATCAACTGGCTGGCCATTAGGAGGTGAAATTTCCATGCACACTCCCCTTCAATGGAAACTTTGAAAGGCCAAGCATTGCATGGAACTTGCAGAATTTTATAGCACACAATGGCTTTGTAAACATATCTACAACTTGATCTTCAGTCGGGCAGTACTGGAGATCTATATCACTACAAAGAGCCTTCTCTTAGATAAAGTGAATATGAATCTCTATATGCTTTGTTCTTTGATGTTGAACTAGATTCTTAGCAAGAGAAATGAAACTCTAACTATCACATAGAAGAGGAGTACTTCCTTTCACTTCCATGTGTATCTCTTCCAATATTCACTTTAGCCACATGGCTTCTTTCGTTGCTTCCATTGCACTTCTATACTCTACCTCAATAGAAGAAATGAAAATTGTTGGCTAATTTTTAGTGCTCCAAGTAATGACACATGCACCAAACTTGATCACATATCCAGTTGTAGACTTTTGATCTATCACATCACCACCATGGTCTGAATCACAATATCCATATAAATATGAATTGTTAGAAGAAGTATAATTTAAACCAAAATTAAGTGTGCCTTTAATATAACACAATATTCTTTTGGCTGACTTCCAGTTATCCTGATATGGCTCTTGGATAAATCTTGAAGCAATATCTACTGCATAAGAAATGTCAAGGTCTAGTAATAGTAAGATAAATCAAACTACCTTACAAGTTGTCTGTACAAAGTAGGATTAGCTTTTTCACATGTAGGTTTAGGATCAAGTTTACATCCAAATTCTAGGAATAACAACAGGTTTACAATCAACATATTGAACCTTTTAAGAAAATTAGTGGCATATGGTGATTGAGATATAAAAATAGAATTTTTATCTTGATAAATAACCATGCCTAAGAAATGATGCAATAATCCTAAATCATTCATTTCAAAGCATTGTTTTAATTTAGATTTAATTTTCATAATTAAACTGTTAGAATTACTAGTAATAAGTAAATCATCAACATATAATACAATGAGAATAATCTGATTTCCTTCAACTTTTACAAATAAATAATTATCAGAAGAACAGTTAGTAAAACCAACTTCATTGAAAAAACTATTAATCTTTGCATACCAAGCTCTAGGAGCTTGTTTTAAACCATAAATTTACACACATACATTTATTTACCTTGTTATTCAAATACCTTTAGGTTGGTTCATATAGATTTCTTCTTTTAAGTCACCATTCAAAAATGCATTCTTAACATCCATATGATGGATTTCCCAACCATATTGAGCAGATAAGAGTCAATAAGAATCCTTACAGTGCTCATTTTTACAACTCGTGTAAAAGTTTCAACCTATTTTATACCAGCATTTTGAGTAAATCCTCAAGATAGTGGTCTGGATTTGAATTTATCAACACTACCATCAGATTTATATTTGATTTTGTATAACCATCTAGATCTGACTATACTTCATTTTTCAGGAGGAGGGACTAAATCCCAAGTCTGATTTTTAATTAAGGTGGAGTACTTACATTTAATTTCATCAACCCATCTTTCATTAGAAGAATATTCTTTGAAATATTGGGGTTTAGGTTCATACATATTCATTAAAGCATGATATGTATGTTGACTTCTAGTCATTTTATTAAGGTTTTCAAGATTAGAGTCTTGAATAATAGACTCAACCCATTTAGGTCTTTTGGTTGTAGTGGAAATAGGAACTAAATATTTTTCAACTACATGTTCATTATTAACTTCATCATTACATATATCATTATCACTATTAGTATCATTATTTTCAATTTCATTAGATTCATTGTGAACAATAAAAACAAAAGACAATGAAGATGAACAAAAAGGCTTTTCTAATATTTTAGCATTCCTATTTTCTATAAGCTCCATTTTGGAAGGTCATAGATCCTAAGACCTTTATTTATACCTCCATATCCTACAAAGATACAATGATATGAGGTTTGATCTAACTTCTTCCTTTTTTACTTGGGAATGAAGATAGATGCAAGGCTACCAAATATTCTCAGATGAGATACATTTGGTTTTTGATTTGTCCACTTTCTAGAAGAGTAGAGTTAACTAAGGATTTATTGGGTACTCTATTCAAAATGTGAACAATAACATCCATTTATTCAACCCATAGGAATTTAGGGACTTTAGTTGAATGGAACATAATTCCAACCATTTCCAGAAAGGTGCAGCTTTTCCTTTCAATAATCCCATTCTATTTTTTAGTAGTCAGTTCCTTTTGTATACCACATTCAACACAAAATGAGTCAAATTATTTATTGACATACTCTCCCTAATTATATTTTCTAAGCCTCTTAATTTTATAACTATAATTGTTTTAAACTAAAGATTTAAATTATTTTAATTTAGAAAAGACATCAACTTTAATTTTAATAAAATATGACCAAAACATTTGAGAATAATCATCAATAAAAGTGATTGTAGATAATGAACCATTTAGGGATGGAACTTCTAAGGGTCCTCAGACATCACTATGGACGAGTTCCAAAGGATCATAATTTTTTTCATGATGACTTTGGAAGGGGTTAGCAGATTGGTTACCACATAAGCACCCTTTGCACACTTCACGAGCTTGGGAAAAAAGGTGGAAGACCAGAAGCTAGGTTTAGTCAGGACATGTTATACTTGATTTTAAAGTTGACATGACCTAGTCTCTCATGCCAAAATTTCATGTCACTTCTTTGGGTTGAAAAATAAGAAGTAGAGCCAAATAATTTAAACATATATAAAACATCTCTTTGTGTTCCTTCAACTATAGTGACATCTAGATCATTTTTGATAAACCATTTATCTTTCAAAACAATTACATTAAAACATTGTTAATAAAACAATTAAATACTTTTGATTTATCTTTTCCCCAAATGTTGAGGATGGAATGATCACCAAAATAGATCTAATCATTTCATTCTATAAAATTAGTTAGGATATCATACCTATAAGTCATGTTTCTAGAGACACCACTGTCCAATATCCACTCATTTTCTTTCGGAGTGACAAAGGAAGCATAAAAGCAATGACATTGGATTTCTGATTACTTTTATAGTTCTTGTTTTGATTTTTATTTTGGTATTTGTTTCCTTTTGGTATTTGAATTTTGACTTGTTTTTTAATTTAGAGTCTTTTTTCTTATGGCCAAATTTTCCACAATTATGAAATTTACCATCAAATCTAACTCTTAAACTTCCTAGTTTCTTATCTTTACTAAGAGGTTTAAAATTTAGTTTTTGATTCTAGTTGAACCTAGAAGGTTTGCTTTTGTATTTCTGAGAAAGAAGCTCCTGAGTGACATTTTATTTTGAATCAATATATTTTATAACTTTCTCTTCCTGAATTAGGAGAGCACTTAGGTTTGGAAATCAGGGATGTTTTTTTCTATTTGATATTAAAATGAAATTCCTAAATTGCTCATGAATATTCAATTGAATAATAAAGTATAGTAATTTATCATGAATTAAGTTACAGTTACAACCATCCAACCAAGACTTAATGTTTTTAATTTTTTCTAAAAAAATAATTAATTTTTCATCTCCCTTCATGTGAGTTGTCATCTTTTTTAGAATTAATTTAATATTTTTGGATAACCGTGTACCTTCATGCATTGATTCTAATTACATCCAAGACTCACTCAAACTTTCTTGATTCCTGATATGAAGGAAGAAAGTGTATTACATGCTACACAAAATAATGGAAATTGATTCCTACACCTTTCTTTGATATGTAACAACATTTTCCACTGTAACTTTTGTTCCAGTCAGAGCCTTCTCCATCCCATTCATGATTGTCCAAAATTTTTAAGCCATAAATTATTCCTTTAGCCTTATCTTCAAGATGATGTAATTGGTTCCATTCAACATCTATGATTTGTCAATATTAAAGTCATTAGATCCCATTTTCACAAAAATAAATGAGAACAACAAGTTTTTAGTGATAATAGTTTAATAATCCACATTACATTTTTCAAACCACTCTATTGGTATTATGATGAAATCACATTAAAAAAAGAGCAGTCAAAAAATTATTTTAGATATAAAATATTTTTTATTATTAGTAAAAGGTTTTTTAACTAGAATCCTACCCATATTAAAAAATGCCCAAGCCCAAATACAACATTGGAGAATAACAAAATGTAAGACTACATAAAAAAGCACAGCCAAACCTTGGCCAAACATAAAAAAGACAATAATAAAACATAGTAAAAACTATAGCCAAGGTACACAAAATATTCAACTAAACATCAAAGAGAGAAGAATCCACCAAGAAATTATTTCATGATTTTTGAAAAATTCTTCTTAAATTTATCCAAGTTGCTATTGATATCTTTGAAGATAGTGTCTCTCTTGGATTTATCTTTTCCTTTGTTTTCCTCTAGGAGAATAGTGATGTTGGTGAGAAGATCCATGTTTCCCATGAGAATGGTAATAATATCAAATTTATTTCTTATGATTTTGCCCTGATCTTTCTCAATGATTGAAAACCTTTTATCTAAGTCATCTAGCAAATTATCATCCTTATTGCCAATCTCAATAGCAATTTTACATCCTAGAAATTTCTCTTTTAGTTATACGCATTCCTTTCAGATCCACTTAATCATGTCACTATGGAGATCCACTTTATTTCTCAGGTTTTGAGTTGTGAATTTTTTGATAGTCTGATTCTTCATACCCATAGCTAGAAGGCTAAGGTAAACTTCAACTTCACTTGGATGAGAGAAAGGAGGGGTAGAAAACCTGCTAGGACTAATCCTGACTGTCATACTATGAAGGGTTATATTGGAGGTAGGGGATCCAACATGTTTTGCATGGGAAGGGGGTAGATGGTACTGAGAGGTAGATAAAGGTGGAACAAAGGGGGTGGATTTAATAATAATCAAGTCCAAGTGTTTATAGATCAAAAGAGTTACTGCATGGTGAAATGGTTGATCTCTCTTTCCCTATGAGAAAAAATGTATCGAGTGCTCTAAGGATTGAAAATTTAGAAGGGAAAGATAATAAAGGAATTCCTTAAAAAATGATTAAGGAGCGTGGGATGAAAGAAAGGAGTTACCTTGAAATTCCCTTCTAGGGTAAGAGACTTTATCAACAACAGACTAACCTTTTCATATGGATTTGGAAAGGAATCCCTAAGAAATCCTCTCTTGACATGGTTAAGGTTCTCCCCGGGTTCAAGAAACTTATACTCTTCCTCCACCCCGTCATACTTGTTCTTGAAAAATTTTATACCCTTTATATGTTGTCCTGTGATGCTAGAGATAAATCTTCATTAATGGAAAATTCCCTATCCTTGTATCTGATCTTTCTATCCTTCCAATTTTTTACAAATTCCTATCAAATATGGAAGTCATGGCTATGAAATATATCCATAAATTTATTAAATCACCGTTCTTAAGGATATCCCATAGCTTTTTGTCTTCCTTTCACTGCTCATTATTTATTGGTTCCACACGATAAAGTTATCTTCCCATTATGCCAAATGTAGAAAAGTAGACACATATAGAAATATTTATAGAAAGGTAAGGGAATGAAAATTGGGGACTTAGAGTCAAAAAAGGAGAAAATAAAATAAAATGGAACCCACATAATCTCACTTCCAATTGAGAACCTAGACATGTGAGATTCTATGATGACCTTGCTTCAAAGTAATGATGGAAAGGAAATTATGGGGAAAAATATCACCTTGTCTCCAATTAGTATAGTTACTTTCTAACACCCCTATATTAGCCAAGGATCCTGATAATTTGTTCCCTTCCCTATATGTATGAGTAAAGGAACAACCAGTAAAGGTATTGGCAAGTCGGGTGGCGTCATCTATAATATGTTTAATATAGTAACTATCTTTCGTAGATCCATTTAAATAATTTATAATATTCTTAGAATCACCGTATATGATAATTTTTAGGATATTAAGAGATATAGAAAGTCTCATCCCCAAAGGGGCTTCCATGTCTTTTGAATAATGATTTGTATTGATCCCCATAGGACTAGCAAATGTAACTATTAAAATTCCATCATCCCATCGGATACACCCCCTCCCTTGGATATCTCAGGGTTTCCCTTAGACACACCATCAAAAGTTAACTTGAAGAAATCATAATTAGGAGGATACTAATAAATGAGAGATCTATTAATGCTTTTCTCTGGAATATTATTGATGAATAAGGGAACATTCCACTTGATCAATAATTTATCTTCTTCTATCTGGCTTTTGAGCCCTTTTGTATACAGGGTATAGTCCCTTCAAAACTATTTGCCCTTACTAAAAAGAAAATAATTTATCTTCTTCCTCATTTTGGATAAGTTTATTTTTGGGCTTGAAATTTGAAATATTATGTTTGATGTCTTCAAGAATGTCATTAAAAATCATGTCCAATGAACATTTTTTTATCTTCAAAGATGTTGGTGATCCTTCAAAATGTTTCACAAAATATGAGAAAAGGAAAAGGTCTAAATTATCTTAATAACCTAGTGTTTAAGTGAAGGATTCCATTGTTGCCAAGATGAGAGGAGAGAGTCAGTAAGGACATAAATTTTCCCCATAAACTTGAAGAAATCATTCCAGACATCTGTAGTATAGGTGTAGTGCAGAAAAATGTGGTTGACTGATTCCTATGAGATTTTACAATGAATGCATATTTTAGGAATGTATTGGCCCATTTTAATCCAATTATATGTAGTTAAACCTCTATTTTGAACACTTACCAAAAAGAATAATTTGATCCTGGGAGTTAATTATTTGAACCAAAGCTTATTCTAATCAATGATAGAAGGTTAGTTTGGGGTAAGAAGAAGGTAACCACTTTTAACTGAGTAAAAACCATCAAAATAATCCTCCCATGTGAGTTCATCTAGGGAGTCCTTGACATCTAAATATTTAGATCAAAGGAGTTTATGTAAATTCTTAACATTTTTAGATAGCTTAGGATCAAAAGAAGGAAGTTGAATGCAATAATTACCTTTTGGTTTATTTATAATATAGTTTTCAACTTCCGTCTCAATCATATTATAAAAGGGGAACACAAGTTGAGACCATTTATCCTTATCTTTGACTTCCGTCTCAATCAAACTGTTAAGCTTCCATTTTCTACCCTTCATCAAAATAAGGTTGCAGTTAACTAAATCCTTCTAGAAGGGGTAACCTGAGGGTAAATCATCTCTATAAAGCCAAATTCTATTCTTATAGGTCTCTAGGTATTTGGCTCTAATTAAATATGTCTAAGGTAGGTCATTTATAATAAGCCTCCATCCCATTTTTTCCATCATATCCTTGTTCATCCGAGTAATATTCTTAATCCCAATCCCGCCAATGATCTTAGGTTGATAAACATTTTCCCAAGCCACGAGAGGGTTTATATCATTTTATTCAACACTATTCCAAAGTAATCTCTTTTGTATTTTATTAATTTTATCAATGACCTCCCTCAGGATTATGAAAAGAGACCTCAAATATAGAGGGAGATTTTGTAAAGTACTATTGATAAGGAGACACTTACCCACTTGGGAGATAATAACACCTTTCCAACTAGATAATTTTATTTGGAACCTTTCAAGAGGATATTTTAAAAATTCAACTAAAATTTTACTTGTAAATAAAGGCGCGCCAAGATAAGAAGAAGGAAGGGGATGTATGTAGAAGGCCAAAATATTAGAGAAATTTTTATGTCTAGGAACTAGAGTGTTTGAGAAAAAGAATTAGCTCTTATCAAAATTAATGAGATGACTTGAAACATCTTAATAATCATTTAGAATAGATTTTAAACTCTTAGCTTCAATCACCAAAGCCCATCAAAATTAAAATAATTTCATCTGCAAAATGTTGATTAGACACTTTGAGATCAATGGAAGACATTTTATAACCCTTTAAATTACCCAAGGTCACCTCATTTTCCATATTTCTTCATAATCTATCCTCCATCAAAATGAATAGAAGATGAGAGAGAGGATCCCCTTGTCTAATACCTCTTTTTATCTTGAAGAAACCAGTAGGAGAACCATTGATAAACATAGAAAACATAGGATATGAAATGTAATTGTTTATTATTTTCCTTAAATGGGTAGAAAAATCAAAATTATCCAAAACTTTAACAAGGAATTTCAAGGAAACTCTGTCAAAATCTTTTTTCATGTCTAGTTTTAAAATGATTCCATATTTTTTGGATTTATCCATTGAGTGAATGGATTTATGTACAAGAATAATATCATCTTGGATTATCCTACCTTTGACAAAACCTCTTTGCTACTGAAAAATGAGATATGAGAGGAGAGGATGTAATCTAGAAGAGATGGTTTTAATAAATATTTTATACATCACATTTGAAAGGATGATTGGTATAAAATATTTGAAGTTATTTGCTCCTTTATTTTTGGGGATCAACATAATGAAGGCATTTTTGATCTCCTTGAGAAGGCTTCCAATGTTAATGAATTCGTTAATAGCTTAGAGGAGATCATTGTTACATATTTACTAGTATTTTAGCAAGAAGATGATAGAAAATCCATGCGAACTTGGTGTCTCATCACCATCCATAACAATTGAATTATTTTGAAGTTCCTCAATGGTGACCTTATCAGTGATATTCTTGAATCATTCCTCATCAAAAAGATTATTAGCAATATCCTATATGAATTTTTCTATAATTTCATCACCCTCTCATAAATAGTCTCAATTGAGAAGGTCCTTATAGAAAAACATAGGTTCTTCCTTGATAGTTTCTAATAGTGATTTCCATGATCCTTTTATGATTATGGTAATGGATGGTAGATAAATGGAAGAACTTTGAGTTACGGTGTCCATCCTTTAGCCATAAGGCTCTATACTTTTGCCTCCAGCAAGTCTCCTCCTAAGATCTAATGGAATGATATTCGACAATAATGTTTTTTTCCAAATAATATTCATTCACATCCATACCTCTATCTAAGATTCTCTTTTTAAGAGTGGCTAAATCTTCTTTAATTTTTTCTTTTTTTGAAGATATTAACAAAAACCTCCTTGTTCCACTTCTTGACTTGTTTTTTTAACTTTTTTTAAATTTTTGAACAACCACATACATAGTTGAACCAACAACATGAATATTCTACCATTATTTTATTTTTTCATACAAGTAAGGATGATCCATCCACATATTTTCAAATCTAAAAGGGTAATGACTTTTTTTTATCATTCTTGAGGAAGTGGAGGGATATGGGATTATGATCAAAGCTGATTTTAGGAAAAGAAGTAAGTCTAAAATCATGAGTAAAATACCAATCAATTGAGATCATGGATCTATCAAGTCTAATTTGAATTAGGTTTACCCTGATATGTCTATTAATCCATGTGCATTTATCTCATTCTATCTCAATATCCATGAGATTATTATCATTTAGAATATCAACTAAATAATCCATACCAAAATTAAAATCATGTCTACCTCCTTTATTTTACATAGGAGATAATGGAGTGTTGAAGCCTCTCATTATCAGCCATTTAAAGCCTTTACAGTTATTTATGAAATCTTTTAGATCAGAACAAATATTTTATCTACCATTAACACTGTTGGACCCTAAAATATTGGCCAAGTACTAAGAGGTGCATGCACGTAGGACCAGTGAGAAGAATGGCACTTAGGGGAACATGTGCAGGAAAAAGGGTTTAAGTGAAACCAATGCACATGTGAGAGGAAGAACAATGGTTTAAAATACTTATCCATATTTGGAATTCTAGAGGAACTTGAGGAAAATTGTGAGGACCTGACTAGGCATTATAAGTGGCTAAGGTGCCATCCTGGAGGCTTGGAGGCCAATAAAAGGATATTCCATGCAGGGAATATTCCTAGAGACATCATTACAGAGAGTGGAGGGTTTGCAAAGGGATAAACATATACCTATGAAGGACCACATCAACACTTGACATGAGATCTACACTTGGAGAAGGCATGGTGGTGGGTGTTAATCTTATATAAAGGAATACTTGGGTGAGGAAAAAAAATATACATAAGATATAGAGAAAAATATGGATACACAGAGAGAGGTAGATGGAACACACAAGCAGAAATACATAGAGTAACAAAATATTGTAGTAATGCTAGGGTTTAAAGTACTTAGTTATAGAGGGTTGTAAGGGATACCATGAGAATATGTATGGGTACTAGATTCTGTAACAAGAGATAAAATGGGAAAAATTATAGTTAGGGTCTCATATAAGAGAATATTACAAGAGTTAATTCTCTGTCATTTAATATATATGGTATGAGATTACCCTTTTGAATGTATGTTACTACCAAAAATATTTTAAATCTATCTATATATATATATATATGGGTTTGTTTTGTATATCTTGTTTATTGGTGTAAACCCTTATGATATTTAGCATGTTATAGCTCATATATGTTTTCCTAAGGTTCATTCAATGTTTATCTACCTTCTCTAATGCATGTGTGTGTGTGTGGATCTGCTAGTTTTATGTTCTTCTTTTATGATGCATGTATTTCTATCTATGCAAATAAAACCCCATTAATGGCATAACCTTCTCACAAAGTTCAAATAAAAGAGGGGCTTGGAACCCACACATACCTTGGGTGAGCACCCAGTGACCACTGAGTGATAGGAAGACACACTTGGGGTTAGAAATAAGTATTAGGGGTAAATTAATGACTACAAACACTATTCGGAGAATATATTTATAAAATCCAAACATGATAAGTGTTCCTTACCAAAGAAAAGAGAATGGCAAGATGGTGTGTAACATCAAGGATGACTGATCCTTGTAACCACTTGGTGTCCCAAAATTTGGTAATGCCTCTTGAAGCTCCAACTATGTTAATGTTATGAAACTCAACCATATTCCAAAAATATATCTTGATAATTTTCATCATATTATTCTGTAACTTTGTTTCTTGAATTTCCAAAACCTGAGGCCTATTGAATTTTCTAAAATCTTTCAAAAAAATTTCTTATTCCTGCTATTTAGGTGTATGATATTACATGAAATGCATTTCATTTGTAACATTTGGATGAGACTTTCCTCATCCAAGGTTAGATGTGTGTCATCTTCTATCTCCTTTTTACTTATTTTTTATCTTTGTTCTCCCAAGGTGAAATTTTCCTTCTATTTATTTCCTCCCACATCTATATCTTTATGTGTTTTGATTTAGGAAGTAAAAGAACCCGATTCTTCCTTTTATTTTCCTTTATAATTTTCCTTTTTTTGAGTGATGAAAGGATGGGTATGATTTTTGTCTTATTATATCTGATAGATCATATTCACATGAGGGTTCTCCTTCCCAGGGACAAAATTTGAGATGGTAAGTTTTCCATCCTAAATGAGAGATTCTTCAATAATTTTTCTTTGATCACCCTATATAGGGGATTATAGAATTTTTTGCTTCAATTCATTATTTTGGGATTCCTCTATAGAATTCAGATCTATATTTTCATTAATATTCTCCTCTTTCGGAACAAAGAAGACCAATTATCCTTCTTCAAGAATATAGTTTTGACTATTTTTTTATGTTCATTGTTGAAAGGAGAAAAAAGAGGTTTAATATTATTACCACTAATTTGGTCAAAGGCCATAGGTTTCACTTCCAGAGGGGGTTGTCCTTTTTATAACTTGAATAAATTCACTCGCTCCTAATCATTTAGAGAAGATTTATCCTGTGAAGTTGAAGCAGACTCCAAAAGAGGAGATGACGTAGTAGTGAAAGGATCTACTTTAGATCACATCTTTATAGGGATATTAGGTTATCAGGTGAGACATTTTTTAACATCTGACTCCCTCAACACCTTAAATCCACCATATTTTTTTATGGGTTCATATTTTACTTTTTTCTTCTAACAAATTTCATTATTTTCTCATTCGCTCTTGTTGTTTTAGAAAATTTATGTCCTAGTTTAGAAAAACCCATGTATTCAATCTTGAAATCCTAATATTAAACTACTTTTTTGTAGACCCTTAAATATGAATGAAGAGTAATATTATTAGGTAGCTTCTTATTCTCATTCATAGTTATGTAGAATCTATCTATTGAGAGTCTCATTTTGGCCTTAGTGAAGTTATCAAAACAAGCGAGAGACGGTTAACACCTTATTTTCCCAAAACTCCAGCAGAAATTTAAGAAGCCTAAACCAAATAGGCATGTATTTCATAATTTATTTATCTTGTTTGAAGTCATGGGTCCATTTTTAAAGAAAAAGGAACATATCCCCTAGGAACCATGATCGACCAAGTAAATATTTTGTCCAATATTCTTTTAGGGAAAATTTAACCATAAAAAATCCCCTAGTCATCATATAGATGTCCATACTACCTCTAGGATTCCATTTCCTATGGGACTAATGCTTAATAGTGTTAATTTTGGGACAAGATCCTGAGAATTTACCAATAAGAGACAATGAGTGCTTTTTGATGGATTCCTTGAGAATCATTTCAGGGATGTTGAAGAGCATATCTCCCTTGTTGTCTAGGAAGCATGAAATGTCTTATTTGATGGTAATTCCTCCTCTTTCCACATGTTTATCCAAATCATACTCTTTCTCTATGTTGCACTCTCTAGCTATATCATCCCACATGATTCCCTCCCTATATGTGATGCTCGAGAGGATCTGATTCATAACAGGTAAATGGATTCCCGCAGGGGAGATTTATCACCTAATGCCATTCAAAATTTAGTATACCTCTAGTATCATTCATGTTAAAAATTAAATTTTATATGTACAATATATTATTTTGATAATAACATTGATTTGGAATTTTTTTTTAAAAAAAAACCCACATCCTAGTCTAATACGAGTTCACATACTAATTTATGATCTTCTATCGTTTCTCCAAGTTACTCTTTTCAAGTAGTTCAAGGTATGACTCAGTGGCCTCATGTATCTTATTAGGTATATTTATGAAGCCACATTATATATTTTTTGGTAACCATGCCCAGATGATGCTTTCCACATCAATATCTTCTTTAATTTTATTTGAGATCATCCATGTTTTATTTTTCCTTAAAGAATCTAGATATAATGTTTCATCTTATCCTCTCCTTGTAGGTTTCCAATATTGAACTATCAAATTTTTATTTACATTATTTCCTTCCCAATTAAAGAAAAACATCCTCATCTTCTCTACCCATCCATATATTTTCATTATCAATTTTTTTTCATATAAGAAGCATCTATTCCTTGAACATATCCTTCAAAAAATTTAATTCTTGTTTATATCTTCCATAAACAGGACCAACATAAATATCATTATTACTTGGTATATGTTGAATAATGTATCCTTATTTGTGGATATTTATGGCTCCTATAATTTGGTCATGTTTGTATTTTTCCTATACCTTTTTTGGCCAAAAAAGAGCATTTGACCTCCTGCTATGATTTACAGATGGTATATCCAAATCACATTAAACATTTTCCCAGTACGTTATTTTTATAAGCCAATATTCACTACCTTCACCTATCGTGATTTTCCCCTAATGTTCAAAATATGATTTTATTCCCTTTTTTGTATTTTATATTTCTTTGATTTCTTTGAAAGGTTCCAAAGGAGGTTTCCCTTCCATAAATTTTACTTCGTCATTACCCTTTATACGTCGTATTTGGATTATACAAAACCATTACAAATCCTTTATTATTTCTTTATATTGAATCACATGCATGCCATCTATTAAATGAAATTGGTTTTTTAATACCCACCATCTTAAGGTTTCCATCCAATAGAAATGGATCCACAAATTCCTTAAAGTTTTACACCTCCTCAATAATCTAAGGAGTGAATGTACTTGACCCTTTTCATGTTCTATAGGATTCCATGATATGTGGAAAATAAATATGTCTAATTTATGTAATGATGTTTTTAATATCCCAAAATTCCCATCTTTATCCTCATGAGTGTCCTTTAATTGAAGGAATCTTAGATACATAATGTTGAATACCTTGTTTGTTATCAATATTGATGACAACACAAATATGGTATGATTCTTGTTATCAATCTAAGCATTATCTAATTACAAGTAGAGGATTGGTGGTTGCTTTTTGAATTAATTAATTGTAATTACACAACTAATTTATTTAGAATGGTCAAATATTTCTTTTTACCCTTTACATTTTTCATGCACATCAATTTGTAATAGTGCATTATGTAAAAGATGTTTGGATGATCCACCACCATCCAATAAATCTCCATATTCATAGATTATGGGTTCTTTAAGATTCTTCAGACATAAATATAATGATGTGATTTTATATTTTTCTCCATGTTTAACGAAGTGAGGGCTAAAGTGGCCAAAACCCTTGAATTTTGTCCATGTCCAAGCATACCAGTCAAAGTAATTATTAGGTTCAGAACATGACCTTTTTGAATTTAATATTTTACCCATCATTGGTATGGAATTTTTCATTTTGTCCATTTTATCATGAAAATTTCTCAAGAATCCACGAGGTTTCCTTCTAGTTACAATGTGTGGGAATAGTAAGTTACATAAAAACTTCAAGTGTATTTGTAATGTCATGTATGTTCCTCTCTAATTTATGAGAGCGCTTCTTGGAATTTGGTGGCTCTATGTTTGTTGTACAAATATGTGCACTCATCACACTAGGTAAAAAATCTATTTTTATAATGGATACAAGTTGATTTTTTTTTTTCATTATGTTGTTGAAGCTTGGCTACGACGCAAGAGGAAGTTTAAATAATTACATCTCCTTTTTATACCTTCTCATAATAAATTATGGGTATAAAATGAAGGAATAAACCTTGGAGGAAATTTTAATCCATCTTGTCCTATGGATCGTGTTATATGTGGATACACATATGATATTCTCTCAAAAATTATTGATATGTAGGAAATTGTTACAGTAATGTTTGACCTTTTTGTTCTCTTTTCTTGTGTTACCATTCACCACATTCTTGTCACTACCTATCTAATCAGATTTATTAGTATAGAAGGTACTCATTTGGTACCCTTAAAATTTACACCAGACATTCTGAAAAACATTTATCTCATCAAATTTCATTCTATATACCTCCAAATAATGATTACCCACATTGAAGATGGCATTTATTGGTAATGCATCAAAAATAAAATTATTTCTATCTATTTCATTCAAGAATCTAGTTTTTCACTATTGATTTTGAATTCTAATTGAAGAAAGAGAACTTTTTTGGAGATAATTAGATTTATAACTATAAAATTTCACATTTTCAAGTTCATCCATAAATATTGACCATTTTCTATCATAATCATTTTTTTGATTTGAATGATTGGATAGAGGGGCATCCAATTATCTGACATTTTTAGAATTATAAGATATTCTGATCACTTTATTTGGAATGATTGTGATTAGTGGCATCAAAAGAAAATGGATATAAAAACTAATGTTTTCAATCTTTTACTACATTCCTACATGTTGAGCACAAACCTATTTTAGGACCTCTTTAAATCTAATATCCATATGAGGGATCCATTTATGTTGGCCAAATTATCTAACATGTCCATTAAATGAGAGATCCTTCAGATATGAGAGCATCCTTTGCATAGCGAAGGTTTGAATACTCTATCAGTATGAACATTGAAGATATACTAGAATATAATGTCTGTAAAATGATACTAGGTCTCCTTCAAGTACATTTGGTAATTGTTCCCTCTACAACATAATTTACTCACAAGATGAATCAGAAATGAGATTAATTTAATAACTACTCCCTTGAAATTCTAAATTGTGTTCATCTTCTATGTACATGGTGCATAGACCATCCAATTGATAACTCCCTTATATTAAGCATATAGGTAACGCTTCTTGTTTCATAGAAAATCAATTCTTTTATTATGGCCAAGACTATTAATTTATTACATTGTAGCAACGTTATGAGAAACCATAACACAAATTTACCACCTTTTCGATCAATACACCAAAATTCAAAGGGTACCTCACCTATCTCTCCATTAATTATGATCTTATTAACACATGAGTTATAAAACCCATTGGCTATGCTGAATTAGAATCTCTTCTAGAATATTTATGTTTGAGAATGACATTGGTCTATGATAAAAATGCTTATTATTCTATCTATAGGACATGTATTGATGGCACTTTCAGTGTCCATAATGTATAATATCTTTCTCATGGGGTATTGTCATCTATGAACCACTGCAAGAATAAGGATCACTGGCAATACAAGGAATGGAAACATCTTCTTCATTTGCAACATCAATCTCAGCCTGGAAATGAGTTCTGTAGTAGTGGGATGAAATTTTACTTTCCATCCAGCAAATGCTGTTATTCAGACGTAGAAAAGGTGTACTTTTCCCACTCATATGATCAAAAAAATGGATGTACTCCTAGGATGCTAGATATAAGTTGTTCCCTTTAAAACTTCTGGTACCTTTACAGAATAAGAGGATTGATGATGGTCTAAGTAAATGAAATGATACTTATATGACACTATGACACTACAATGATAATATGGTTAGATGAAACTCATACCTCATAAAACATTTTTACCATACAGACTACATTTTATATCATCTAAGTGAGCATGACTTTATCAAGTGATGATTCAAAATTAAAAATCTAATGCAGGAACCTAATACAATTTTTAGGGTTCAATTTTACCCATTCACTTAGGTCATGGCACTATAAACTTGTGTGTGTGTGTGTAAGTAATGTGTGAACTCAATAATGAATGTGTGTCCTAAGTGTGTATGTGTGTGTAGGTGTCCTATGTACAACACATCTTCAAGTATCGCCATACATTTATAAGTGTTAATCGACATATTACACTGGCTATATGAGGATAAAATACATCCCATACACGAGATCTAAAAAGGATAGGATCAAATTAGTCCTATCAAAATTAGGTGTCCTGACAACAACGCATGTGCATCCTATTATATTTTTGGAAAAATAAATGAGGGGGAAAATTGTCGAACACCATTATTCTCCGACCTTCTGAGTAGATTCGGAATTCAAAGACATGTGTCCCAATGGTGGATATCATGGATTGGATAACTCAATACCTTACAAATATAGTCTATGCTTTATTTGCAAACAAAGGAAATATTATTCATAGGAATGAAATTAATCCATTGGGAACTATTGAATAGTGTTGCCTAAAGTTCTTAGGACAGTGAAAAAATTCGAATACTAAGTCTGACAGCTCATTATTCAGGAATTTCTAAAAGAAATACGTGCATAAATCGTATGAATACATAAGTCATGATTACATATAATTGACTATTCTACAGAACAAAGGAAAATCAATTCAGTAACCACAAAAGTGTCTATCATACTTTGAAATGGTAACATTGACTTATATATTACGACCTCAATATTTATTATTAGGTCCTACTTCATCCACAACAAGAGTCACAAAGATTTCCCTTTATCATGAGATTTGAATTAATCGATTTCTACATGAAAGTAGTGACTAGTCCCTTTCTATTCCAAGTTGGGGACCCTACAATGGATATGAAATCAATCCTTTAAAGCACCTTTTAACTATCCAGGAAGAGGAAAAAAGTTCTTCCACAATTTCTTCCACTCTGCATAGCATAATAAACCTGCATTATCAGTAAATTCCCTCAACTAGTATTTCGTGGGGTGTAAACAACTTTGACATGGAAGGCTGACACTCCCGACAACCCTCTTATCATTGTTTGTAGTGAAAATATTCAAAAAAAATCCATTGGGTAGCAATACACAAGGATTGAATCTGCTCCAATCTCAATGAATGTAGGTGCCACATGTTATGAGTTGAGATTCTTAGTTAATTTTAATTCCAGTCATGCAGGAATTTATCACCCTTGTTGAGCCAGTCTTCAAAATACGGATAAGTTCAATTTGCATATATGTAGAAATATGACCAATTTTTTCTTAATGGGTGAAGGATTCCTTTGAGTAAAAGGAAAGACAAATGGAACAAGTTTGATTTTATCTGAATTTATAAAATCTCTAGGAAAAGACAATAGTTGAGGCTATGCAGGTATACATTTTCAAGCAAAGTTGACTCCTATGAAGGCATGAGATTACCCAAGTCTTAGAATCAACGATACATTGTCCTGCATTTTTCCATCCTATGACAAAGTTAAGGGTTATGTATATTTCTTTCTTCGGGAAAAAATACATGGTATTTTGGATCAGAGTCAAGGCTATGAATGAATCATTGCCAGATATGAAATGGGGCAAAATTCAAACAATATTTTGAGAATACACTCTATGAGGTTTATTAGTTCATGTACGACTCAGTATGAATTATGCGTCAACATGAACATTATGGCACCCAAAATAGGATAACATGATTACAACACTTTATAAATGGAGATGCTAGAGTTAGAGGAGCCGAAGGTACTGGTTCTATGACATGAAATATCCAGTAGAAGAGTTATCTTATAATCATGGGATGATGACATTGATGAAGTACTATAGTGAGGGGGAATGAAAGTTTCCAGGTGAGAGCATAGGATACAACAAGGTAAACACATATGAAAGGGATAAGACAAGATCAAGAGGGGGGTTCATAATAGAGCATTTTTGTGAGAATGAAGTATCAATTATTCCTCTATCCATTGTCTTTGTAGAAGGTTTTGGAGTAGATGCTCATTCACATTATTCACATAGTGAATAATAACAAGTTACATGTTTATTATGATCAAAACGATGAAAAGGGGGAGAGAGACATCATAAAAAATGTTGTAGGGTTCATAGAGGTATTAACTAACATGAAAATTTGACCATGCAATTTATATTTCTCTAAAGGATGGTTCTCCTGAGTCAATCCAAAGGATAGGGACACGCTGGGCCACAAAATGGTTAGAACTGGAAATTGTTCTAAACCCCCATTTCTGGAACCCTAGTTTGTCCTACTATTTTAGTGAATCCATAGAATGTTTGTGGGATATTTCATGTAAAATGAAGCTCCAAAGAGGTCAAGACTTGGAGGTTATAGCAATTCCAACATGCTTGGGATTCTCTACGGATAGATATAGTAAGGTATAGCTGCAAAGAACTAAAGGTTGATATTTTATTGCTATAGAAATTCATACATGCCCATTCCATAATGAAATATAGATGAATCCCTAGAGGTTACATTTTAAGGAGAACAAGAGTCAATTCCAGTGTTGATAAATACAATCGACAGCCTATATTTTTAATTCATTAAGCACAGACGATGTTTCTTAACCCTTAAACCTAGGTTAAAGGCCACAAACTTAAGCCGTAGATGAAATGGGATCAGGGGTTTACCTTCTCATGGAGGGACTAGGGTCTTTAAATGTGTCAAGAGCATGTATTTGTAAAGTAACATGTTGGCTAGCATGAGTACTGCTGAGGAGGACTATGGTGAGTTTAGAGGGAGTGATGTAAGTTGATACAATACTTTATATAGGGAAGATATGGTTTTTTCAAAAAGTATGAGATCCACAACAATTTAACATGGGTAAAGATTATGGATGGATTTTGTATTAGAACTATGATGATGGGTATTTAGATTAGATGTGATCAGGTAGATTATAGATTATATTTTTAATTCATAGCTTGAAAGAAAGGTGATGGTGAAATAAAAGTATGATTAATGGTTATTCAAATGTGTTTTGTACGAAAATCACGTAAGAGAATAAATGTGTGATGTGATAAAAGTTGACCTATTGATGGATTATGAATTTTTATGATTTAACCCAACACTTCCACTTCTGACGATTGGATCTAAAGGTTTTTTAATGTGATGACCAATACAATGTCATCTTGCAGTTATCTTGTCTTACTTTACTCTCATATTTAAAAATGGAGGTGTACAATATGTTTATTGATAGCCAGGATCCCATGAGGGATCACCCTTAATTAAGATAAAGTGAGTGGTAATTAGTCAGTTTAACTCTCAGAAGGAAAGTTTGTGAAAGACTTGGATACGATAAAGTTTGATTGATAGAACTAACATGAATAATGATTCTATATGTATATGACATCTATCAAATTGAAAACCCACTGTAGTATCAAGGATCAAATGACGAAAATATGTCCCCCTTAATGTTAATTGGGGATAAATATAAGAAATTTAAATTTTTTACAAGGTACAATTTACCAAATTCAAGTGTAATCAATAACATTAACATTTAGTGATAGCATTTCAAAGATCAAGGAAAATTTTAAGAACTTCCCATACATAAAATTATTAAGACCAGTTAGGGGTTTGACATATGAATAGGGCAGTTTACATCAGGGAAGATGGAGCCTTTTATAAACTAAGGCATACCCATAACTAAAGCTTCACTGGGATTTACAAGTAACTTCACATAGAGTGACACAATTACTTATTACAAAATGGAGGATTTATTAGAAGTTTACAACTTGTTGTATATATTTACCCCCTGGGTAAATATAGATAAACGCAAGCAAATCAGGTTTCAGAAGGGGAGAAGCATGGCGCAAGGACATGCTGTAAGGACATGTCGCAAGGGTTGGAAAACCCGACAGCAAGGAAAATCGGGTTTCGCAAGGCGAAGAATGGACATGGCGGAGATCAAGAGGGATGTCTTACGATGCTTGAGAGTTACGCAAAAGGAATTGTCATGTCGGGGGGTCTCCAAAACCCAGGACATCAAAGAAATCAGAGCCAACGTCCCAAACACAAGAACATGGGGAAGCATTTTGGATGACCCCGAAATCAAAGGAAAACATGAAAAAGAAGCATGTCGAGCACCCCTTCGAACTCGATGCACATGTAAGTTTATCTTCCACCCCGAAACAAAGGAAATCTTGGAAATACTGGCGGAAGCGGGTTTTGGGAAAACACAAGCATCAAACACATGTCGAGGCATCCTCCAAACCCGATGCAAATGTAGAGGAGAACCCTGAACCCGACAGGCAGAAGACCCTGACGCGGGAAATATTCAGATCGCCATAACTTTTCACAGGGAGCTCGGATTCACACAAGGTTGGAATTTTCGGAAAGCTCTCGGCATCCTCTACGCAACTACGACTAGATATCTTTAATTGGGTGGGAACAAGTTCTTAAAAATGCAAAAATACAGTTCGCCATATTTTGAGGTTGTTGGGGATCTCACCTACCGCCATGATGAGGAGTTAAGTGCAGTCTTGGAGGTGGTTGGGGTAGTTTTCGAATTCCTCTCTTCTCCCTCTCTTTTCTCCATATAAATTGTAAGGAGGGGCTTCTTTCAAAAGGTTGGACATTCTTGTTTTGGCCCCTCCCTTCTTCTCTTTGGCAGGTGGAGTTGTGGAGCTCAAACCTCCCATTTGAAACTGTAATGCAACCTTTTCCTCTTGGCATTTTTGTAGTGTATTGTATCAATATTTGGAGCAAAAAATGCATGTCTGTGGATGATTCTCAACCCTCTCTGTGTTCATTTGCATCCTCTTGATCTTTCACTGTGAATATGTTTATCTGTGCATGATATTGCATTGCATTTTATGGTTTGTGTTTATTGGCAAAACATATGTTCTTCATTCCTCGGTGCATCACCTTTGTAGTTTAGGTTTTATTTTTATGCATCTTCTCTACCCTGTCTCCTTGGCAAGTTAGATTAGGTTTTTGAGTAAACCCTCTGCATTTTATTTGTGCATCTGAATAGAGGAATAGGAACTGGCCTTCATCCGGAGAGCTTTTCCGATTTCGCAAGGTCCCACACTTGGGAAAAGCTCCATGTTATGCAATCACACTGAGATTCTCAACCCATCAAGTTGCAGACATTCAGGGGTGCTGTGATTTTGCACTAACAGTTTTGGCATGCCCGGTGGGACCAAGAGGTCATTCCATCAAAATTTGAAGGAGTTTTCATGAAATTCAGACTAAGAAAATTACAAGTTTTAACAATTTCAGATTTTGCACCATCCAGGCTGAACTCCGAAATCATTTTTCAAGGGTTTAACTTGCTCAAAACAGGTCAAAATTTCACCAGTTGGTAGATCTGAGGGTAATCTTCAAAAGGGTATCTTTAGTTTTTTGATATTTTGATTTTCAAAATTTTGGGTATTTAGTGATTTCGGGTTTTCGGGATCCGAGAACATCAAAGCAGACACAACAGTTATTTCAGGTTTTGGGAGATGCATTGCATGGTCCTAGTCCCAACAGTAATCATTTCGGGTTTTCTTGGGTGTCGGGCATGTTCCAAGTTCCGACACATGGCAATTCAGGTTTTGTGAGTTGCATTGCATGACCTGAGTTCCACCTGTACTTTTCGGGGATTCATAACTGCACAACAAGGCCCGAATTAGAATTGAAGATTGTCTCCTCTGAGGTCCTTCAAAGCTTTTAATTATATTTTCAATATTGTCAAGTTTGGTGTGTAACTTGGCAAAACCCAGCCTTTTAGAGGCTTGTTATCTAACACATCTGGCGACTCCGAAGGGATAGAATTCAGTGGTGTAGCAGCACAAGTTGCCCAGGCACATGAGAAGAATTCCAAACCAGGTCTAATACTCGAGAAGAGGGGCTATTTTTCCACTTGCAACTATCACCAGGCAGAGTCCAGGGAGGAGAGGAAGAAGACCACAAAGATCACCATCTCCACCTAACAGGACTTTTTCTACACCTCCACCTGGTAGACCTTTTCTCGCATCAACCAGGGTTCTTAGGCCAATCATAATGGCACATCTACCACCGAATCCCTTTGTCAATTTCACGGGCAGTAGTCCACTTGCCCTAAATGCTCAAAATCAAATTCCAGTTGCAGCGCTAAAGAATATACCCTATTTCACAGGAGAAAATCATACTACTCCTATTGATCACATCCAGGATATTGCTAATGTCATGTGCAATCCACGAAATAAATGAAATGGATGTTGTAGTCAAGTTATTGGCTTCATCTTTCAAAGGTAAGGCCTTACAATGGTTTAGGATCCTAGCAGCAGGGTCTATTACGAATTGGGACCAACTTTGTTCAGCTCTTTGCAACCAATTTGGGGAGAGGGTGGATAATTTATCTTTATTGGAACAACTGACAACAATCAAAAGGGCTCCTAATGAACAAATGACAGATTTCAACTTCAGATTCCAACAGGACATGGGACAGGATTCCAATAGCCATTAGACTAACTAACTGAAGAAGCATTCCTTTATTTCTTAAAGGCTATAAATTTAGACATAGCCATGATGATCCAATCAATGGGAGGAACAACGCTGCCAGGGGCCTATGACACAACTATCAGAGCAGAGAACTGTTTGATCCAAGCTGGCAAGCTTGCACCAAGGCCACCAATGCCTCTCTATCCGGATATGGGAAATCCTACAACCAGTCAAGCACCAGAGTTGAATCCCATTCCAACTCCTAGAAATCAAAGCAATAATGAGGCATCGACATCTTCAAATACTTCAAAGGAATTGCAGGAGGTCATGAAACAACTGCAAAACCTTGGAAATGAGCTAGTGACTATCAAGAGACAGCAAGCTCAAAGTGCTAGACCATATCAGCCTCAAGCTCAGTACCAAGCTAGGCCCCCATACCAACAAAATAGACCACCACCTCAGGCTGCAAATCAAAACAAAACCAAGGACAATCTCAAGGTGCCAGGCCATTTCGACCGTATGATCCAAATGCAACAACATCCTCACGAGCCTTGGTTCCAACACAAAACAACATGGCACAGGAGTATGACTGGTGTTACCCTTGAAATTTACCTCATAATCAATCGACATGTTTCAATGGCGCACTAAACCAGGCCTTGATGGTAAAAACCATTGGTGTGCCTCAAGAACTAAGCCAAGAAGGGAAATCAACAGCAAGAAACCAACAAGAGGGACCTCCAACAGAAACCACATTGGCCAATTGGAAAACGGAAGACTTCTGTGGAGTTAACCAACAGCCTTTTCAAGGCGTGGCTGCCAACACACGGTCAAAGAAGAGAACATAGAAGAGGGACAAACCATCTAATCCAGTTGTTTCTCAACCCACTCCTACACAACAAGGGGTCAGTAGACCAAACACAGCTCCAAATGTGCAAAATCAGCCTAAGGTACCTGTTGTAGCAACACATGCACCTGTTCAAGCTCCAGAAAAGGTTGCGCCAAGTAAGGGACAACAAAAGGACAATTCATCCCCCTTCAACATCATCGATCAAATGAAGAAGACACATGTGAACATTTCCATGTGGGAATCACTGGCAATCCCAGGACAACGAGATTTATTGCAAGCTGCAATGGCTAATTGGTCTGCCACAAATGTATCAAACCAGGGACATGAGAAAGTTCTCACTAATGCAGTGCAACATGATGGGGGCCAGACAAGAAAAATTTGAAGCCTCCACCATTCTATGTTTCATTGATTGTTGGAAACCACTTGGTACACAACTGCATGATAGATTCAGGGGCAAGTAGTTCAGTGATGCCGAAGCAAATAGCGGATCAAATGGGTCTAAAGTATGAACCAATGTTGAAAGGAGTAGTGCAGCTAGATGGAACGGTAATGGGAACAGTTGGGGTCATCAAAGGGTTAAGCCTAACACTACATTCATGTCCTACTATTACAGTCTTGCAAGATGTGTCTGTAATTGACCTTCTGCCACTCTTTGCATTGTGTTTATCAAGGGACTTCACTGCAAAATCGGTGGATATTTATCTGTAGATTGGTCACACATGATTTTTAGGACAAGGTATGGAGCCAAAGCAACAATCAGGTCAGAATCAATTGCCAATTTCCATATTGAGCCTCATGTACCAAGCCCTATCAATGCAAATTGCTCAGCTTTTGATCCAGGGGAGTGTTCAAGTGATCTAGAAGCAGGTACTAAGGTTGAGGGAATTCCTGATTCGACTTTGGATGAATGGGCAAACAAAAGTCATGAATTTGACCCATACAAGGAAATTGAAGAATCTGAATTGGGTGTGTATTGTGTACACGAAGAAAATTCACCCATTCCTGACATCATTCAGCCTAAACAAAAGGATGAAAACAAAGTTTGGAAATTATTCTTCGATGGTTCGAGAAGCAGACAAGGTACTGGAGGCGGTGCAATTTTTATTTCACCTCAAGGCATCAAATATTATTCAGCTTTCCATTTCCAGTTTTCCTGTTCAAACAACACAGCTGAATATGAGGCATTGATTCATGGACTTCATTGGGCCAGGAAAAAGGGCATAAAGAACTTGCAGGTGTTTGGAGATAGTGAGCTAATCGTCAACCAAGTTAGGGGACAACATGCTACAAAGAATGACCTGCTGAAGAGCTACAAGAATAGGGTATGGGACCTCATTGAGGATTTTGAAGCTTTCAACATTGTGTCCATACCCAGGAAGAAAAATGAAGTCGCAGATAGGCTCGCAGTAGTTGGAGCAACGTTTGATGTGGTTGACAACATCAAAAGGGAAAAAACACAGCCACATATCCATGTGATTGTGAGGCCAGCAGTTCCAGATAATAACACAAGCTGGCAGGTGTTTGAGAACGATCAACAGATCGTCAATTTCTTACAAGAAGAGGCTGAATTCTCAGCTAGGAATCAAGAACAGATTAGAGCAGCAGTATGGGGATCAAGTAGTGCAGCTGCGGACAAACAAGCTTCCTAAGGGTTTAGTAACATTGGAGTCTATCTTCAACCCTAATGACCAGTTCCGTAAGGAAAAGGCTAACATACAGGTCAAGAGAGAAGATTCAGAGCCAATTCCGGTTGGGGAAGGCAAAACACTTCAAATTGGTAAAGTGGCCACTGAGCAAGAGAAATCATATTTCATACAGCTTTGCCAAGAATTTCCAGATGTCTTCACTTGGAGCTATGAAGACTTGAGAGGATTCAATCCAAAGTTGGCACAACATACAATAGAATTGGATCCAGATGCTAAGCCCATCAGGTAGAAGCAGAGACCAGTCAACCCTCACATTGAGCCTCTAATGAAGAAAGAGCTAAACAAGCTAATAGAGGCAAGCATTATATTCCCGATCAAGCACTCAAGCTGGGTTGCAAACTTGGTCCCGGTCAGGAAAAAGAGCGGAGAAATCAGGTTGTGTGTAGATTTCTGAGACCTCAATAGGGCATCTCTCAAAGACCATTACCCACTCCCTTCAATGGAACAAATATTGCAAGTAGTATCTGGTTCAGAGAGATTCTCTCTCCTAGATGGCTACTCAGGGTATAATCAGGTGATGGTGAAAGAAGATGACCAATTCAAGACGGCTTTCACCACCAAATGGGGGACCTATGCCTACAAGAAGATGCCATTTGGGCTATCAAATGCTGGAGCCACTTTCCAAAGGGCAATGGATATGGCATTCAAGGGGTTGATCAATAAAATAGTTCTAATATATCTTGACGACATCACTGTATTCTCAAAAAATGCAGTGGATCACCTCTTTCATTTGAGGCAAGTATTTCAGAGGTGTAGAAGATTTGGGGTATCATTGAATCCCAAAAAATGCATATTCTTGGCTCATGAGGGAAAACTTCTAGGCCATATTGTTTCAAAGGAAGGGTTGACGATTGACCCAGAAAGAGTTGAAGCAATTCAAGCATTGCCATTGCCAAGTCACAAGAAGGCTCTTCAAAGCTTCTTAGGAAGGATCAATTTTGTCCACAGGTTTGTTCCAAACTTTGCAACTCTCGTAAAGCCAATAACGCTGATGTTAAAGAAGAGCATGGCATTTAAGTGGACATCTGAAGGAAAGGCAAGTTTTGAGGCAATAAAAGAGGCTATATCTCAAGCTCCGACTCTCGTCAATCCAGACTTCTCCAAGGACTTCATGCTATATGCCTTTGGTGGTGGGGACACAATTTCTGCAATCCTAGTACAACAAAACAAAGAAGGATTAGAACAACAAGTTGCTTTCTTCAGTCAAGGCTTGGAGGAATACGAAACTAGGTACTCTTTCATTGAAAAGCATGTCCTTGTACAGTGATCAGGAGCTTAAAGAAATTCAAGCACCTAGTCTCAAACAACAAGGTCCAGTTATTGGTCTCTCATGCGGGAGTCAAGGACTTCCTTCTAAACAAGGATCTGAATGAGAAACGTGCAGGATGGATCACTCGTGTCATGGAATATGACATCGAGATTAAGGTCACTAAGCTAGTACGTGGAAAGGGACTATGTGAACAACTAGCTTTGAGTCAGACAAGTTGAAGCAGGTGATGAAAAAGAGACTGCCTTGGTACTACAGGATGGTCAAGAACAAGAAAATGATGATGTAACCTACTCCTTGTTGGACTCAGAATATGATACACTTCCTACAAGCAATAGGACTATGCCCTCCAGAAATGAGCAAAGCAAAGAGGAGATACTTTAGATTACAAGCCATTCCATATGTGCTTGTTGATGGTGTTTTGTTCAAGAAAGACATCAATGGAGTTCTATTGAGGTGCATTGGGACAGGTCAAATTGAGAGGGTGTTACGAGATTTTCACGATGGAGATTCTGGAGGACATTTCTCCCCACGAGTAACAGCTCTCAAGATAATGAAGGCAGGGTATTATTGGCCCACGGTGTTCAATGACTGTTATACATGGATAAGAAAGTGTAAGAAATGTGCACTCTTCACAGGTAAAAGAAAGACTAGCAGCACTTCCATTGCACCCAATTTTGGTTGACCAACCATTTATGCAATGGGGATTGGACTTCATCGGGGTCATCAATCCAAACTCAATCCAAGGCCACAAGTGGATTCTCACAGCAACGGACTATTTCACCAAGTGGACTAAAGCAGTAGCACTCAAAGAGGCAAACGAGTCTAATTTACTAGACTTTTATGAAGGAATAGTGACCAGGTTCGGTGTGCCGGCCACTATCATATCAGACAATGCATTGGCATTCATAGGTTCCAAGATTACAGAATGGGCTGTCAAGAATGGAATCTATTTGAGCACCTCTTCAAATTATTACCCGCAGGGTAATGGACAGGCAGAGTCCACGAACAAAAATTTGCTAAGAATCATCAGGAGGACTCTGGATGAAAATCAAAGAACATGGCATACCAAGCTAAAATCAGCATTATGGGCTGACAGAATAACACCAAAGAGGTCTACAGGTAATTCCCCTTACAAGTTGGTCTATGGAAAAGAGGCAGTATTGCCTATATCATTAGAACTGCCTGCATTGGAGTTCATGAAGTAGTTGGAGTTGGCTGAGTTTGAACCAATGGAGGCCAGGTATGCAGAGTTGATGGAATTGGTAGAAATTAGAGAACATGCAGTTCAAATGATTGAGAAAGATCAGGCCTTAGTGAAAAGATGGTTTGATAAGAAAGCAAGAGCAAGGACCTTCCTGGAAGGGGACTTAGTTCTAAAATGGGATGCAGATCGGGCAAAACCGGGAAGGCATTCCAAGTTTGATGCCATTTGGAGTGGCCCCTACATGGTCATGGAATGTAAGAATAGCAATGCCTTCCAATTGTCTACATTGGACGGAGAAGAACTCCTGATTCCGGTCAACGGAATCTATCTTAAACATTGCTACTGAAAAGAAAAAGTTTTACCCTTGTAAATATTAGATTAGGTTTCAATTCCTCTAAGTGCATATGCACATTGTCTTGTTGTAGTTAGGTTTCAGTTTCCCTAAGTGCTTTGGCACAAGTTTTGTTGCTCCTGGGTTGGTTTTCTACAGTTCAGCGTGCTCTCAGAGAAGGAGTTGCAGTATCAGGTTCGGGATCAGATATCAGGTTGGTTTCAGGTTATTGCTTATGACTCCATGCCCAATGGATCGCTAAAAGGCCATTGATCTTCTACCTAGCAGGCAGGTAACCCCGTGAGTCGCCAAATTGTTGTATATATTTACCCCCTCAGGTAAATATAGATAAACGTAAACAAATTGGGTTTCAGAGGGGGAGAAGCATGGCGCAAGGACATGTCACAAGGGTTGGAAAACCTGACAGTAAGGAAAATCGGGTCTCGCAAGGCGGAGAAACATGGCGGAGAAACAAGGTGGAGAAACACACAAAAGGAACATGTTGGGGGGTCTCCAAAACTCGACATCAAAGAAATCGGGCCTCGACGTCGGGGAAGCACGTTAGGAAAACATGAAAAAGAAGCATGTCGAGCACCCCTTTGAACCCGATGCGCATGCAAGTGTATCTTCCACCCCAAAACAAAGGAAATCTTGGAAATACTGGAGGAAGTGGGTTTCGGGAAAACACAAGCATCAAACACATGTCGAGGCATCCTCCAAACCTGATGCAAATGCAAAGGAGAACCCTGAACCCGACAGGCAGAAGACCCTGACGTGGGAAATATTCAGATCGCCATAACTTTTCACAGGGAGCTCGGATTCACACAAGGCTGGACTTTTCGGAAAGCTCTCGGCATCCTCTATGCAACTACGACTGGATATCTTTAATTGGGTGGGAAAAATTTCTTAAAAGTGCAAAAATATAGTTCACCATATTTTGAGGTTGTTGGGGATCTCACCTACCGCCATGATGAGGAGTTAAGTGCAGTCTTGGAGGTGGTTGGGGTAGTTTTCGAATTCCTCTCTTCTCCCTCTCTTTTCTCCATATAAAAATGTAAGGAGGGGCTTCTTCCAAAAGGTTGGACATTCTTGTTTTGGCCCCTCCCTTCTTCTCTTTGGCAGGTGGAGTTGTGGAGCTCAAACCTCCCATTTGAAACTGTAATGCAACCTTTGCCTCTTAGCATTTTTGTAGTGTATTGTATCAAACCTTCGGAGTAGATAAATGCATGACTGTGGATGTTTCTCAACCCTCTATGTGTTTCATTTTGCATCCTCCTAATCTTTCACTGTGAATATGTTTATCCATGCATGATATTGCATTGTATTTCTATGGTTTGTGTTTATTGGCAAAACATATGTTCTTCATTCCTCGGTGCATCACCTTCATAGTTTAGGTTTTATTTTTATGCATTCTTTACCCTGTCTCCTTGGCAAGTTAGATTAGGTTTTTAGTAAACCCTCTACATTTTATTGGTGTATCTGAACAGAGGAATAGGAACCGGCCTTCATCCGGAGAGCTTTTTCGATTTCGCAAGGTCCCACACTTGGGAAAAGCTCCATGTTGTGCAATCACACTGAGATTCTCAACCCATCATGTTGCAGAGTCCCAGGGGTGCTTTGTTTCGACACCAACATTACTATCATTGAAGAGGTGGAATTGGGAGTGGCATGAAAATGAGCTGTTCCCTGAATTATTGGTTGAAGGATGAAACAAGTCAAAAAACTTTATTCTGTCCCTTCATTCTAACACAAAACATAATACTCTAGTCTTTAGGCAAAATTTTTATTTCCAAGAATGTTGAATTTCATAATTTATTCAAGACTTTCTATCATTTTAAAGTGCATATTGGTTGGAAATGGCATGGTGCTTTGACCAAAGGAACTAGATTTTTTGTAATGTCTAATCTGAAACTCATAGTAATCAAACAAAAAATTAGTATGATAAGGTTATGACACCCATGTGCAAGTACTGATCCAACAATATTTTTTAGCAAAAACTTATTTTGTTGCTCCATTACAACATTTATACTCTAATTTGAAACTAGAAGGGAATAACATGTTGAGTTTGCCACTTGTCACTGCAATCCAAGTGATTAAATTGCCTCCTCACTAGCTTGTAAGTGTGTATCCAAAATTCTGCTCTGCTGATGTAGCAACACACCACATGTTCAAAATTGTAATTATACATTTGTCATTACAAGAAGGATAAAGTAGACCATAATTTCTCCTATTCCATTTAAGATACTTGTTGGCCACTCAACTCGGTTCATAATTAATTTTTTTCATTTTCCAATGATCCTCATACAGTTTCTTGCATTTGGTATTAAAACTAACTCCTAAAGCATAAGAAATATCAGGCCTACTAATAGTCAAATAGATTAGACTACCAACTAGTTGTCTACACAAAGTAGGATCAAATTTAGCACAAGTTAGTTTAGGATCAAACTTGAAACCAAATTCAATAGGAATGAAAATAGGATTGTAGTAAATCATGCTAAATATTCTAAGTAAATTCACATCATATTGAGATTGAGATGCAATAATAGACTTATGATCTTGAAATATAACCATGTCAAGAAAACGGACTTAACAAAGATGAAATCAGTCATTTAAAAAATGTTCATTAATTTCTTTGATTAGAACAATTAAAGCCATCAAATACATAACTAGTTACAAAAATTAATGAACTCATATAATACCCAAAATATGATTTTTTTCAAATCTTAACAAATTAAATTATTATCAGAACAAGTTAGAAAAATATCAAGCAAAATGCTATAATTTTAGCATACCAAGTTATAGGAATTTTTTAATTGCTTCATATAAAGCAATTTTTGAGTTATAGACATAGATTTTTTTACCAAAGTTTTTAAAAACCTTTAAGAAGGTTTCATATAGCCTTTAAATATTTTAAGGCATATTTAAAAATTGATCTTTATTGACATAATTTGAGTGAATTGTCTTCAAATATTGGGCAGCTAAAGCCAGAAGAATTCAAAATTGCTCATTTTTGTTATTGGAGAAAATATGATCTGTCAACATATTCAAGATAAAATGTTTTTGAGTGCATCCTAAAAGAGCTACCAGTTTTGCCTTGGCAAAATTTCAATTTATCCAACAATTATATTTCGATCTTCATAACCCCCTAGATCCTACAAAGGTATATCTTGGCTTAGAAACGCCAGGAGTCTGGACTAGTTTCTAAGGAACTTATTTTTGATTTTGAATGTCTATTATAATTCATCTTTCATATTTATGAAAAATACATCTAGTTGATAATTATAGGCTTCTTCAATGACATTGGTTCAACCTCATTAGGGTCATCAAGGCATATAACTATGTTAACTTTGAGATACCTTTCTAATGTTAGCTCGATCCAATAAATTATTACTTTGAAACCCAAATTAGGAAATTGTGAATGCAAGACAGTTTAAAATAACTTACTTGCAATCTCCATCATGTCTTGATTATAGATAAATCCTCTTGAATTTCTATTTCCATAATGTTAGGAGAACCTTATCAAGTTCTTTATCTTATGAGAAATATTATTATTGTAATCAGACTTTTTTAATCCATGTGAAAAGACAAAACGTCAATACAATTCATTAATAATTTTCACTTGAACACTCTGAATTTATGTTTTCAACTTCTTGTGTGCTTAAAAGGATCATAAAATGTTAAAGCTTTTTCCCAATTGTTCACCATAGCTAACAAAATGAAAATTATTCAAGTGGACATATCTCATGATCAGAAGTTGAAATTCCTAAAGCTTAAAATAGGACATTTACGTTGCTTACTTCCATCATTCTGGAAGTCATCAATGAATGGTTTCATTCATTGAACCAAGGATGAGAAGGAAAAAGTGGACCTATTACATGTATGAATCAGTTATAAAGGATTGAAAAAGCATTAATTTGAGAAATGGTTTAACATTTTATTAAACGTGTAAACTTTCAAAGTTTCATGATGTGACTCCGTTATCTTTGGAATATACCAGACAACGAATATGATTGAAATGTCTAATAAATAAAAAAGTAGGCTTGTTAGAAAGTTACATGATCTAATCTTTCATGGCAGGATGGGGAGACCCTATGGCATTTCTTAGAAGAAAAAGAAGAATACAGACTATAAATATAAAGCCATGTTAGGAAGTATTATAAATTCAACAACCCTGAGAGATTACCAGAAGGCATAGCAGTATTAGCTGAATTTATAATTTGCAGTACCTCTATCTTGATACAAGATAAATTTCATTCTTCCTTAGGAGCTGAGATGGGATAGTAGATTCTTTTTCAATTAACTGTATATTCACCTACATTCCTAATTGATACTTGCTGGCAAGAGAGTGGCATTACTGAAGGGGCTTTCAAATCTATTTATGGAGGTAACTCTTAGAGTACTTTGCATTCTCCAAACATACAGGGTTGAAAACATCTGAAGAGGTCAATAAACTGGAGTTTTGGGTCATGTTAACATAGGATTTGGATTATGCAAGGAGGATCGTAGTTTTACACTTATCATGATGAATATAAAGGGTGTAACAGAGCAATAGAGGTCTTGATCAATACATTTAGAATTTACACTTCCTGACTGGTCTTTGTTATGATTGGTGTTGGCAGAAGCTGTTGATTTTAGCAGTCTTAAGCTACATTTGGTAAAAGACTTGACAATTGATCTAATAGGCCCAAAGACACTTGTTATAATCTCCATTAAATTTGAATTTAAAGGTCACAAGCTATTTTTAGCAAAATTAGGCTAAACATATTCTGGTTGGAATCTTGATCTGAAGAAGACTTCCAACAGTTTTTTTTATCCTAAATCTTAGAGGCACATTATGATTTTGAGAGAAAATTTGAAAACAAACTCTTTTGAATATGAAAGTGTGTCTTACATCTCTTCCTGAATGTAACAGAGGAACGCAAAGTGTCAAATCAAGTAGACTTCCCATTCTTACTTAGCCAGTTAATCATAGATGAAGTTGGCTAAACTTTTCATGAATGTTTCACTTGTAAGCTAAATGAATTGCTTGAAAGAATGGCGCAAATCCATGGTAATTAGCAGCTTTCATATGGAGGGAATTTAATTAGCTAATTTGACCATTTTCTCATCCCCTTTCATAGTCTGGGTGATCAAAAGGCCATAATTGGCTTAATTTCTTAAGATTTTTTCATCATATATTTAATGACTTTCCAGGCAGAGAGGTGGAAGAGGGTAGAGCCAAGTCATCTTGATGGATTGTGTATAAATGTCTTCACAGAGATTGATTCCTATCTTCACTGGATCTGACAGGATGAGGACGGTGCTGGTATTTTGATGCCTTTCAACTTTTGTCCACACTGATCACAAGCTCCCACTAATCTCCTAGCCATAAAATAAGGTTGCCCAAATCAACAAGATGTTTTTGGAGTCATGCCATTTTCCTGTTGATGTTATTTGAATGAGAATAGCCTCTCTCGATGCTACGCCCTTAACCTATTGCTTGTATTAGGATATGAGTAGCCGACTTGTGGCTTACCATATCATTTTATTATATCATTTATACTTTCTCATGCTTACTTTCTCATGCTTAATAGGTCGGCCTTGGTGATGGCCATAACATATGAATAGTATATATAGGGGATTATAGGTAGTAGTTCATCATCATTTGAGCATTTGAGTCTTATTATATGGTTTGGAGGTTGCCCCCTCGAAGTGGCGAAGCTATTCTAATTGCATATTGAGATCATTATTCTGAAATATTGTGTTATTTGGTGTTATATTGCTGCTCATAATCTGAATTATACAAGTAATTTCATTACAAGTGGTATCAGAGCTGTGATCTGGGCCAAAATTAGGGTAAAAAACCCTAATTTTTTGTTTCTACGCATATATTGCGAACCAAAGCAAATTGGTGAGAGATATTTTAATCAAAGTTGTGAAGAATTTCAAGTAAGGTTCCCTGAAAATTTCAGACTTTTTTGAATTTATTTTGCAAAAGTTATTACAAATTTAGGGTTTTTCATAAAATCGCTCCCTAGGGTGCAAATTGGGGAATGTTTTCAAGTTCTTTACATTTTCAGAAAGCTCTCAAAAAAATAGTATTAGTATTTTCTATATGTTTTTTCTTGTTCGGCCGAAATTGTATCGAAACCCTAAACCCTAAGGTTTGACATCATGGCCGGGCCTTCCACAAGAGAAAAAAAGAATCCGGTTACTCTGGGTAAAACCCCAGATAAAGATGGGGAAGTGATTGAAGAGATGGAGTCAGAAGGGGTAAATATAGACTCCTTAGCACTAGGGTTTACCTCAGTTGATCATAAGGTGAGCCAACTTGAGTATGAGTTGCAAACTGTACAATATGAGATGGCCTCTAAAGGAGACAACCCAAATCAATCATCAGTTGGATGATATCATAAAACATGTAAAGGGTAACTAGTACGGCCCAAATCTAGCCCATATCAACCAAGGACGACCTTCAGTTCAAAATCATGGAAAAACTAACCATATTGGATCACTTTTCTAGTCCCATTAGAATCAAACTTATTCACAACCATGGAACATGATGCCGAAAGTGGATATGTGCAAATTTGATGGTAAGGATCCCTTGAATTAGATAAATCAAATGGAAAAATTATTTGAGTTACATCAAACACCATCAGGAAAAAAGGTGACATTGGTATCCCTATATCTTGAACCCGACCAATTTGTTTGGTATCGTTGGTTATGTGCTCAGAGGCAAAAGAATGGTCTAGGTGTCACTTGGACAATTTTTACCGAGGAGTTGCAATTGCAATATAGTTCAAATGTTTCAAAGAACTACTTTAGTTAATTAGCAAAGTTATGGCAAATAGGATCAGTCAAAGATTATGTGCATCAATTCCAAAACCTATCCTTATGGGTGGAGAATATTCTAGAAGATAATCTGAATGACCTATTTCTTGGGGGTCTTCAGGACCACATCAAACATGAGGTATGTATGTTTAATCCAATCAAGCTTTCTGATTCTATTATCATGGCACGTTGTGCAGAGGAAAAATTTCTTTGTAGTAGGAGGCCACCTTTCATTAACACCAGAGACCGTAGTATCTCTTCCCCTTCATTTGCTAGGCCAATTAGATTGACTCCTCAACAAATGGAAGAAAAGAGAGAAAAAGGATTATGTTTTAACTATGATAGAAAATATGCACCGGGACATAAATGTGCTGAGAATAATTTTTTCTATATTGACAGAGGTAATGAGGATGATGAGGAAGCTGAAATTATAGGAGAGGTTGAGGAACTACTAGAAGATGAAGTAGAGGATCACCAACCTATAATTTCTTTCCATGCATTATCAGGTATTAGTACTCCTCAAACACTCAAGGTTATTGGCTATCTCAAAAAATAGAAGGTGACAGTGTTGATTGACTCAGGGAGTACTCATAACTTCATAAATAGTAAGTTAGCTGCCCGCCTCAATTGTTTTATTTACCCAGCTCCAGAAATGCAAGTTATGATTGCAGATGGTGGGATAGTCAAGTGCACAGGAAAGTGCCATAGTATCAAGCTTTCCATGGGAGACTACATGTTAGACTCACCTATGTTTGCTATTTCTATGGGAGGGGCAGATATTGTTTGGGGTGTCCAATGGCTCACAACCTTAGGTACTATAGAGATGAATTTCCAAGAATTTTTCATGCAATTTCATTCAGATGGAAGGACAATACAATTGAATGGGATGGTAGCTAAGTCTCCACATATTATTAGCTCTCATCAGATGCAGAAGGTTCTAAGAAAAGGAGTGGATGGCTTTATAGCAAAGCTATTTTCCATAGAAGTACAAAATACAGAGTATTCAATGCCACTCGATCTTTAAAAGATTGTGGATGGTCACTAATCTATTTTTGATGTAATTCCAAAGGGACTAACACTAGTTAGGGATCATGATCATGCCATTCAGTTGATTCCAGGGAGCCAAACACCTAACATCAGACCATATAGATACCCATATTCCCATAAAAGTGAGATCAAGAAAATGGAGGAAATGTTGAAGGCAGGTATCATCAGGCATAGCCAGAGTGCATATTCTTCACCAGTGGTCATGGTACGTAAGAAGGATGAAACATGGAGGATGTGTCCAGATTACTGAGAACTCAACAAGTACACCATCAAAGATAAGTTTCCTATTCCAGTAATTGATGATTTACTTGATGAATTACATGGTGTTGTTTATTTCACGAAATTAGATCTTCGTTTGGGGTACCATCAAATTAGGATAAAAGAGGAAGATGTTCATAAAATGGCTTTTAGGACTCATGAGGGCCATTATGAGTTTTTGGTAAGGCCTTTAGGTCTTACAAATGCGCCCTAAACATTTCAAAGCTTGATGAACACTATTTTTAGGTCATTTTTAAGGAAATTTGTATTAGTTTTCTTTGATGACATATTGATTTACAGTAAGACATGGGAAGAACACTTACAACATGTAAATAACGTGTTGGAAGTTTTGGAGAAACATACTCTGTATACAAAGCCATCCAAATGTTTTTTTGGTGTACAAGAGGTAGAGTACTTGGGTTATATTGTATCCCATGAAGGCGTCAAAGTTGATCCTCAAAAGATAAAAGCTATGGTGGAATGGCCAAGGCCCAAAAATCTTCATGGGTTCCTAGGACTAATAGGGTACTACAGAAAATTTGTGTGGGGATATGTTAGAATAGAAACCCCACTCACTGCATTGCTAAAGAAGGATGCCTTCCATTTGACAAACGTAGCCACTAAATCCTTCGAGCAGCTGAAGGAAGCCATGTGCAACACCCCAATTTTGGCTACTCCCAACTTCTCAAAAACCTTCATTGTTGAACGTGACGCTTCAAGATCAGGATTGGGAGTAGTTCTAATGTAGGAAGGAAGACCAATTACATTTGAGAGTCACCAATTCAAAGGAAAAGATCTACTCAAACCTGTCTATGAGAAAGAAATGATGGTTATTCTTCATGTGGTCAAGCAATGGAGGCCCTATCTCATGGGTAGACACTTCAAGGTAAAAACTGATCTTGATAGTCTCCAATACTATTTGGAGAAAAGGTTATCATCTGAGGAACAACAAAAGTGGGTGACAAAAATGTTGGGTTATGATTTTGAAATCGTATACAAAAAGGGTAAAGAAAATGTAGTAGTTGATGCGTTGTTCAGAAGGGATACATCCGTAGATGCCTTACTATGTGGAATGTCCATGTTGATGGCTGATTGGGTGGATGAAGCAAGATTGGAATGGAATCAAGATAAGGATACACAATCTCTAATATAGAATATCAAGAAATGATATATGACATCTAACAAATATGAGTGGAAAGGTAATTCCCTATGGTATAAGGATAGGTTATACTTGAGTAAATATTCTGAGTTAAAGCATAAGATTCTTGCAGAGCTACATGCCTCACATGTTGGAGGAAACTCTAGGTTTTTGAAGACATATCATAGAATAAAAAGAGAATTCTTTTGGGAAGGACTCAAGGGGGATGTAAAAAAGTTTGTATCAGAGTGTTTAGTGTGCCAACAGAATAAAGGGGAAACAATTAAGACACCAGGTCTATTGTAACCCTTACCAATTCCTAGCTAGAGATGGGAGGAGGTCTCCATGGATTTCATCACCGGATTTCCTTGTTCAAAGGGTAGGAATGTTATTTTTGTGATTGTAGATAGGCTCACAAAATATTCCCATTTTTGTGCCCTATCACATCCATTTGTGTCCAGTACAGTCGTAGCTATTTGTTTTTAGACAGTTCAAAGGCTACATGGAACCCTAAAGATAATTGTAAGTGATTGTGATCCTATTTTCACAAGTAATTTTTGGATGAAATTATTTTCGTGTTTGGGTACTCAGCTAGCTCACAGTTCATCTTAGCATCCTCAAACTGATGGGCAAATACAATTGGTCAAACAAATTCTTAGAGGGGTATTTACGTTGTTTTGTATCAGATAAGCAGGAAAGGTGGATTAAATGGCTACCACTGGAAGAATGGTGGTATAACACATATTCTCATACCTCTTCTCAAATGACCCCATTTTTAGCATTATATGGTTACCATCCACCTTCTATCACTTCCTCCTTGAGGGTGCAAAATAAGGTCAGAGATGTTGAGGAACACATTCAACATCAACAACAGGTTTTGGCTAGTTTGAAGGAGAATTTAGCATTAGCACAAAACAGGATGAAACAACAAGTAGATCAACATCGTAGTGAAATACATTTTGAAATTGGTGATTGGGTTTTTTTATGTCTCCATCCTTACAAACAAATGTCCCTAAAGCAACAGAAAAAGGAAAACAAACTTGCACCTAAATATTATGGCCCTTATCAGGTTCTAAAAAAAATTGGTAGTGTTGCTTATAAACTAGAGTTTCCTCCATCATCACACATATACCCAGTATTCCATGTTTCATGCCTGAAGAAGGTTATTGGACAGAAATTTGAAGCCAATACAGAGTTACCAAAACTTGATGAGGAAGGAAGAATCATTTTGGAGCTAGAGAAGATTATGCAAACACATACTAAGAGGCTGAGAACTAGAGACATTAAGGAATATCTGATCAAGTGGAAGAATCTGAGCATAGAAGATGCCACATGGGAGGATGAGGGTTTTCTACAGCAATATCCAGGATTATTAAATGTTGGTTTGAAGGGGAAGGGCATGCTACACTCTTAACCTATTACTTGTATTAGGATATGAGTATCCAACTTGTGGCTTACCATATCATTTTATTATATCATTTATACTTTCTCATGCTTAACAGGTTGGCCTTGGTGATGGCCATAGCATATGAATAGTATATATAGGGGATTATAGGTAGTATTTCATTATTATTTTGAGCATTTGAGTCTTATTATATGGTTTGGAGGTTTCCCCCTTGAAGTGGTGAAGCTATTCTAATTGCATATTGAGATCATTATTCTAAAATATTGTGTTATTTGGTGTTCTATTGTTGCTCTTAATCTTAATTATACAAGTAATTTCATTACATCTGACCATTTTTAATAATAATAGTAGGAACACAAAATATCTATGAAATAAAAATTTGAGTAGTAAGAACAAACTCCTTATGGGAGAGTAAAACAGAGTTAAGACAAAGCTACAAAAATTCTTTAGCATTTATATACATGTAAGCAACTTAGGATGTATTAATAATAACTCAATTTGGTTGAGTTTACAAGTGAGCCATATGAGATTTGAATAAGTTAAGATACAACCCCTTTTTTAAAAAGAAAATTAACTAAAAAATGAGCAAAAGGAATCTGTAGTAGCCAATTGGCATGAATTTAATGGCTAATAAAAACATGGGTCATAATTTTGGCATTACCCTAGCTAGATTTCCTTGATGAGATTAAAACACCCAGAATGAACCAAAGTAATAAAATTTTAGATCCAGAGCTGGGTTCAAAATAAGAAGTAAAAATTTCTCTACAAGATATTTTGCAACTTGATGGGGTGAGCTCACAAGCAATTTTTGAATAGAGATACTCAATGACCAAAAACAAATTAAAATATAACTAAAGTAGGAGGGGACACATGGCACATATTAATAATATCAAGAGGGGCACGTGTCATCTTTCCAAAGTAGATACCCTTAGTAGATATGAAGTCCCCAAAAATTAATCAAAATGAATAGAATAACGGTTCCACAACATGGTTGAAAAGTCAACCAAATATGTAACAAACAGAAAAAAGAACAAGAAAAAATTTTGAAGAATCTACTTGACAAAGATTAAGACAAAGAGATAAAATGTGAACAAAACAAGAGGTGTCACATGTTGCAAATCAACAAACACAAGAGAGCGCATGTCGACCTTTCAACACTTATTAAGAAAAATTATTCTGGTGGACATGAGGTCCCTAGAATTTAATAAAAAATTAATAGTCTTTTGGGTTTGCAGGAAGTTTAAAGGTCATCGAGTTATGCAGTGATTAATCAAAGTGAAACTTGGCATGAGATTAACCACAAAAGATAACATGTGGATGAATTCAGTCACTTCCTCAAGTCTATGAGTTTGGAAGACGTAAAATCCCTGAATATTTTTTAAAACAAATAAATTTTCAGGTTTGAGTAGGAAGGAAACAAAGAAAATGAAAATAGAAGACTGATACTGAAGACTATTCAAAAGACGCCACTTGGTGAAGATCTATTGACAGAAGAGGACAATTAGCATATTTCTAAAAAACTTTTGAGAGATGGCTCTAGACAGATGTGAAGTCATAGAATGAGCCAAAATAAAATGAATTTTGTGTCCAAACCTCCCTTTCCAATCAAATAAAATAAAATCACAAGGTGAAAAGTCAACACGAGTTAGTGAGGACAGGTGTCACAATTCCATCACACTTTAAATGAAAAGAAATATATGGAATTCAAACCTATGGAGTAATCCAGAAACAATTATTTTTAAAATATGCCTAGAAAAAATTAAAGACTTGTAAATCAAAGAAAGATGCTAATTTATTCAAATAATTTGCATAACTATATAACAACTATAAAAAAAAGTCTGAAATATATAAAATATATATATATATATATATATATATATATATGATTGTGAAGAACAAAGAATCGAAGAATCAAGGTTACAAAAACACATATCTATGCACACAAAATGTATAAGTAAGATCTTAATCAATAAATCATCCAATATTCTTTTAATATTTGTAGAAAAAATAGGAATTTTGAACTTTTTAAACTTGAAGTCGATGAAAAAACAACTATGGTTCCTCAGATTTGTAAATAAACTTCAAGCTTCTTCACTCTATCAAATTAAAATCTTCTAGATTGATCATGCACAAACATAATGGCCAGATCTGATACCATATAAGGATTTATAAGGGAAGATATAATTAAAAAATTATATGTCCACAAAATAAAAGCCCGAAGATTATAGATTATGATGTGTAGTTAATTATACATTGATTTAGATTAATATAGATAATATATTACAGATTTTACTAATCATATTTGAAAGAAAATTACGTGAAAGTAAAAGATATAGATAACACAAAATTTAAGTGGGGAAATTTGAAGGAGAAAAACTCCACTGATAAAGCACTTTCTACATTAAGAATCATATAGCATTATCCCAACACTTCCACTCCAATCCTCAATCTCACAATAGTAGACCAATGTCTCATAGGGTATCATCTCGCATAGACATACAATTTCTTAGATATAAATCCCATAAGGGATCATTCTATATATATACAATGGGTGATTGGTAATACCATTTCAATCTTTTTTAAGTTGTGAAAGACTGACTAAGTTTATTAAATAAACATTTTAATAATGGTTCTTATGTAGCATTCTATCAAATGATATCCCACTTGACATTATCAACCCCAACATGAGCCATGTGGGGATCAGTGAGCCCAAGAAGGAATGATAAGGTAAAATCTGCAACTTGGTGTGGAATTTTGGAGTATGATATTGACCCAGGCTTGTTAAATGAATAAACACGTGCGAGAGGCATGATACGCTCACACAATACATGAAGAGTAGGTGGTGAGAAAGGATCAAGTAGTAAAATTTTCGAGGTAGAATGAAGAGGCCAAGGAGCTCAAGGATGAGCTCCAACACGATAGGATGCAACGTGAATAAGGATGAGAAAACATGAGGCTAGGGCTAGAGGAAGTAAGTTAAAGAAAAGGGAGTAAGAAGGTGAGCTCAAGTTAGGATCCAAGTAGATCGATTATACAAATATTCCTTTCAAATGAAGATAGTTTAAAATCATAATCAAACATAATAAATTCATGGTATTTCTCGACTTTGACTAACATTAGTAATTATGTCAGATCATTATATCATAACACACCTTTTATTCCTTTTTCCTTGTTCTTTAGCCTATGTTATGAAAATATTAAATTACAAAATTGTATATGGTCAGTTATAACTGAACTAGCATAAAAATGTTATCCACCTCATCCTTATAATTTATAACACTAAAATATCTCAATGATCAAAATATATGTACTCCAATCATTTTCTGAAATCAAATAAAAGAGAACAGTTTACCATTTCCCTTTTTCTTTCTTTTCCTATCTTTTATAGTAACATTAAAAAAATGAAATGTACATATATCTTATGATCTCACAAAATACACAATCATTTGGAGATCACGATTGGATACAAAAATGGACCATAAATATAAATAACTAGTTTCCAAGAACATATTAACTATTTTTTCCACCCACCTTGGTTGTGCAAGAAATAGTGAAGTAATTATTAAACTATTTTATCATTCATTCCTTTACATTATCAATCATCATAATGTAATATTTTTGATAAGTCAATAGATGTCAATCTAAATTAAGCAAATCCAATTAACTTTCAATGACAATAGACCATTCATTTTTCTTTTTGAAGGAAATTAGATTACCTCCTTACTTTATAATTATAATAGTCAAAACATTGTCCCAAATAAATAATTATTCCAAGCAATACCTTAATGTCACCAACTTACCTTAATAATTCAAACCCATATAATCCTTTTATATTAAAATTAAAAAATTTCACCATAATATCATTATTGAAAACTGAGTATTTAGACTAAATACAAATAGTTAACCTTAGGGCCTTCAAGATTTGAATATTTCCCTTTTCATTCTCACAGAAGTCTTCAAGGTAATAAAAAATCATATATATGTTCGATTTAGAGATATAGCTTGTAATATCCCCCTCCCAGTTCATGAAACCCTTCAAAAATCATCAATTATATTTACATATAAATATATATCAACATATTTAAAAGCTTAATAGTGGATGGATCACTATGTGAAACCACATAAATAAAACTAAGGCAAGAGTATATAACAAATCCCAAATGGTTTTCAAATCAAGTCATCCCTATTCAACCATTCCATAAGATATAAATGTTTTTACCTTCCTATCATATTCAGAAAATTAGAAAGGCTGAAGGTTTATCCTTTGAAAATATATATTGTCTATACATGCCTAAACAAATACACACAAAAGTGTATTACTTAAACCCATATGGGTTTATATTATTTTATTAAACCATATCTAAATCTGAACTCACTCATTCATTTACCATAGTTAGATCTAGTCAAAAATAACAAAGCTATTTATAGGTATGAAATTACACTATTCTAACATCACTTCCTTCATATAATCTATTCAAGAAGGAAAAACATAAACCATGATATATTCCACTAAGACCAAACTATAACTCTATCTGGATATTTACACCATCTTCCTAGGATGAAAGAAAAAATTAAGTACAATAGTCATGAACATAACACACATACATTTGAAATCCCATGAAACGTTCATATCTGAATCTCACAATAAACAAAACCATATTCATTTTATAAAGTAAGATCAAACAGATATTATCTCTAGCCAATACCCAATAAAAAATCATTCTTTGTCCTAGTTAATAACACAGAAGAACAATTACAAAACCCACAAGTCATTAAAAAATTTGAATGCTATAAATAATAAATATGGAGGAAGAACGATTTCATTCTTAAAACATATGTCCCATAATCCCTTCAAGCTTCTCCCCAAGTCGACTGAATGCAACCAAAATATTTTCCAACAAATTTTGCAAGTGATATAAAAAATCTAGACAAGAAATATCTTGAAATCAACAAATAAACCCCATTCTTATCATAACAGTCATTATAAATAGCCCATAAAAATATCACAAACATTTTATGTAGAGTTTCAAAACATGCATGATGTGCATTTACAATCAACATGAAATAGCTCCATAATTTCTTGCATGTAGAGCTCGATAGAGCCAAAAAAAAATGAAAGAATGAACCCTAAAATACTAATAATCTCTATGTTAGCTTCCTCAAGAATCTTCTTGCTTCTTTCAAGATGATTAAATTCTCATTGAATGCATGCCATAACCACTGCCAGTTACACCGCTAAAATTTCCCACCAAAACATCTAAATAAACTTAGCAACTAATTGATAGCCATTATAGTTTACAGGGACTATCCAATCTAAGCCATATAAATGGAAGGAGTAGAGGCATCGAACAATAAAAAATCATTTACAAAATAACCAAATTTTAGCATGGCCAGTCTAATGACCCAAGAAAAATCAAATTTACATTATTTAAACATAGTTTCGGTGGTTGTATAAAAGGACAATAAAATAAACTTATCAATATAAGTATGCTCAAGTCAATATTCCACTTTTTTATATCTTTTTAATATTGATTTAATCGATAATGCAAGGATCCTTAACATGTTTGATTGACCATTTAAAAAAAATTAAATAATATAAATTCCTTAGCCATACTAACTTATAAATACCACCTTATAGGTTTATTATCAAATTCTCATAACCATTCATTAACTTGATACCAAAACAAAAAATATATCCTTATTTCATATTTTCGATGACCATTTTTTATTTGAACAAGAATTATAATCTCTAGATCATAACAATACTATCACCTTTTATTATCAACCAATCAAGCTATAAACAAAGGAATACTAATTTACCCTTACCATGGTCATTCTTTCCAGCCTAATTATTAAGGCTTCATCCTTTTTCCTGAATGGTGGTAATGTTGTATATATCATTAAAGTAACTTAAATCAACAAATGTTGTTATAGAAATTGCAATATAATTCTGACATAATCCAAATATTATAACATTGTAGTGAAATATCAATAGGTATATAGAATTGATATTACGATTATAAACAAACTCATTATCATCCTATTATCTTTATCACTTTATTTGCAATATCCAAAAGCATAACTATGATTTCAGTCCAAGCATCATGAAAAATTACGATAATAAAACATATTATTATCTAAAACAAGTAAAATATATATTTATTCAAAATGAAACTAGCAGGGATATGACATTATTAATATATCTGAAAGAAGTACCCTTGTTTTTTTGTCCTTGTTGAGAACGAGAAATTGAGAAATGAATAGGGAAAGGAATTACAGGGTGCTCTTGTTCATGCTTAAAATATAACATTGTTTGTTCTTGATTCCTTCCACCTCTTTATCCATATTATTAACCCGATTTAGAAATTCTAGAACTTTTTTCTTGCTATCAAAATCCTCACCACCATTAAACTTACTTGCTTCAATTTTTCATTTTAGATATTTGATTTTACCCAATTGAGAGTCAAAATCTGAACTGGACTTGAGTTCTTCTACAGAGATAGATTTCCCTTTATTTCCCACTATCATAATACCTAGAATGGCTTCCCCTTCAACCATATACTTTTAGAACGTTGGGGTTATATCCTTAAGTGTAATGGTAGCCCTTTTACTCGTGATTGGTTTGTAGAAAGAGGAGTCACTCAGGCCTTTGCTGGAAGAAGGACCGGGAAGAGAAGAGATGATAGGTGGGAGAGAAGAAGGGGAGAGGATGAATGAGAAGGGTAAAAGGTGTAAAATTGGGGAGGGAAGAAGGAGATTCCAAAGAGTGCCATGGGGGTTTAGTTATATGTGGAGGTCATGCAAACATGAGCCTCTATTACCACAAATTACAACATGCACTATCCACAATCAGAGATGCTAGGCAGAGTCCCCTTCTAAGTGAAATGATGGTTACCTCCCTGGGCCATTGAACATTTTTAATAGTAGGATTGAGATGGAGGGGAGCATGTGAATTATTAACACTTACTTTTCAATTCAACAAGTCTAATACATCAATGGTAAGAGCATAATTGGTGTTTTATGAATTATAAGTTTCAAGGATTTATTTATTAAGGTTTATTAATTTCCAAAATTAATTAATGGTTTATGAACATAATGTAGGAAATTTAGGTGAAGAGAATTTGATTTTGTGACTGTAATGAAATCATAAATAATGACCAATTCCCTAAAAAAAATAAAGCATGAAACATTGAAATGAATTCCTTATAAATCATACTCAATTTCATGTAAATCACAACTAGTTCCCTTTAACATACTAGCACAATAAAGGAACTATAATTTTTTTTACAAATTATATTAATTTAATTGTGGAAAATATATTAATATGGCATGATTTTTTCTATAATATAAGGAAAAATATTCCTCAATTTACACTCTATCTTCCATTTAAATATCAAATCATAATACAATTGTAAAGTGTTACTAGAATAAGATTTGTAATAAATTTGAAAAAAAAACCCAGATCATAGACCAATATGATTTCACATACTAATTTATGATCATCAATAGTTTCTCCAACTTAACACCATTACCCTGTTCAATTAGTGCAACGTATGATTCAATAGCCTCATGTCCTTTATCAGGTATCTTTATGAAGAAAATTTAAAATTTTGTTTTGGTAACCATGTCATGATGATGCTTTCCACATCAATATCTTCTTTAATTTCATTTGAGATGGTCCATGGTTTATTTGTCCTTGAAGAATATAGATACAATGTTTCATCTTCTCCTCTCCCTGTAGGTTTCCAATATTGGACTCTCAAATTTTTATTTACATTCTCGCCTTCTCGTTTAAGGAAAATATCCTCATCTTCCCTCCTAACCATATATGTTCATTATCATTTTCTGGTCATATAAGAAGCATCTTTCCTTTGAACATATCCTTTAAAAAATGGGATTCTTGTTTAGATCTTCCACAAACAAGCCCAACGTAAATATCGTTATTACTTGGTATATGTCTAATAATGTAGTCTTTTCTGTGAATATGTGTGGCTCATGTAATTTGGTCATGTATGTATTTTTACTATACCTTTTATGGTTAAAAATAAGAATTTGACCTCCTGATATAATTTTCAAATGGTCTATCCAAAGTGCACAATAAAAATTCACAATATGTTATCTTTGGAAGACAATATTCACTACCTTCACCTATTGCCCTTTCCCCCTTACGTTTAATATATGATTTTATTCCCTTTTCATATATTCCATTTCTTTGATTTATTTTAAATCTTCCAAAGGAAGTTGGCCTTCCATAAAGTTTGGTTGAGCATTACCCTTTATATGTCATATTTGGATTATACGAGACCATTGTAAATCCCTTAATGCTTTTTATACTCAATCACTGGAATTCCATCCATTAAATGAAATTTGAACATCTTAGGTTTTTCGTTACCCACTATCTTATGGTTTCAATAAAAAAAAATGACTCCAAAAATTCCTTTAAGTTGTACACTTCCTCAATAAGATAAGGAGTGAATGAACTTGACCCTTCTTGTCATGTTGTGTAAGATTCCATGATATGCGGAAAAGAAAATGTGTGTACTTTATGTAACGATGCTGCTAACATTCCAAAATTTCCATCTATATCGTCATGAGTATGATTTAATTAAAGGAAACTTATATACACAATGTTGAATAGCTTTTTGTCAATTGAACCACAAATATGGTACAATTCTTGTTATCAATCAAAGCATTATCCAATTACAAGTAGAGGATTGCTGGTTTTTTTAATGAAGTAATGTTAATAGCAAAAGTAATTCATTTAGAATGGTCAAATATTTCCTTTTACCCTTTACATTTTTCATGCACATCATTTTGTAATAATGCATCATGCGATGGATGTTTGGATGATCCACAACTATCTAATAAATCTCCATACTCATCAATAATGGGTTCTTTAAGATTCTTGAGACGTAAAGCTAATGATGTGATTTTGTAGTTTTCTCCATGTTCAACAAATGGAAGGCTAAATTGGCCAAAACCCTTGGCTTGTGTCCATGTGTGAGCATACTAGTCAACATAATTATTAGGTTCATAACATTACTTATTAACTTTAATTTTTCACTCATCATTGGTATGGAATTATTCACTTTTTATATTTTATCATGCACAATGATCAAGAATCCATGAGGTTGTCTTCTAGTTGCAATATGCAGCAATACTAACCTACATGATAGCTTTGAGTATATTAATTATTTTGTGTATGTTCCTCTCTAATTTATGAGAGTGTTTCTAGGAATGTGGTGTCCCTATGTTTGTTTTAGAAATATTTGCACTCATCACACTGGGTAAAGAAGCTATTTTTACAATGGAAACACGTTGAAATATTTTTTTCATTATGTTGTTGAAGCTTGGCTACAACACATGAGCAATTTTTAAAAATTCAAGCTCCTTTTTACACTTTCTCACAATAAATTATGGGTATAAAATGAAGGAAGAAAACTTTGAGAAAATTTTACTCCATCCTATCCTATAGATCGTGTTAGATGAAAAGAGATATATGATATTTTCTCAACAATTCTTAATATGTAGGAAATCGTTGTGGTAATATTTGACTTTTTTTTCTCTTTTCCAACATTACCATTCACCACATTTCTTTCACTACCAATCCAATCAGATTTATTATTATAGAAGGTACTCCTTTGGTACCCATAAACTTTACACCATGCATTCTAATAAACATTTATCCCATCAAATTTCATTCTATGTACCTCTATAGATTGGTTTCCCACATTGAAGATGGTATTTTTTGGTAATGCATCAAACACAAAATTATTTCAGTAGATTTCATTCAAGGATCTAGTTTTGTGCCATAGATTTTGAAATCTAACTGAAGCAAGAGGAATTTGTTGGAGATAATTACATTTGTAACAATAAAGTTTCACATTTTCCACTTCATCCATAAATATTTACCATTTTCTATCATCATCATATTTTTATTTGATGGATTGGATAGAGGGACATCCAATATTTGACCTTTTTTAGCATTATAAGATCTTCTTATAATTTTGTTTGGAATGATTGTGATTAGTGACATCATAAGAAATTGGAAAAACAAACTAAGTTTTTCAATATAATAATACATTCCACATGAAAACCTTAACCTTTTTAAATAATTCTTTAAATATAATATCGATATGAGAATTTTTTATGTTAGCCAATTTCCTTGTAGTGCATTACATGAGAGATGCTTCTCATAGAGAGAATCCTTTGCAAGGAGGGTTGAATACTCTATCAATATGCATACTGAATCTATTGACATCTAATCTCTTAAAATGTACCATGTATCCTTCAAGTAATTTGGTAATTTTTCCCTCTGTAACATATTTTCTCATAGACAAATGGAAATGGATTAATTTAGTTACAAATCCTTTGAAATTTTAATTGTGTTTGTATCTATGTACAAGGTTTAGACCATGCAATTTATAACTCCCGTTTTTAACCATAAGGGAACTTATTATTTCATGGAAATCAAATTTTTTACTATCCAAACTATTAATTTATTGGGTTATAGTAAGGTTGAGAAATCATAACACGAATTTACCAAAATTTCTATCAATACCCAAAAATTCAATGGACATAATCTAACTCCAATAATTTTATGATCTTATAACACATGAGTTACAAAAACCACGTCTATGTAATTGTATCTTTTAGAACATTTATGTTTGAGAATGACATTCTATGTGAAAAAATAATTTCTATATTTAGGACCTGTATTGATGGAAATTTCATTACCATCACTATAATATATGTCTCTTATATCTCTAAGAGAATGAAAGAATGAAGATCAAATAGGATGGTACACACATCAACCGAGTTGCACTCAAACATCAGCGTGACAAAGTTCCATTTAGTAAGAAAAAATTCAACCATGAAAATTTACATGTACAAGAAAAGGGTCTACTCATACTCATAGGTTAGAAAAAGGGTACAAATAGGAATTTTTTATAACTCCCAATGCAAAACCTCCTACCTCCATAAGGGATAAGAGTAGTTAAATTCCAGTAATGGAAAGTAACTCTCATATGAAACATTGACACACAATGACATGAATGAAAGAATTTGTCACACCCCCTAAGACACCTAACACCTATGATATCATCTAAGTGAGATGACTCACCGCGTGATGTGGAAAATACCCCAAAATAATAAGGAAAACATCATACACCAACAAATTCACTTCATCATAACTTAGGATGATGCAAAAAGTCAAAAAGTACAAATGAGTCCTGGTAGCTATGCCTGATGTGGTACCCATGTAAAAAAAGGATCCCAAATAATGGAGGAAAAACTAGTGGAAAAAACATCCACTTACAAGAGATATAATACTCCTATAACAACCTTAAAAACATACACCAAATAGGTCATGGAAACTGATTTATTTATGAGGTACCCATGTACAAACTATAATATTTCTATAAGAAGAAGAGAAGAGAGGAAGGTCATTAGAGATATTTAAAAATATATGAATTTGGAGATTGATATAAAATATACATCTCTATAAAGTCCCCAAGAAGAGTGTTGATGATGTGATCTTACGCTTGTAGATTGAAGAAGATCCACTAGCATCGAACAATGTTATTGTGCTTAGGAAAGAAAAAAATGGAGTATTGGAAGTATGTCCCTTTTGCAAAGGAAATCGAAGGCAGTAGTATAAATAAATTTGAATCTGGTCAACTAAAATGTTACATTGGTCTAGTAAAAAAAGTGAAAATAAATTTAAGGTAATGCCACGTGTGTAGAACTATGAGATTCTTAGAGGGGAACATCAACCAAAAGGATTCCTAATGGAAGTGAAGGTAAAATAACAACCCCCACAACAACATAAAGATGATCCATATGAAGAGGTAGATTAGTAATGGTACGTGAAATAGTGGAAGTGATAAAAGTATGAGAAGGGTTAATCCAAAAAAAGGAGATTAAATAATCCTCTAAAACACCTATAAAAGGAAGAGGAGATGAAAAATCCTCACACAATTTATATGGGAAGGAGGCAGATGTAATGAGAGTATGAGGATGAGAAAAATACTAGTTAATGTTTGATAGGAAAAGAGGGGGTTCAATATTATCTGAAAGGTGGCCAATATAAGGGGAGATAATTCCTCATAAATAATCTCATCATTACAACTAGAAGAGCAAGCCTCATCACTAGGAATAGGAACAAAAAATTAGTTTTAGAAAAACCATCATCACATGAAGAAGGTGAGGAATCAACTATATCAAAAGAAAACTAAACTAAAAAATCTCTAAAGGGTCTCCAAATAAGGACTGAAGAATGCTCCAAACTATGAGAGGAAACTATGTATGTGCCACATGATGGTGGAGAGGCCTAGAAAATGTATCACTAAGAAAACAAGAACATGATCAAACTTGTCAGGTCAGTATTTAAGACGATAAAGATCAGTGGGTGTAAGAGCTTCCCCATGTAGAAAGGGATAAAATCCTTCATGAGTAAGGTAACGTTCCATACAAAAATGCCATGTTGTATAGTTATCTCTAATAAGAAGAAAAGGCAAAGGCTGAAAAGTAATTCTATAAAGATTGAGTCTAGAAAAACCATCCTCCATGGTGCATCCAAAAAAATTAGTGCAGAAGTATAATGGACAACAAATACAAAATCAAATGGATGTAAGAGTCAACTAAACTTACATCTAAAATGCAATTAAAAAAGGGAGAGAGAATACACATAAGGTTACAATCTGTTGGACTCATATGAGAATGCGTCTACATGAAATTAAAGCACCTACGAATAATGATAACCCCCTATTCATGACACTTCATAAACAATGTGTTGGCTATAATAATGTTTTTTTCTATGACGTGAAACAATTGGGCACTCACCTTATAATAGATGAAAAATCACGCAATAATGGAGGCCATAATAAGTTTCAGTCGAAAGCAAAGGAACAACACGTAAACACACATGAAAGGGTGTATGTAAGGAACAAGGGGAGAAAATAGAATTTAGTGTGAAAAAAAGTGTCTCACATCACATAAGGGGGATCTCTTTCTGTAAGGTTATGGTGGATGCAATCACTAGCCTGAAAGAGAAGAAGAACACTAAAATGACTTAAAATGACTTAAAATGAGTCAAAAGGAGTCCAAAACTCTAAAAAATAACTCACAATAGGAAACTACCACACGAAAAAATTCCAAAATGAATCTAAACAAGACCTATAAACCAAAAAACACACTACACTCTCCCACAAAATGTTTAATGGGAAAAAACACCCAGTAACGCTAGTTTTAGAAGAAAAAATATATCTAGTTTTGCTTATTTTTCAGAAAATGAAAAATAAAAAATTGGGGTTATAGTAATAAAAATTGTGATTACTTTAATTAATTATCCTCTAAACACTAATTGACCCACATTTTAAAATTTTAATCCCTCCCTTAATTAAAAATTAGACCCTACTTAGTTTTAATGAAATCTAGACTAAACATTGATATTAGCCCAACATATATATATATATATATATACATAAAAACCTAATATTTTAACTTTTTTGAAGAATTGAATTTATTAACACTTAAAACAAAGTTAATATATATATATATATATATATATATATATATATATAATACATGGGTTTACATTTAACAAAGGAGGGAAAGGGTGGGAAGATCAACACATTGATTGGGAAAGCCATGTGGAGGCTAAGGGAGCAGGTGAGGAGGACTAGTGCATCGAGTGAGGTGAGCAAGCCACGCAAGGATCAATGAGCCAGAGAATGAACAATATGGTAACGTCCTAAACTTGATGTAGAATGTGGGAGTATGACACTCACTTGGGCTCGTTAAATGACTAAACATGTTAGGGAGCCATGATATGAGCGCATAATACATATAGAGAAGGTGATAAGAAAGGATTAAGTAGGATAGATGTCAAGGTAGAATGCATATGCCAAGGAGCTCAAGTATGAACTATGACATGAAAGGATATTACGCCATAAAGTTCAAGCCAACATAAGGCCAGGGCCAAGAGAAGTATGGTAAAGAACACAGATTGGGAAGGTGTGCTCTTTTGAGGATTCAATTAGGTTAAGGAGAATAACAGGGACAATGTAAGATAGGAAAGATAGTCAAGAAGGGTGTTGGGCCCCTAAAATATTGATTAATTACAAAAAGGCGCATGAGTGTGCAAGGCCTAAGTTGAGGGGTGGACGCATAAGGAAAAGGCGTACAATGTAGGGTTATAGGAGGATTTTAGAAGGACCCATGATACTCATCAGTAGAACAAGGTCTCGGGAATTAGCCGTATTTGGCATATCAGGTAGGACAAGAGAAAAGCATGACCCGCCTGCACATGATGAATGGATAAGGTGCCAGCCTAGTGACAGGTTGGCCTAGGAAGGAATATACCCTGCATTGGAAGCCTCTAATAGACCATCATGGCAAGGAGTGGAGAGATCAGGCCTGGAGGATCATGCTCCCATGGAGGACCACATTGGAACACTTGGTGATGGATTTAAAGCCTTAAAAAGGTGATTTTGTAGTTCAAGAGGACTACAAATATAAGCGCCCATCGAAGAAAAAAAAAAGGTAGATCAATAGAGAGCGGAGCCCTACAGAAATGCTACGAGGATTTGTATTGAGTTAGGTAGATGAAATATAGGAGAAGGATGCATAAAGGGGATTGAGATTGTAAATTTTATGTTTGAGAGCTAAGGGATGTAAATCTAGTTATGATGTATGACTTCGGTCGGCCATACTATGATGTTCTGTAATGGATCTAATGGATGTAATGAGGTTACCAACTTATTTGAATATGATCATTAATGATTCTGGTCCATACACATATCTCCATAGTTCTGATTTTTATGAAAGTAGTATGAATCCTTATGCATTTTCCTTTTTTTCGGTTCAGTCCTATAACATATTAAGTATCTTCTTTTTGGAATGATTGCATTGGTCTAGAAGCCATTCTGAGCTATATGATGATTGCATGTCTTGTTTCCACTCACTCTCCTTAAGTTCCTATCATAGATGATGTTTCCCACTAAAATCACATAAAGGAGAGACCCGGTGCCCATGTGTGCCTCAGGTGAGCGCCCAGTGCCCACTGGATGATATGCCGACACGCATGGGATTCTCTTTTTCTTTGGTGGGTGTAAAAATGACTACATATTATTTTCATTTCCAGGACCTCTTTTTGAAGTTATAGTGGAAAATATCATACATCATGATCTGTGAAATAAGTGATGATAGATCGTTTAACTTTGGAAGGTGTTGAAACATAGTTTAAGAGCATGGAGGATGAATTTTCTCATATATTCAGTACTAGACCTGAGTTAGATACACATAAATAGGTAGAAGAGAACCTCTACCATGAGTTGTATGAAACATTTTTCTACTTGTTGGCTCGTCTATCCATAGATTTGTCCAAGCAAAGCGAAACTGGTTTATTGCTATTCTACTAGCAGGAATCTATGCAAGTCTCACAGATTCTGCCTTCGGGGGTTTGGGATCTCATCCCAGTAGAGTGTTTCAGGCTGCGAAAAGAAAGGAATGAAAGAGGGAAAAGAGAAAGAACAGATCCGAAGGAAGAAAAGAAATGAATTCCAAAGCAGAAAGGTCAGAAGATTTATGTTTTTGGGTTGGTAGTAAACAGAGCCAAACCTACTTGCATAAATAAACAAAGCAATACTGATGAGCAAATGACAGAAAAGTAGATATGAATCCAACAGATTAAACACATACAGATCTAACGTAAGGAAGATCTAATGCATAACACAGCTATTGAGCACAAAGTCTTAATATTTGTATTACTGTTTTCTTCTGTTACAAGAAAGCTCAAAGTCTTTCTCTCCTCACTTCTATTTTCATCTAAAAAATGTTCACCCTGAATACAACAAGTATTCCAGTATTTATAGAAGAGAGGAGAAGGAAAGCAAAAAAGGAGCCAACAAATATTTACAAAGATATTTACAAAATATCTAAAAGTCATGTTGACTTTTGACAACTTGATGGATGACATCATCCCATGATGCAACATGGATAATGTCATCATTTGTGCCAACACACTTTAGATATTTCAACAAGAAAGTCGGAGAATAGAGAGAAGAAGAAGAAGAGGAAGAAGAAGAAGAAGCTACTCGTCATCATCATCCTGCGGCCGAAAGGGGGTTGCCTGCTTCTGATGCTGCTCAGGAGATGATATGTGGAACTGAGCGCGGTATTCCAAAAACTTGTTAATCATGGGCCCAAATTGATCCTGTGATGGATCCTTGTGCCGTTCGCTGATTGCTTCGCAAGTCTCCCACTCGCTTATGAGCTTTTCTGGGAGTTTAGAATAATCTTTCTCCGCCTCGATGAGGAACCCGATGAAGTCCCTACAGGCCAGCAGGTTGTTGATAGATTCAGTGTCAAATGTGACCTCTGGCCCCGTTCCTTGAGAAGCGATCTCCTTGAAGATCCGGATAGTTTCATCAGCTGATCTCATGGTAAAGGAAGGAGTGAGCAGCCCTGGAGACATGTTAAGAACAATTCGCTCCATTTGATGCATCGCATCCAGGGCCTCTTCCTTCACCTTGTCTATCTTTTCCAGAACAAATTCCAGCTGATCTATCTGATAGTCCAAAGTGGACATGGTTTTGTTGAGGGCCCTTGGATGGCCGAAACTCCAAACTTGACCTGAGATCCAAATTCGACTTCGAATAGTCCTGGAACATCCCTGTCTGACGCTGCAGCGTAGACTACGTAGGAGTTCATATGGAATACTCCCGTTGTGGAGTCTGAACTGTTGTAGCTGCTCGGAGATGGTGCTACTTAGTTATTTCTCCCCAGCAAAAGCGCTGTTCAGGCACATTCTTATTCATTGTTTCCAAGTACCTTTCAGCATCCATTTATGGAAGTAGTGGGCCTCAGAAAAAACGGCCAAACCCTGCTCAGGAAAGTAATAGTATCGCTGAGCTCTTCTGAGAAGTCACTGCGGTGGATGATCTGGGGCCACCGGGTTACCACCTTCTTGTTTTTCAAGTAGACTTCGTTCATTAGTTGCATGCATTGGTCTTCATTGTCTTCCCAGGCCTTGATGCACTCTTCTTGGCTGACGGCCACAAAGTGCCGGTGGTGAGGGATTCCAAGTATCATCTCAAAATGACGGGCAGTGAGGTTTATGACTACCTCGCCCTTGCTGTTTTCGACACATCTTGTGTCCTTGTTGTAAGATCTGTCGCAATCACCATCATGAATTCATTGTTGACTTGCACTGACGGGGATTCCTCCGGCGAAATGCAGGGCACTGCCTATTAATTTGTCCATCCACAGACTTCTTGTAACCTTCTGAGTGTAACCCAGAATTCTTCCATGTCAATGTGACCCAACTCTTAGTCCCTGACATCCATACTGCATTCAGCCTGTGATTCGGGCATCCTGACCCTTTGATATTTGTACTTCATCTCCTCCTCTGTGAGCTTAGCCTTTCCTCTTGGTTTGGTGGGTCTCTTGCTGGATGTAGACATATGTTCTTTTGAACTCAGTTGCTGATCTGCATGAAGAAGAAGCGAGACCCAATCCAAAAAGGTTGAATTAGCCATTTGATCTTCCATTGGAATGTTAGCAGAAGAAAGAGTTAGAGATTTTAAGGCTCAGGGCGCAGGGCGCATGAAAATTGCAGCTAACAGGGCTAAATAGATAGGGCGCACAGAAAAGGAGTGTTGCAGAGGTTAAATTGGTGCCAAAGGCGCATGGCGCATGGATGTTGCATATTGCATTTGATATAGGGCGCATGAGAAGCGCGTGTTATGGAAAATTGTGTGTTACATTGGGATTCGGTGCACCAATGGGAATATGTGTAACATTGACTTTCCGTGCGCCAAAGGGAATATGGCGAATGAAGGTTTACACAACATGATGTTATTGCAATCGGGGATGCGCCTGCGCCTTTATAGCTTCATACTTAGCGCGAAAAAACTTTTGTTGCATGGAAGCTGGGTGCGCCATGGGCGCATGGAAAAAGGATGCAACATGGATGGATGGTGCACCATTGGGGCGTGTTTCAGCACTTGTAGCACGTGGAAAAGGCGCGCCTTGAGGGCGCATGAGCTCATGATGCAGCAGGCCAAAAGGGTGCGCCATTGGCACAAACCTTTTGTAACAGGGCGGGTAGATGCGCCAAAGGGGCGCAACTGTTCTTAGTGTTGCAAGGGGTGATGACGCGCTAAGGAGAAAAACAGAAAACTAAACTCTTAAAGATTTTTCATCCCTTAGACTTCTTCTTTCTTCATTTTTTAACATGCTCAGCTGGGCAAACGAAACGGTTAAAACCAAGAGGATTACAACCACTGGTTTCAAGAAAATGACCTTCTCCAGCAGATCTGGAAAGAGGGAGGATAGCATAGGGGGCAGGGCAGCAAATGGAGGAGGCTAGGCAACATATTTATATAAACAACCACCCAGCAAGCAAAAAACCAGACCAGGAACACACCAGGAACTGAAAACACAAAACGCACAAGAGGGAAATAACACCTCTTACCTGGATATATAGCAAAAGTTGCAACGGGTCCACAGGATGATGAAAACGACGGAGCAGAGGCTGACAAGTTCAGAACAATCACGTGCTCAACAAAAGTGAAAATGACATTTGGGCGCGCAAACCATATATATATATAAAAACTGGACATAAATGCGCCAACCACTTTTTCAAAGGCGCATGAGATTTGTTGTCGACAGGAGAAAGCGTGCGCCCTTTGGCGCATCAAAGCATTTGCCAACATGAGATAAAGCGCGCCTTTGGTGCACCAAAAGCTATTGTCGACATGGGAGTTATGTGCGCCCTTTGGCGCACCAAAACTTGGTGTTGCAACAAAGATTATGTGCGCCCTTTGGCGCACCAAAAAGTGGCGCAACAAAAGTTGTCAACAATAAGGCGCATGCGCCTTGGCACACGCAGGGAAGGTTCAACATTCTTTGGCGCATGAAAAGATGTGTTAACATTGAAAACCATGCGCCAAAGGCTTTTAAGGGGGCACATCAAAAGTTAGTGTTACAAGGCAATTTCATGCGCCCAGCCAAAAAAGGCTAAAAAAGACTAAGTTCGAAAACTAGATTTCCCGGGAAGGGATTTTACAACGTTTCAAACACAAGGGATCCCTAACAAGGGATCGAAACAAAATTTTCCGGTATGGTTATCGGTAAAATTGCCCTTGTCAATTTTACGGGATAACAGCTGGCTCTTTCTGGGGACTATCCCTGAGTGAACTCGGGGGTAGAGAATCCCAGATCACTTGTGCCTATCCATTGGGTAACAGAGTCAAAAACAAGGGGGACCGGAGGGAGAACAAAAGAAACACACGACAAACCGAAAGCAAACACACGACGAAAGCAAACACACAACTTAAAGCAAATTGTACAAAGAAGAGAGCAAGCTCTACTTCCTGAAGATCTTCAGATGCTGCCCGCTATAGGGAAGCGGGAGTTCAGCTCCATCCAGATACGAGAGATAGAAACTATTCTCTCCATTGAGTTGCTTGATTTTGAAGGGCCCTCTCCATAGGGAATCAAACTTTCCGTGCATGCCCTTTGGTTCTCTTCGCTTGTCCCATAAAAGGACGAGATCTCCCACTTGAAAATCCCTTTGCTTGGCCTTCTTATCAAAAATCCTCTTAACTTGATTCTGATGTTCAGTGATCCTATCGACCACCTTCACTCTCTTTTCTTCAAGTTCTGCCAGATACATGATTCTCTTTTCTAGAGAATTCTTTGGAAAGTTTCATCTTCAATGGCTCGTGCTAAGCGCAGAGCAGGAAGTTCCGCGGAAATGGGAAGTTCGACATTAGTGCCATATAACACTTGAAAAGGTGACATGCCGAGAGATCTCTTGGGAGTAATGCGGTCCGCCCACAAAGCATCGTACAAAGACTTGTGCCACATCCGCTGATTTGATTCCACCAGTTTTCGTATGATGGCCACCAAGTTCTTGTTGCTGGATTCCGCTTGACCATTTCCCTGAGGATAATAATCTGAGGCATGAGCCAAAGTTATCCCATATTTATAGAAAAAACTAATAACTTCTCATGAAGAGAAGTTAGAAGCATTATCAGCAACGATTTTGTTTGGAACGCCGAACCTGACAATGATATTTTCTTTAATGAAATTGCAAACCACCTCAGAAGTGGCATGCTTGACAGGTATGGCTTCCACCCACTTGGTGAAGTAATCCGTTGCTGTAAGGACATAGCTATGTCCAGCACTCGATTGAGGATTGAGTGCGCCAATAAAATCAATTCCCCATTGCCTGAATGGTTCATTGATAATGACCGGCCTTAGGGGAAGGGCAGCCAGCTTGGGCTTGCCGACAAATTGTTGGCAGGGTTCACACTTTGCCACCCAGGTGGCTGTATCTTGAAAGAGCGTCGGCCAATAATACCTGGCTCGAATGATCTTGTGTGCAGTTATGGAGGAAGAAAAATGTCCTCCACAGGCTGAATTGTGAAAACTTTCCAGTAGTTTTACTTGCTGGGGCTTGTCAACACATCGCAGGAAGATGCCATCTATCCCGCGCTTATATAAGCCGTCATCCCAGATGACATATTTAGCTGCCCTGAGCTTTATAGTGCGCTTCTCCTTTGCAGTTAGGTGCATCAGGCATTCGCCGTAGGTAAGGAAGAAAGCGATGTCGGAGTACCACTCATCACTAGTTGCAACAAATAGAACCAGAGGCAGAGAATCAGGCCCTTCTTGCCGGTCCTGTGCTTCTTCGATGTAGTCACCCCTCTCATCAGGATTTTCTGAATCTTTGTTTTCAGCCATTAGCTGACACAGGCCCTTGCCCCTTACCAGCTTGGTTGGTTTAATATCCAGGTCATACTCCTGGACCTTTGCGATCCAATTTCCTCGCAAGCTTCCTAACTCCTGCTGAGTTAGAATTGATTTCACCGCCGTGTCAGGGACCAGCACCACCGTATGCGAGTTTAGAATGTAATAACTGAAATTCTTCACTGCTTTGACAACGGCAAAGGCATGCTTTTCCAGCTGAGTCATCTTCAGTTTGTGAGGCTTGAGGGGAGAACTCATGAATGCAATCGGGGATTCAATGTCCTCTGAGTTCTTTTGCATTAAGATTGCAGACACAGTATGCTCAGATGCATAACTATACATGATGAAGTCCTTGGAGAAGTCTGGACATACCAGGACTGGTGCATGAGCAACAGAAGCTTTTATTTCTTCAAATGACCTTTTCCCCTCCTCACTCCATCTGAAATTTGGTGACCCCTTCATCATGTTCAATATGTGACGGGTCTTCTGGGCAAAGTCAGGAACAAAACGCCTGAGAAAGTTCACCTTTCCAAAGAAAGAATGAACACCAGTCTTGCTTGTAGGCAGAGTAAGGCTTTGAATAGCCTTAACTCTTTCAGTATCTATCTTTGTTCCTTCTTTGCTGACCACATGGCCTAGCAACTTCCCTTCCGTGACTCCAAAAAATAGACTTTTTTGGGTTTAGGGAAATCCCATGTTCTCGGCACCTGGCCAACACTTGCTCCAAATGATCACAATGATCATTTTGCTATTTAGAGAACACGGTTAAGTCATCTAGGTAAACCACGATGACTTTTCCCATCATACCTTTGAATGCAAAGTCCATGGCCCGCTGAAAAGTGGCACCAACATTAGTTAGGCCGAAAGGCATCCTGCTGTAGGCAAATGTACCCCAGGGAGTAGTGAATGCTGTTTTGAATTGATCTTTAGGTGAAACCTCAATCTGATTGTAACCTGAAAAACCGTCAAGCATGGACAGCATCTCTGATCCAGTTACTACTTGTAGAACTTGCTCCATTATCAGAAGAGGGTAGTTGTCTTTCAGCGAAGCTTGATTCAAATTTCGAAAGTCTACGCAGATGCGTATTTCACCGTTTTTCTTACGCACTGGCACAATATTTGCTACCCAAGTAATGTGATGGATAGGGAAGATGATTCTTGCATCTAGCATCTTCTGAATTTCAGCCTGGATGGTACCCAAAATCTTGGGATTATAGTGCCTCTGCTTCTGGCGGAAGGCTTTGGCATCATCTTTCAATGGAATATCGTGCTGAACGTCCTTCGGCTTGAAGGACTTTAAATCGGCATAAGACCATGCCAATACATTCATATATTTTTTCAGCAACTTGACAAATTTTTGCTTTTCTTCTGGCGTGCAACATTTCCCAATGTTCACAAATTGCGGATGTGCCTCCGAACCTATATTGACCGGTTCAGTTTCTGGGGATGAGCCAGGATCATCTCGCCTCTTCTTTCTTACAAAATGGTCATGCTTGTCAAACAGGCGTTCCAGAGAAACCAGGCCCTTCGGAATTTTATTTCCTTTGAGCTGACATACGCCGTCGTTCTCCTTTGATTCGTGGTTTTGACCGTCGATTGATTCACGGCATGTAGAGGTGGATCCTTCGAAATACAATTCTTTAAAATTTTCTACCTTCTCTAGAAAGGAAATGAGTTGATTATCATCATTGAACACCTGCCAATGTTGAGAATTGTCTGGTACGCTCGGGTGGAAAACCACCTCAATGGTGTACTTGTTCGTTTTCAAACCTGGATGTGGGAGCATGAGAGATGCTGAAACAGCCAATGAATCAGCCATGTCATTTTGGGCTCTTGGAATCACCCCTATTGAAAAGGCATCAAATTCTTCGATGCTGTCCCATACTGCATTACGGTAATGTCTAAGCCTTTCATTCTTTACTTGGTAAATCCTTTTGACCTGATTTACAACTAGCTCAGCATCACCTTGCACTTTTAGAGTTTTAATTCCTCTTTCTTTTGCGGCCTTCATACCGAGTAAGAGAGACTCATACTCAGCAGTATTGTTGGTGTTGAAAAACTACAATTTGAAAGAGAGAGGAATGACTTCTTCCTCAGGAGATATCAACATGACCCCAGCGCCACATCCACTAGTTGCACAGCTCCCATCGAATTGCAATGTCCAGATCTTATTAAGATCTCCTTCCTGAATGAGAACAGCCCATGTTTTATCCGTCTCAGTAGATAAGAAGTAATTCCCCATCCCTGATGATTCAAAAAGGATTTGAGCTTTGGGGTCTTCAGAGTTGGTAACCAAGTATTTCTTTTGTGATTCTGGCTCCAAAGTCTGCATTACGCCTTTGACTGGAATTCTAGCTTTGGACCAGTCCATATGAATTTCTCCTCCAACTTCGCTCCAAAAACTTCTTCCCAGCAATATTCCATATGCTATCGGAATGTCAGCAACGAGGACTGTCATTTTTACTCTTTTATCCGGGAAAGCCGCAAATGCAAATTGCGCATCTTTGATTTGGCCAACCAACGGAACTTGCTTAGTTTCCAAAGAGTAACATCTGCCGAAAGGCTTGGTAAGAGTGAGGCCCAAAGCATGGGTGACTTTTACCGGCATGACATTATCAAAAGCCCCGGAATCAATTATGCAGTTACTCAGCTTGTGTCCATTGATCAGCAGAGAGAGATAGAAAGGTTCTATCTTGCCTGACGCAAATGTTGAAGCAACATTTATATGGGATTCAGGGGGAGTGGAAATGATTCCTTTTGGGGAAGCCTGGTTAGGTATAACAGCTTGGCTTTGGATATACTTAGTTAATCTTACAAGCTATTCAGGGTTTGACTGAAGATACTCAGCTTCAGACATTTGGATCTTGGTCTTTTTTGCATGATCTATAATATTAAATGCGGCCAAGGGTTGTGTTGGTAAAGGAATGAGTCCCTCACCTCGCGATGATGGAATATGATTGGTGGTCTTAGTAGGAATGTGAGAGGACTGATTTGGAGGAGAGATAGGGGAAAAGATCTCTTTGCAAAAGATTTGCCAGGGAGTTGAGTAGGAAGAGGATTACCTCTTTTAGCAATGATCGGAGGTGCGTTTGACATGGCATTCTCCTGCTGGACATGGGCAGCAACTTCCACTTCTTTTCCTTGCGAATGAGTAAAAATAGCATATGACTGCCCGCTTGTGTACCCCTGGGTACCCTCTTCTTCATCAGATTCTTCCTCATCAAATTCCATATACCCGATAGTAGAGTCGCTAGTCGGTTCACCGACATCTTGATCATCTTCGCCTTGAGATGAAGGTTCTTCATAATACTGCTCTTCTTCTTCAATCTCGGCCAGAGCATTGACCGGAGGGGCCTCAAGTGCCAACCACAGAGCAGCTGTAGGTAGAAACGCGAGCAGCTGTAGGTAGACCTTTGTGAGACATTGTTAGGAACGAAATTCCTCCGTGGAATATCCCGGTATGAGGAACTGGGAGAGGCCTGGGCCAACTGCTTCTTCAATGCAAGCAAATCATTCGCCATCTTTTGGAATGCTGGGTCAGACGAAGTGGTGGGCGAAGGGCCCAAAGATTTAGGCTTGGCTAATTCCTTTTTTAATTCGCCGGATATTATCAGATTATCCTCTATGCGAATGGCAGCGGCTTGGGCGAGAACCAAGGTGGCAACTCGTTCCTGAAGAAGCAAGAAACTAACTTTCGAGCTCATAGCGTTTACGAAGAAACACTTTTGATTTTTCAGCGTTGGAAGCATGGCAACAGGGACACGGTTGATTAGTACATTGAACCGGGCAACAAAATCGCGCATGGTCTCATTCACCTCCTTCTTCAGGTGAGTGATTCATGATAATAATGCAAACGCATCCTTTGAAGGCTTGTATCTATCTTCAAAAGCATCCTGTAAGGTGTCCTGTAAGGTGGCCCAACTGGTGATAGATCCGGCCGGCAAATGCTGAAACCATTCAGCTGCAGGTCCTTGTAGGGTTTCCAGAAAAAGGCGAACCGACACATCTTCGTGGGTCACATCTAAAATACTGCATGACATAATGAATGCAGATATGTGGGAATCCGTGCTTTGATTTATTCTCCCGTCGAATTTGGGAAAATTCTTTCAATTTCTGTGAGGGAGAGCATGAACTGGATGTGGTAAAGCCAAAGGACCCATCGCGTTTCCCCATGGTACCGCCATCTGAAAAGCCGGAAAGAGAACACGAGCTGGAATTGTAGTTCCGCTGAGTAGCAAGGCACTACAAAGGGATGTGGATGCCCCCTGTAAAAGACTTTTTCTTCGTGAAGGTGAGACACTCCTGGATGACCGGCTAGCCGAGCTTAGTGCTGAAAAATGTGCCAGTGTTACGCTGAAATTGTGCCTTTGAAGCAGATCGAAAGTGGGATCAGCTTCTCCACGGGCTCTCCTGCTGCACGTAAAAGGTTCACTCGCCAGTGTTCCTTCTAGATCTGTAATGTTATGGCGCAGATTCAAACTTTCTTTTTGGTTGTACTTGCTGATTTTCTGGTTTTTCTGTCAAAAACCAGCAGCAGGAACTTTTCTAGATATTTAAAAACTATCCTCTTCAGAAAACTGATTGCGGTTAAATGACAAATTACAATGAGGATAAGACGGCAGGGAAGATTAGTAAGCTGATTTTCTGATCTGATTTTGACTTTTTTCAGAGGGTTTCAAACTTTTTTGCAAACAGCCAAAAACTCAGATCTACGGCAAAATACTAATTTTTTCAAAAACTCAGCGAACTAAAGATCTTTAACTGGACCAGATCTATGACTCTCAGAAGAAAATTTTTCAGTTTGAGCACTTTTGCAAATTTTTGGATTTTTAACAAAAAGTTTAGATTTGCAAACAGGCAGCAATCTTTTGATTTTTTCTAATTTTTATATCTTACTACCCTCATAGATCTGATAGATCTATTCAATCCCCAACGGAGTCGCCAAAAACTGTTGGTCTGAAAATCTGTCGCCTGGACAGATCTATGGATAGATGAGCCAACAGTGTGTAGGGCTTAGCCCCTCTTTGAGTCAGCAAAGTGAAACTGGTTTATTGCTATTCTACCAGCAGGAATCTATGCAAGTCTCACAGATTCTGCCTTCGGGGGTTTGGGATCTCATCCCAGTAGAGTGTTTCAGGCTGCGAAAAGAAAGGAATGAAAGAGGGAAAAGAGAAAGAACAGATCCGAAGGAAGAAAAGAAATGAATTCCAAAGCAGAAAGGTCAGAAGATTTATGTTTTTGGGTTGGTAGTAAACAGAGCCAAACCTACTTGCATAAATAAACAAAGCAATACTGATGAGCAAATGACAGAAAAGTAGATATGAATCCAACAGATTAAACACATACAGATCTAACGTAAGGAAGATCTAATACATAACACAACTATTGAGCACAAAGTCTTAATATTTGTATTGTTGTTTTCTTCTGTTACAAGAAAGCTCAAAGTCTTTCTCTCCTCACTTCTATTTTCATCTAAAAAATGTTCACCCTGAATACAACAAGTATTCTAGTATTTATAGAAGAGAGGAGAAGGAAAGCAAAAAAAAGGAGCCAACAAATATTTACAAAGATATTTACAAAATATCTAAAAGTCATGTTGACTTTTGACAACTTGATGGATGACATCATCCCATGATGCAACATGGATGATGTCATCATTTGTACCAACACACTTTAGACATTTCAACAAGAAATTCGGAGAATAGAGAGAAGAAGAAGAAGAGGAAGAAGAAGAAGAAGCAGCTACTCATCATCGTCATCCTGCGGCCGAAAGGGGGTTGCCTGCTTCTGATGCTGCTCAGGAGATGATATGTAGAACTAAGCGCGGTATTCCAAAAACTTGTTAATCATGGGCCCAAATTGATCCTGTGATGGATCCTTGTGCTGTTCGCTGATTGCTTCGCAAGTCTCCTGCTCGCTTATGAGCTTTTCTAGGAGTTTAGAATAATCTTTCTCCGCCTTGATGAGGAACCCGATGAAGTCCCTACAGGCCAGCAGGTTGTTGATAGATTCAGTGTCAAATGTGACCTCTGGCCCCGTTCCTTGAGAAGTAATCTCCTTGAAGATCTGGATAGTTTCATCAGCTGATCTCATGGTAAAGGAAGGAGTGAGCAGCCCTGGAGACATGTTAAGAACAATTCGCTCCATTTGATGCATCGCATCCAGGGCCTCTTCCTTCACCTTGTCTATCTTTTCCAGAACAAATTCCAGCTGATCTATCCGATAGTCCAGAGTGGACATGGTTTTTTTGAGGGCCCTTGGATGGCCGAAAACTCCGAACTTGACCAGATCTTCGACTGAACAGTCGAACATTTGTTGAAAGGTCTCATGTTGGAGTCTAGCAACAAAATTTTCCGTATGGTTATCGGTAAAATTGCCCTTGTCAATTTTACGGGATAACACTACTACTTCCTAGTAGAGCTGTATGAATGGCTCCTGACATATGTGTCTAGATCAAGATGGTATTAAAGATCACTCATGTGGACCTAAGAAGAGTACCAGAGGCTACAAGATGTAGATATGACATGGACTCATGTTGTGGATCATTGGTGGAAAGGAGTAATGGCTAGCTACACTCTGGAGTACACTATTTCTACATATTCTTGTCTATAAGTCCTCGAGTTTGAGTTTCTACAGGAGCCGAGAGGATCATTTCTATGTGTTATTCCTTTAGAAATGAATATCTTGATTATTACCTTGAGTTTAGAGTCATTTCTGATGGCCGACTAAACCTTCCTGAGAATTGGGTGAGGAAGCTAGGGTGGAGGAAGATGGAAGATATTGTGACTGAGAAAGAAAGGGAGGAAAGATGACTCAAGTATAGTGAAGTGTGTGAAAGGGATATTTCTAGACAATGTGAAATTGTAAGTGTGATATATTTATGGAGGTAGACGTTGTGGGAAGGAGTCGAGGTTCACGCATAGAGGACATGGAACCTGAGTAAGTCTGTGCTACCCCATCTTGGAAAGCATGTAAGAGATACCCCTTCAGCTTCTAATGAGAGTTCATCATGTGGAGAGAGAAGAATCATTGGTGCCCTTTTGAACCCACCTAATGACCAAACCCTGACACTTGTTTTTCTAGATCAAGGGAGAAGTATCGCAAACCCAATTGGTATCCATGAAAGTGACAGATGTATGCCCAAGAGAAACAATTTCTTGTTTGGGACTTCTATGGCTACACATACCATTCCAGTATTTGGGGGATTTTTTAGATAAGGTGTAAATACACAAGCCTTTGGTCTTGCATCTGGGAGTGGCACGGGGTACAACAATCGGTAGTGGGATGATCACAGACAATTAGCACATAATTTCAGTGGGACATTGGGGACCCTAGGCATGACCACTTTAGGTAACATCTACAAGAGGTGCATTTAGTGGTGTAGGGGCCAGGGACCTGGTAGACCTAGGTAGGATCTGGAGGATCTGATGGGACTGGAGGGCACAAGACATGGTAGGATCTAGTGGATACGGTGGCAGGAGGAAACATCATGAGGAAACCAAGGATTTTGGATCAGAAGACAAGGGCCCTAACCACCTCCTCAAAAGTATTCTTTGAGATGTCTTTACATTTTCCAAATTACAAAGGTATTGAAGATGCTACAAAACATGTTCACAAGTGTGAGATTGATATGGCACGTGAAGGGGATCACAACCCCGGAGAGTGAAAGGCTAGTCATTTTGCAACGACATTACAGGGGTGCGTGCATTAGCTGGTATAGGAAGTATGACCCTCATTAGACTGTGGTGGATTACAATACATTGAAAAATGCCTTCCTCGTAGAATTCCACATCCCTAAGTTTGAACATAAGAGCATCAACGTTCCCTGAAGGAGATTCAACAAGGAATGGAAGAGAGTGTGTGGGAGTATGACACATGGTTTAAAACTCTCTTATCAAAATTGTCATATGACATCCACCCTTCACAACATGCTTAATGGTTTGTTGGAGGGTTGATAACCCCATTTATAAGATCCTTATCTCATAAGACTTTCACAGATCCACACGAGACGTTGGAAGTTTCTCTGCATGCTGAAGCTGTTAGAAGTGTTGACATTGGCTTTAGCCCATTCTTAGAAGCTCAAATCACTGCTATGGCTAAGAAGCTAGAAAAGTTGTCTATGAACTCACCTGCATGAGACTTTAGTGGTATATGGTGTACAGATTGTGAAGTAGAGGGGCATGTCCAAGGATATTTTCCCAGAAATAGTACATGTCATGTAGAATGTGATTTTTCATGTGGACCATGATGCAAGTAGATGTCCCTTGTTACAATCGCATGATTCAGAAGAATGTGTCTTGTTACTGTAATATCTATACCTCTATGACCCATAATACTAAGGATTGTAGGCTTATTGACTAGATCCATGAGGCCATTGATCTTGGTTTGCGCCAAACTAGCCTTGTAAGTGGTTCTCAGGGTGATGATTGCCATTATGAGGAGTGCGTAGATGGAGGCATGTGTAGAATGGGATTTCACGAAGGATTCTATGGTCACGGTAACTACAGAGGAAGAAGTGATTTCCCACGTGGAACTTGTTTTAATTGTGAGTCTACAGAGCATTATAAATGAGGGTTCCCAAATTTATTGTAGTGCTCATGGTGTGGAAAGAAGCACAAGTATGAGGAGTTCCCTGAGTTATTTGAGCACATGAATCAACAACACCAGAAAGACAAGGGTGATGGAATGGTAAGCATCAATAAATATGACACATAATGGATGCCAAGAGTGACATGTGATGTAGGATTAGAACCCATTATGGTGACAACAAGAGTAGAGGCTGCACACACAAAGGAAATGCCAAGATAGAAGAACCTAGTTTCAAGGGAAGAAGTGGTACATGGGAAGTACCTAGACTCTGCACATCAAAAGGAGGTATATCAAGATACCATGGATGTCATTCGAGGAGTTTACAAGGAGAAATCAAGTGTCTAAAGGAGCAGTCTAGGAGGGAGGAGCAAAGAAGGAAGGTTGAGGCACCAAAGAATGACCTAGATGAGGTCAAGGAAGTATGTAAAATGCTAAGGCAAGGATAGAATATTATTCCCTTGCTAGGAGCATGGTTGAGAGAGAAGGTACCACATGTGCCAGAGAGAGATGAGAGGTAGGTCTTACATGAAAACCTTCCCCCTCATAAACCTTGACTATGATAAAGAGATCACATTAAATGTAGTCGTGGATGGATGGCTCCTTAGTAATATCCTCATTGACACAGAAGTGGAGGTCAATGTTCTCACACTTGGATGCATGGCATCAAATGGGAAGGCCGGCATTACAGCCATCTTCAAATGTGTTGTATATGGCAAAAAAATGAAGGAAATGCCCATCAGTGTCTTAAAGGATGTAACTATCACCATTCAAGGGCCAAGTTTACTGGGGATTTTGAGGTCTTGGCGCTTGCCAAGGCGGATAATTTCCCAGCATTACTTGGGCACCCATGGTGCTATAAGAACAATACGGATCTATGGTTCAACAAGGGATACATAAGTTTTGAAAATGAGGAAGAACATGTCATCATACCCCTAGATGATGGAAAATCAACACCCTATACAAGCCCTTGGGAGAAGAAGTCCTTGATAGAATATATGTGCACTCAATCAAGGACCCTAGAGATAATCCATCCTACAAAGGAGTTATCTAGTTTGAGGATGCTCAGTATCCCTAAGTGACACCACAAGTACATGCATTTGATAATTGGGTGCATGGAACCTATGAGTTAATTGGGTGACATTTGAGAAGATCTGTAAGAAGGGTGACAAAGGCATGCATATGGTCTAGTGCCTAGGAAGAATAGGAAGCTACCAAGTTACTCTGAAGAGGGGCCTAACATTGAAATATTTCTTATGAGAAATGGAGTCCCATTAGAGAAATGAAAAGGAAAGAAGATAAACTAATCAATTATAACCTACTTGGAACTACTGCGTGCTAGTGGGTGACACATTAGGATAACCTCTTGGAATGGCATGAGGTGAGAATTTCCTTCTCCATAAGGTTTTCCAGGAGCAACGTGCCCACAACTATAAAATACTACCATGGTAAAGAGACCACTTTCTTCCATATCCAAGCATGTGAAAGAACCTGAGATGGGAAGTGCAAAAATTTTACCACCTTCATTATGGGTGACATAAGTTATATTCCACATTACAAGGTTGTGCATGTGCATGGTACATTCACACTGAGACACGCCACCATAAATGGAATTGGTAAGAGTTAGTGGATGGTATCATTAAAGCATTTCAAGTATCAAGTACTTTTCTAAGCCATTGGTGGATAAAGCATTACAGGTTTTCAAGTGCCTTAGAATTAGGGATAGTGCCATGGCAGAAGATATGCTATCGGAATTGCTAGGTGAACCTAGCTTGGAGGTCCGCTTTGAGGAGATAGAAATAGAAGAGGTACAACTTGAATGCACATGTGCATTGAAAAGAAAAAGGAAATATGGTTTATATAATTGATGGGGAAGAAGTGGAAAACTTGGATGTTGACCATTTTATAGGGACACACGACATGTTAGATAGTGCTGATGAATGGGCATGCACCTATCATGAGCCTTTAAAGAAAAAGAAGGTTAACATTGGGTCAGAAGAAACCTAAAGAGGCTATCATCAGAGACTATTGTTCGGAGAGGGAAGTCTCTAAGATCATTGATCTTTTACATGAGTTTGAGGATTTATTCCTATGTGGGTATCATGAAATCAAATGCGTTCACCATTCCTTGGGGGAAATGATAATTAAGTTGAAGGATGGTGTATACCTAGTCTGGAAGAGACCATACCAAATGAATCCTAACCCATGCATGAAGGTCAAGGAATAAATAGATAAGATGATAGCATCAGGCATCATTAAAGTTGTTGAATATTCAGAGTGGATAAGTCCAATGGTGATTAGTATCAAAAAGGATAGAAGGATGAGGATTTGTATTGATTAAAGGGACTTGAATGTAGTGTGTATCATTGATCCTTTCCCAACCCCATTTACTAAAGAAATTTTAGAGGGATTGGCAAGGCGAGGTCTACTCTTTCACAGATGGATTCTCAGGCTATCACTAGGTAAGGATTGAAAAGGAAGACCAAAGGAAGATGACTTTCCACCAAGTGGGGAATTTTTTTCCTATACAATCATGCCTTTTGGGTTGAAGAATGCACCTTGCTGTGTTCTCGCATGCATTGTAATGCAAGCTTTCCAAGACTTCATCCATAAATTTCTTCAAGTCTACCTAGATGATTGGACTAGTGTATGGGTTGGTGAAGGACCATTATGACAATTAAGGTTAATGTTTGAAAGGTGTCGGTAGTTTAGGATATCCCTCAACATTAAGAAGTGTGTCTTTACTACCCCATTTGGAACATTGTTGGGACACATCATATGTAGGGAAGGCTTGTTAGTAGATCCCACCAAAGTTGTAGTAATTGTGGGATGAGGGGAGCCTACTAGTCAGAGCGCAATGTGTAGATTTCTTATACACATGGGTTACACCAAGAAGTTCATCAAGGGATACACCAAGATTGTCATGCCTTTAGAAAAGTTACTTAGGAACAAGAGTGCCTTCCATTGGGAAGAGGTGTAGCAGAAGGCATTTGACAATTTAAAGGATAGGCTTGTCACCACGCCCATACTACGATTCCCCTCTTGGGATAATCCCTTCCATGTTCATGTTGATGCCTCAGGAAATGCCATTGGAGTGGTACTTACACAACTTGGTGAAGGGATTGTTGATCATCCTTTGTGATTTGCAAGTAGGAAGTTGACACCAGTGGGGTAGAATTATATTACAACTAAGCATGAGGCATTATCAATGATCTACGCACTTCACAAGTTCAAAAAATATTTTCTAGAAACCCCTTTTATATTTTACATTGCCCATATGGAATTGAAAAAATTAGTGAACAAGCCCATTCTACAAGATTGCATATGTCGATGGATACTATTGTTCCAAGAATTCGAGTTCATGATGGTTGTCAAACATGGAAAAATTAATTTTGGACCTAATCATTTGTCTAGAATCGATTTAAGGGAGGATGCGCAAAGCATTGAGGATACCATGCCAGATGCACAACTTTTTAGGTTGTTGCGTGTGCCCTCAGACTTAGAGGATATTTCTATTTCCTTAAAATGTGTATGCACCGGAAGGGATGAAGGCATTGGAGAAAAATGGTTAACTATACACTGATGCCCCTACATGTTGATTAGTGGGGATTCATAGTAAAATTAGGTGTGATGAGATTTTATGTAGGTGTGTACTAGAACATGAGTTGTTACCATCATAGAGGAAGCACATGTGAGGAAGTGTACAGGAGGAACACCTTATGAAGGAATTTCACCACATGTAAGATATATTAATGGCTGAGATTAGGTGGGAAAGCATATATCAAGATTGTAAGGAGTATTGTAAGGTATGTGACCATTGTCAGCATATTGGAAAACCAGGAAAAGAGATGAAATGCCTTTGCAGTCCTATTCCCAATGTAGAACCTTTTGAGAAATGGGAAATAGAGTTTGTAGGCCCTATTTCACCAGCACGTACCTGGATACGATATGTATCATGTGTTGTTGCAAACTCACAACACCCCTGGATGCAGATCAGGCTTCTAGGTTGATCACTCTAGCATCCAGTGTGATTGCACAACATGGAAACCTCTCTCCAAGTGTGGGACTTGTGAAACTGAGAGAGGAATCTCCAGATTAGAGGTTGGTTCCTCAAACTCCTCTGATTTAGATCTAATGCTTGCACAACTACAGAGGTTCAGATCCTAATCCTACTCTAACTTGCAAGGAGACAGGGGTAGAAGTGCAAAAAATTGAAACTAACTAAAGATGGTGATGCACCAAAAGGAGTGGTGAAACATATTTGTCATGCAAATAGACACAGACCAAAGTTCACAACATAAAACATACACAGACTGATAAGGTATAATTTAGGATCTGAAATGAAGCAAATAATACAAACAGAGGACTGAAACCCATTCACAGAGCTTGCATTATCATTTCAGTGTCAAAAACACGCATTACACCCTCAGAGAGGTAAAAGAAAACTGTTACAATCTTTGGAGAGGTCTGATCCTTGCATCAATCACTTGCTGGAGGTGAAAGAAGAAGTCTGCTATGCAAAAAAAATGTTCCCCCTTTAGAAATGAGCCAAATCTGGCTTTTACATTGCATGGGTCGAGCCCAGGAGACAGAAACGTACAAAAACATGAGAGCCCATCCCTCCTCAACTGCAGATGCATTAAAATGGCATGGGGGACCTTACAAACCCATACCCTATCACTTTGACCGAATTACAGGAGAATGCGACCCATTCTGCATTAAATCTGGTCACTGAAATGTCACTTCTGGCCATGAACATGTGTCAGAGCCATTTCTCAATTTTCTCTCTCCAGACTACACCAAAATTCAAGATTAACCCTAGAATCACATAGAGAATTTCATAAGCTTTCCGTTGATATAAAGAACATGCAAATCCAAGCTCTGGATCAAAAGATATGGAGATCTGAAGATTTAGGGCACAAAACAGGTGAAACAGATTTTAAAATTTCTTCCCGCGCTCTACCACCTGGATGACACGTGGCATGCATTGATTGGTCGATAGGGGCGCGGGGCAGACCTTTGCTTTTAGATTTTGGGTGAACTTCTTGCCAAATTCTCTAACTCCTTCCCGAGCTCCGCATTCCTTGCTCTATAGGACACGTGTCCTCTTCTGATTGGCTCGGGCTGACTTCAAAACTCACCCTTTGACTTTTGGACTTTTTCCCTTGTGACACGTGTCGTGATTTGATTGGTTCTCGGGCCTGCTTCAGCTTTTTGCGTCCACTCGTGTCCATTTGTCCCGAATGTCCCAGTGCTGTCTGGGACAAAAACTTCCGATCCACCCGAAATGGGCTTCCTTGTCCCTTTTCTGCTGGTGACACGTGTCGTGATCTGATTGGCTCTCAGCTTTTTCGGCTATCCGCGTCTTCCGTGTCCCTTTGTCCCACTTGTCCTAGACTGTTTGGGACAAATTCTTCCGATTCACCTGATTCGGCCGGTTCGCGTCCTCACGGCCCAAATGTCCCGAACTGCTTAGTGCAAAAGTTCTCCTTTTCGGCCGATCTCACGTGGTTTGCGTCCTTCGCGTCTGTCCCAAATGTCCCAGAGTAGTTAGTCGATTTTCTTCTCCTTTGGCCGAACCGGCTTTTCGCGTCCCACGCATCCTGACGGCCTGGATGTTCCTTTGCTCTGCAGACTGCCTGGCGGCCTTTTGGCCGATTCGCGCCCCGACGTCCCAAATGTCCCGACTGCTTGCGAGGACTAGGACTTAGCCAATTTTCATGATTTTTCCTGGCCCAAGCTTGTTTTCTGCAACTTTTGACATTTTCTCAGAACTTGCTCTTTTCTTCTTCGGCCAGGGGAGTTAGGAAAAATATGAGGGGACCCTGGAAACATGATTCTTTGCCCTGAATCAATCCATTTGCCTGGGACTTGAGAATTCAATGCATGTTATCAAAATTTACCCTGGGGGGTGAATTTTGGATAACAATTGGTGACTCAGCGGGGTACCTGCCTGCTAGGTGAAAAGACCAGTAGCCTGAAGCAGTCCATTGGGCATGGAGTTATCAAACATTCTAGTTTAGAATCCCAACTGACTAAGAATGTGTAAGGAGGAAGATGGAATGTCACCTGATGAAAGCAAAAGACTGCAAAACATCTCCATGGACAGCAAGCTGTGCCAAAGCACTTAGGGAAAACAAAACTAACCTACAGCAAAACAATGTGCACAAGCACTTGGAGGAAAGAAAATCTAATCTAATATTTACAGAGGTAGTGAACTTCCCTCTAGAAGCAACGCTTGAGATAGATTCCATTGACTGGAATCTGCAGTTCTTCACCATCCAATGAGGCCAATTGGAAAGCATTGTTGTTCTTGCACTTTGTGACCATGTATGGGCCACTCCAAATGGCATCAAATTTTGAATGCCTTCCCGGTTTTGCTCTATCCACATCCCATTTTAACACTAGATCTCCAACCTGAAAAGATCTATCTTTGGCCTTCCTATCAAAGGTCTTCTTGATCAAAGCTTGATCCTTTTCCATTACTTGGGATGCCTGGTTTCTGATCTCTTGCAGCTCCATCAACTCTGCATACCTCACCTCCATGGGCTCAAACTCTAGCAACTCCAGCTGCTTCATGAGTTCCAACGTTGGCAACTCAAGTGACATGGGCAAGATTGCCTCTCTTCCATAGACAAGCCTAAATGGAGAGTTACCTGTGGATCTTTTGGGAGTTATCCTATCAGCCCATAAGGCTGATTTCAGTTTGGTATGCCAAGACCTCTGATTCTCATCAAGAGTCCTCCTAATGATCCTCAACAAGTTCTTGTTTGTAGACTCGGCCTGGCCATTACCCTGAGGGTAATAGTTCGATGAAGTGCTTAGGTAAATACCATTCTTGACAGCCCACTCAGTCACCCTAGATCCAATGAATGCCAATGCATTATCAGAGATTATTGTAGCAGGTACACCAAATCTGGTTGTTATTCCCTCATAAAAGTCTAAGATGCTAGACTCATTTGCCTCTTTGAGTGCTACTGCTTCTGTCCATTTGGTGAAGTAGTCTGTGGCTGTCAAAATCCATTTGTGCCCTTGGCTTGAATTGGGATTAATGACTCCAATGAAGTCCAAACCCCATTGCATGAATGGCTGGTCAACTGAGATTGGATGCAATGGGAGGGCAGCAAGTCTCTCTTTTCCTGTGAAGAATGCACAATTCTTACACCTCTTGATCCATGCATAGCAATCACTGAAGATTTTAGGCCAATAATAACCAGCCTTCATGATTTTTAGAGCTGTCACTCTTGGTGCAAAATGGCCACCAGCTGGTCCACCATGAAACTCTTCCAACACCCTTTGAATCTGATTTGTGCTAATGCATCTCAGCAGCACTCCATTCACATCTTTCTTGAACAAAACTCCATCAACAATGGCATACGGAACAGCCTGCAACCTGAAGTGTCTCCTTTGGGTCTTGTTCATCTCTGGGGGGAACAGGCCTGTACCTAGGAAGTGCATAATACCTTGGGTCCAGCAAGGAGTGGGGGAAGCATTGTCTTCTTCTTGATTGCCACTTGGCTCATGGCTGTCCTGGACTGTCAAAACAGCCTCTTCTTTGTTGCATTATTATTTTTGCTTCCCCAAAACCAGCTGCTCACACAATCCTTTCCCTCTTACCAGCTTGGTGATCTTGATCTCAATGTCATATTCCATGACATGGGTGATCCAACCTGCCCTTTTCTCATTCAAATCCTTGTTGAGGAGGAAGTCCTTAACTCCAGCATGTGAGACCAGCAACTGGACCTTGTTGTTTGAGATTAAATGCTTGAATTTCTTCAAGCTTCTGATTACTGCAAGCACATGCTTCTCAATAAAAGAGTACCTCACCTCATAGTCATCTAGGCTCTGGCTGAAGAAGGCAACCGGCTGCTCATCATTATCTTTGTTCTGCTGTACTAGAATGGCAGAAATAGTGTCATCACCTCCAAATGCATAGAGGATGAAATCCTTGGAGAAGTCTGGGTTGATGAGAGTTGGTGCTTGAGAGATAGCTTCTTTGATTGCTTCAAAACTCTCCTTGCCTTCTGCTGTCCACTTAAAAGCCATGCTCTTCTTTAACATTTTGGTGATGGGCTTGACAAGGGCTGCAAAATCTGGGACAAACCTGCGGACAAAATTGATCCTTCCCAAGAAGCTTTGAAGAGCCTTCTTGTGACTTGGCAATGGTAGTGCTCTTATGGCTTCAACCCTCTCTGGATCAATTGCCAGTCCCTCTTTCGAGACAATATGGCCTAGAAGTTTCCCCTCATGAGCCAGGAATATGCATTTTTTGGGATTCAATGATACCCCAAATCTTCTACACCTCTGAAATACCTGCCTCAGATGAAAAAGGTGATCCACTGCATTTTTGGAGAATACAGTGATGTCATCAAGATATATCAAAACTATTTTATTGATCAACCCCTTGAATGCCATATCCATTGCCCTTTGGAAAGTGGCTCCAGCATTTGATAGGCCAAATGGCATCTTCTTGTAGGCATATGTTCCCCATTTGGTTGTGAAGGCTGTCTTGAACTGATCTTCCTCCCTCACCATAATCTGATTGTAGCCTGAGTAGCCATCAAGTAGTGAAAACCTTTCTGAACCAGCTACAACCTGCAATATTTGCTCCATGGAAGGGAGTGGATAATGATCCTTGAGAGAGGCTCTATTCAAATCTCTGAAGTCAACACACAACCTGATCTCTCCATTCTTCTTTCTGACTGGGACTAAGTTGGCGACCCAACTTGAGTGTTTGATGGGGAAGATGATACTGGCCTCAATAAGCTTGCTTAACTCTTTTCTCATGAGAGGTTCAATATGGGGATTCATTGGCCTTTGCTTTTGCCTGACAGGCTTGGATTCCGGATCCAGCTCAATAGTATGTTGTGCCAACTTTGGGTTGAAACCTCTTAGATCTTTGTAAGTCCAAGCAAAGACATCTGGGAACTCTTGACAAAGCTGAACAAAATCAGATTTCTCTTGTGAGGTACTTACTTTGCCAATCTGCAATGTTTTGCCTTCTTCCACTAAAATAGGCTCTGAATCTTCACCCTTTACTTGAATGTTCGCTTTCTCCTTCCGGAACTGATCATTCGGGTTGAAGATTGACTCCAAGGTTATGAGGCCTTTTGGTAATTTGTTAGTTCTCAGCTGCACCACTTGGTCACCATACTGCTGATGCAGCTTGTCTTGATTCCTGGCGGAGAACTCAGCTTCTTCTTGTAGGAAATTAACAATTTGCTGATCATTCTCGAAGACTTGCCAACTTGTATTGTTATCCGGAACAGCTGGTCTCACAACCAATTTGATATGAGGCTAAGATTTTTCACTTTTGATATTTTCTACAACATCAAATGCAGCCCCAATTACTGCCAGTCTGTCAACGGCTTCATTCTTTTTTCTTGGGATGGAATTGATGCTAAAAGCTTCAAGATCTTCAATAAGATCTCATACCCGATTTTTGTAGTTCTTCAACAGATCATTTTTGGCAGCATTTTTTCCTTTGACTTGGTTTACAATTAGCTCACTATCACCAAATACTTGTAAATTCCTGATGCCTTTCTTCTTTGCCCAGTGCAGTCCATGAATTAAGGCTTCATACTCAGCCGTGTTGTTTGAACAGGAAAACTGGAAACGGAAGGCTGAGTAATACCTTATACCTTGCGGTGAAATGAGCATAGCTCCTCCTCCTGCACCTTGTCTACTCCTTGACCCATCAAAGAACAATTGCCATACTTCATTCTTGTCTTTGTGATCCGGCTTGGTGATGCTGGGGAGAGGTTGATTCTCTTCATGTAAACAATAAACTCCTAGCGCAGATTCTTCTACTTCTTGATAGGGATCAAAAGCATGTATCTTGTTTGCCCATTCATCAAGAGTTAGATCCGGGATACTTCCAACCTTGGTGTCAGCCTCATCAGTGCTAGGGTGATCTTCTTGATCAAATGCTGAGCAATTGGCATTAATCTGACTTGGAGTGTAAGGCTCAATATGGAAGTTTGCAATAGGTTCAGATCTGATTGTGGCCTTAGTTCCATATCTTGTTCTGAATAGCATGTGTGACCAATCAGCAGACAAATACCCCCCAATCTTGGCTGTGAAGTCCCTTGACAAGCAAAGGGCAAAGAGTGGTGGAAGGTCTATGATTGATACATCTTGTAAAACAACAACATTTGGACATGCGTGCAAGGTAAGACTCAAATTTCTAATCACTCCAACTGTTGCTATTGCTGTCCCATCTAGCTGCACTACCCCTTTAGATGTTATTTCATACTGGAGCCCTAGCTGATCAGCTATCTGTTTAGGCATTACTGAGCTACTTGCCCCGGAGTCTATCATGCAATTATGTACTAGCTGATTTCCAATGATTAATGAAACATAGAAAGGAGGGGGCTTCAACATTTTACCTTGTTGCCCTCCATGACTTCCTTCAGGCTGGGCAGCATTTGTAAGCACTTTGTCTTGCATCTGAACCTGCTGATTCGAAGTTGGCCAATCCTTCATGGCAGCTTGCAGCAGATCTCTTTGGCCTGGGATAGATAGGGATTCCCACATTGATATGTTGACATTTGTCTTCTTCATCTGATCAATGATACTGAATGGTGATGAAGGATCTCTCTGCTGTCCCTTGGTTTGCACATTTACTCCTTGCACGTGGGCAGCAACAGCTGGCATTTGAGTTGGCCTAGGGGCTGTTCTTGGCTGCCCTTGTGCATTTGAAACTGGACTTTGCTTGCCAATCATTTGTGGAGCCATGGAAGGTTGTGGATTGGCTGGGGCTAATGGCTGTTCTTCACCCAAATTTCTCCTCTTTGACCTTGTGTTGGCTGCAACACCTTGAGAAACTGCTTGATTCATGCCACAGAAATCTTCTGCTTGCCAGTTCACCAATGTGGTGTCATTTGGGGCTGATTGCTGTTGGAATGTTTCTTGTTGTTGACTGTTTCCTTGACTGCCCTCGCCCTCCACACCAGTAGTTGTCACCATTAGTGCTTGATTGAGAGCACCATTGAAACACATGGATTGGTTATGAGGCTCGTTGCATGGAAAGCACCAATCATATTCCTGAGCAATGTTGTTCTGTGTTGGCACTAATGCCTTAGAGGCAGATATGGCATTTGGATTATAGGGCTGGAATGGTCTATTGGCAGGAGGCCTTGTTTGATTCATATTTGCAGCTGGATTAGGTGGTCTTTGTGGTTGGTATGGCTGTCTATTAGGCTGAGCTTGGGGTTGATAAGAAGGTCTGAAACCTTGGGCTTGTTGCCTCTTGAGAGTAACTAGCTCATTGCCTAGGTTTTGCAATTGCTTCATGACCTCTTGAAGCTCATTTGGGGCACTTGGAGATGAAGTGGAAGCTTCATTTGAACTCTGATTTCTAGGAGTGGGAGAGGGAGCCAAATTAGGTGCTTGACTAGTGTTTGGGCTCTCTAAACTTGGAAACAATGGCATGGGAGGTCTAGGGGCAAGTTTGCCAGCTTGGATTAAACAATTTTCAGCCCTAATGGCAATGCTATAAGCCATAGGGATAGTTATGCCTCCCATGGACTGAATCAACATAGAAATATCAGAATTTAAAGCTTTGAGATAGTATAGAAAAGCACCTTCTGCTGTTGGCCTGACTGCCACTGGAATCCTCTCCCAAGTTTTTTGAAATCTGAAGTTGAAATCGGTCAGCTGCTCATTGGGAGCCCTCTTGATGGTTGTTAGCTGCTCCAAAAGAGACAAGTTGTCTCCCTTCTCTCCAAATTGCTCATGAAGTGCAATACACAGCTGATTCCAGTTTGTGATAGAACCAGCTCCAAGGCTCCTAAACCATTGTAATGCTTTACCCTTGAAGGAAGATGCCAGTAACTTGACAGCCACTTGCATTTCATTGATTTCATGAATTGCACAAAGGTTAGCAATATCTTTAACATGATCACCTGGAGTAGTCTGATTTTCTCCAGTGAAGTAGGGAATGTTCTTCAAGGCTGCAATAGGAACTGGATGTTGTGCATTGAGAGCAAGTGGGCTGCTGCCTGTGAAGTTGACGTAGGGATTGTTCTGAGCCATTCTAATTGGTCTTAAAACCCTTGTTGACTGAATGAAAGGCCTACCAGGTGGAGGAGTTGAGAGAGTTCTGTTTGGTGGAGATGGAGACCTTTGAATCCTTCTTCCTCTTTGCCTTCTTCTTGGAGATAATTGCAGGTATTCAAACAACACTTCTTCTTCTCCAACTCTTGACCTTGTGGTGATTCTTCTCATGAGTTTTCAGGCCTGCACTTGGAACCAGCTGGTTCTTCCCCTTTGAGTCACCAGATATGCAAATAATAGCTCTTTTTAAGCAAGAAAAATGCAGCAGATGCACATCAACCCTGCTGCAATAAAAATGAGACCTTTGGTGTCCCACCGGGCGTGCCAAAACTGTTGTTACAGGCTCACAGCACCCCTGGATGCAGATCAGGCTTCTAGGTTGATCACTCTAGCATCCAGTGTGATTGCACAACATGGAAACCTCTCTCCAAGCATGGGACTTGTGAAACTGAGAGAGGAATCTCCAGATTAGAGGCTGGTTCCTCAAACTCCTCTGATTTAGATCTAATGCTTGCACAACTACAGAGGTTCAGATCCTAATCCTACTCTAACTTGCAAGGAGACAGGGGTAGAAGTGCAAAAAATTGAAACTAACTAAAGATGGTGATGCACCAAAAGGAGTGGTGAAACATATTTGTCATGCAAATAGACACAGACCAAAGTTCACAACATAAAACATACACAGACTGATAAGGTATAATTTAGGATCTGAAATGAAGCAAATAATACAAACAGAGGACTGAAACCCATTCACAGAGCTTGCATTATCATTTCAGTGTCAAAAACACGCATTACACCCTCAGAGAGGTAAAAGAAAACTGTTACAATCTTTGGAGAGGTCTGATCCTTGCATCAATCACTTGCTGGAGGTGAAAGAAGAAGTCTGCTATGCCCAAAAAATGTTCCCCCCTTTAGAAATGAGCCAAATCTGGCTTTTACATTGCATGGGTCGAGCCCAGGAGACAGAAACGTACAAAAACATGAGAGCCCATCCCTCCTTGACTGTAGATGCATTAAAACGGCATGGGGGACCTTACAAACCCATACCCTGTCATTTTGACCGAATTACAGGAGAATGCGACCCATTCTGCATTAAATCTGGTCGCTGAAATGTCACTTCTGGCCATGAACACGTGTCAGATCCATTTCTCAATTTTCTCTCTCCAGACTACACCAAAATTCAAGATTAACCCCAGAATCACGTAGAGAATTTCATAAGCTTTCCGTTGATATAAAGAACGTGCAAATCCGAGCTCTGGATCAAAAGATATGGAGATCTGAAGATTTAGGGCACAAAACAGGCGAAACGGATTTTTAAATTTCTTCCCGCGCTCTGCCACCTGGATGACACGTGGCATGCATTGATTGGTCGACAGGGGCATGGGGTAGACCTTTGCTTTTAGCTTTTGGGTGAACTTTTTGCTAAATTCTCTAACTCCTTCCCGAGCTCCGCATTCCTCGTTCCATAGGACACGTGTCCTCTTCTGATTGGCTCGGGCCGACCCTTCAAAACTCACCCTTTGACTTTTAGACTTTTTCCCTTGTGACACGTGTCATGATTTGATTGGTTCTCGGGCCTGCCGGATTTTCGTGTCCACCGCGTCCATTTGTCTCGGATGTCCCAGTGCTGTCTGGGACAAAAACTTCCGATCCGCCCGAAATGGGCTTCCCTGTCCCTTTTCTGCCGGTGACACGTGTCGTGATCTGATTGGCTCTCGGCTTTTTCGGCTATCCACGTATTCTGCGTCCCTTTGTCCCACTTGTCCCAGACTATTTGGGACAAATTCTTCAGATTCACCCGATTCGGCCGGTTCGCGTCCTCATGGCCCAAATGTCCCGAACTGCTTAGTGTGAAAGTTCTCCTTTTCGGCCGATTCGGGCGGTTCGCATCCTTCGCTTCTTCTTGTCCCAAATGTCCCAGAGTAGTTAGTCGATTTTCTTCTCCTTCGGCCGAACCGCTTTCCGCGTCCCACGTGTCCCGATGGCCCAGATGTTTCCTTTTCCCTACAGACTGCCTAGCGGCCTTTTAGCCGATTCGCGCCCTGATGTCCCAAATGTCCCGACTGCTTGCGAGGACTAGGACTTAGCCAATTTTCACAATTCTTCCTGGCCCAAGCTTGTTTTCTGCACTTTTCACATTTTCTCAGAGCTTGCTCTTTCCTTCTTCGACCAGGGGAGTTAGAAAAATTTGAGGGGACCCTAGAAACATGATTTTTTGCCCTGAATCAATCAATTTTCCTGGGGCTTGAGAATTCAATGCATGTTATCAAAATTTACTCTAGGGGGTGAATGGGTAGAAGAAGCACATATTAAGGATTTTACAGTAGCTACTGCAGCAAGTTTCCTATGGGAAAACATTATTACAAGGCATGTATGCACTTTGAGTTTGACTAGTGACAGGGGTACACATTTCTTGAATGAGATAATAAGGATTTTGTTAGCAGAATTCATGGTGGCTCATCAAAACACTATCCCTTACCATCCACAAGCAAATGAAACCGCGATGGCATTTAACAAAATACTAAGTCATACCCTAGCAAAAATTTGTGATGTTGGTAGACAAGATTGGGATGACAAAGTATCAGCCGTTCGTTGGGCATATAGGATAACCTACAAGAGGTTGAATAAGGCCACACCATTTCAACTAGTGTTTGATGTGGAAGATGTCCTACCAGTTGAATTTATGTTTCCATCACTACATATAGCACACGCAGGAGGATTAGATGATGAACAAGCACTTGAAGAAATAATTGACAAGTTAATGCAATTGGATGAAATATGATTACTTGATAGGTGGAGCTAGAATAATTAAAAATCAAAACAATAGGCATGGAATGATCATCACATTAAGAACAAAAAGTTTAAAGTTGGGCAGATGGTTTTGCTTTATGATTCCAAGTTTCTGCGCCATCCTGGGAGGTTAAAATTCCATTGGTTGGGCCACTACATTATCTCGTACATCCTTGATTCAGGCACGTGCTAGTTGTAAGTGCTAGATGGGACAAGATTTCCAAGACACTTCAATGGGAGTAGGATGAAGCCCTACTATAAATAAGTCTTCTTAGTGTTTGTAATAAGGAAATATTCCTAGTTAGTTTAGGAATTCCTTTAATGCTTTTTATTTTCTTGTATTTCCCATTCTCGTTGATGTTTTATGTTGCACCTTGGGTGCTAGTAACCCCATTACTTTTTCAAAGTTTGTGAATGCATAGAGGACCATGCATCATTTTAGTGTGTGGTAGAATAATGTGGAGGAAAGTACAAAGTGTGAAGTACCAGAAAGGATTTCATTGGAAATCCCAATTGAATAGCCCTGAGGAAGGAAGTGCATGAAAGGAAAGGTTACAAAAGGATGGTTGGTGTTAGGGTAAGGCTACATTATGGATCCATGTATAAGAGAGTAAGAAGCATAAAAGCAACACAAGGTATGCTAGAGTGAAAATCATGACGGAAGTACCTTCGGCACTGGTGACGTGCGTGCAAGGGTCTCCTATCAAGATGAATTAGTTACGTGCCAGAAGGTTGGGGGATTGTTTGTGCAAGCTTTGGAATGTGATTTAAGGTGCTAAAGTTAGGTTTTGTTGAAAAATACACATTAAGTGTTGAATTATGGTGGTAGGTGATGTATCATTTAATGTTAAAAAGTAGGGAAAACTATAAATAGAAGGTTATAAATTTCATTATTTACATTACAAATACGAATAAGGAAGAGATTTTGTGAACTAGGGTTTCTAGAGTTGATCCGTGTGAAGAAAAATTGGAAAAATTTAACCGTGAGTGACTAGTTTGGATCTATAAACCAGGAGGAAAATAGTTCATGGGTGTAGAGAGAGTTGTGGAGAAGCGCCGTCTTGTGAAAGAGATATTTCAGTGAGAGTTTGGCAGCTAGGGCATGGGTTGAAAAGGATTTTCTTCACAGTTTTGAGATCTAATCTTGGAAAGGGTAGAGAAGCAAAGCAAGAGAAGTTGAAGTACAAAGATAACCTACACAATGACACCCAAATAACAAGTTTTAACATGTAAGAAGGGAAAAGGAAAGGGAAAGGGAAAACAATAAGAAACTATCGCAAGTACTAATAAAGAATGGTGTGCAGAAATGCAATACCCATATGGGGTTTTTCTTGGAAAGGATTGGTAGTCCCATTTAAGAAACATGACACTAAGTAATTATAACCATTGCACAAACATGACTAAAAAATAAATGGCATTGGAGTTAGTGCGCCCGACAAACAAGAGGACAAAAAAAGGGTTACCCATTTATAGTGACGAAGTAAAACTAAAGTTGGAGAAGGTAGGATTATTGCAACTCTACAAGTTTCCATAATTTGGGAAGCCTGAGCACCTCTATCAGTGGCTACTTTTGCACATACATAAAGACCACTTTCACTTCACGGGGCACAAGATGCACATAACTCCTCAACTGATTTCAAAATTCACAGGTCTCATCTATGAAGGAAATTTTTTAGAGGATGACCTATGTGACAAATAATCCATCAAAGAAACTGTCACCTCATATGTATACAAGAAGGGTTCAAGGTACTTTGATATTGCAGATATCCAAGACCCAGTGATGAGAATGATTACGTGCTCGGTAACCAAACTTAATGACCAAGAGAGGTGGACGCAAATGAAAAAGTCATGGCTCAATGTTTACAGAAGGATCTCAAAAGGTTCCGTCTACAACGTTTCCATGTACATCATGGATGATACCATCAACAATGTGTAGGAAGGTGACAAAGATACTTTTTTGTAATGTCCTCTTAACTATTGTGTTTTTAGATATTAGAGTGTCAGATGCGGTAGATAATTTTATTTGGGAGTACCCAGAGGAATACCCCTCACCCACAAAGAGATTCAAAAAATAAAATTGTGATAGCATGATGGCTGTTCACAAGGAGCATCTTGAGAAGTGGTATACACACTTGAGGAATGTGTTCGAGGTAGAGTGGAGGATCCCAAAACAACTGCCAACACTCACAGAGGGAGAAGCTGAATTCATAGTATCCTAACACTTTTGCATTAGCAAATTTAAGTTGGTTGATGAAAGCATGATCCCATGGTGTAAACTTCCATTTTCCTTCACCACTTAGTACTTCCAGGTGGGAGTAAATAGATTCAAGGAATCCAAGAAGCTGAAGTTTAACCTTGGAAATATGGATCGGGACCACAGGGATATGTGCAGGACATTCGTCTACCCCAACAAACGTGCGTATGTGGAAAAGTATGTATCACATGAATTTTAGATGATGAGACCTCTAAATCTTCCCATTTCTAGGAGGTTTTTGGCATGTGTATACCTTCACATAAGGCCCAAGTTTGAGAATGGCTCTTATCATGAAAATGATATATCTATACCTGAAGACCCAACAGGTAGAAAGAAGACCTCGCCCAAGAAAAAGGAGATGGGAGAGATAAAGAAAAAGTCACCAAGTGTCCAATGTACACAAACGGTGGGTGCCCTAGGAACAAGTGCTAGATCAAGTACTTACACACACAGGAAGAGGTCCCCAGTTAGAGAGGAGGCACCGAAACAAGAAAAGCCTATCGCAGAGGAGAAAGAAGAAAGATCCAAATCCCATGTATTGATATCCCCAGTTAGGAAGAAACAGAAGGTGATAAAGGAGGTTTATTCGGAGGACACACAGAGCTTAGAGAACTACAGGGGTGATTGCGGTGATGATGAAGAATATGAACCTCAAGGAGACTAATAACCACTTGTTTTCAAAAGTTGGTTTCCAAATGTGAAACTTATCAGACTTTTCTTAGTAGACCTAAGTTGGCCACTTTTCCTTTGAAACCAATAATAATTGAAGAGCCCTTCTAGTGGGGGATAGAATTTATTATAACTCTCAATCATAACTTAATTTTATGCCACACTCATGTCCTAGCTACTACGGATTACTTTACAAAGTGGGTAGAAACAGATCCATTCAAAAGAAATAGTTCTAAATTTTTTTGTGATTTCATCAAGGAAAACATCTTTGTTAGATTTATGGTTCTAAAAAGGATTGTATCAGATAATGCCCCTAATTTTTCTTCCCCTGAACTCATATATTTTTGTTATAGGTATGGTATTTCTATTGGATATTCTTCAGACTAATACCCAAAAGGGAATGGGAAGGCATAATCATCCAATAAAAATATCAGGAATCTAGTAGATGAATCATAAAGAACCAAAAATATCTATTAGGATGTCACCATTTCAATTAGTCTATGTAATGGAATCTCAATTGCTAGTTACCTTAGAGATACCATCCTTGCACTCAGTCAAAGCTATTGAAGATGAGAAGTTCAAATATTCCATAGAGAACAGAATCATGTACCTACAAAATTTGGATGAGTAAAGATTAAAATTTGGGGATAGAATCTTTGCACATCAATAAAGAGTCAAGTATATTTTTGATAAAAATACCAAGTCCTGTGACTTTTAAGGTGGAGACATTCTATTTCTTTGGGACAAAATATGAGAACTTTGTGGGAGTAACAATAAGTTTGACTCACTCTGGCTTAGTCCTTTTAAAATTCAGCACTTTTTTAGTGAAAACTCTTATTATATGAGCTATATGGATGATACTTCCCTTCCACTTCCATATAGTGGTAAGTACCTAAAGTTGTTCAAACCATAGGTGGATGACAATCCTTTGTACATATTTTTGTACATAATATTATATAGTCCTTGTTTTGGTCTATGTTGTGTGTCTTTGTTTCCTTATGTTGGTCTTTCTTTGTATATTTACCCAATGGATATATGCACTTGTCATGGTAACCAAGAGATTCTAAGGTTCTTTGTTGTTACTTTATTTCATTATGTGTCAAGTCAAGTCAAGCCCCAGAAAGAGCTAGTTGTTGTCACCAATAAAAAATTGTGGAATTTTCATTTTTTTTGTAATTTTTTAGCTAAGTGACTCTATACGTGAATGTAATTTCTTTTGTTGGAGTAAAATGAGTGAAAAAATTTCATGATTTAGAGTATTTTTTAGTGTTTTGGGCTTTGTGTAGGTATTACAGGTTTTGGAGGAATAGTTCCTCCATTCCTCCTATTCCCAAATCACTGATTGACACACAATTCATTTTCCTATAGTGTTAGTCAGTTTTCTTGGTTTACCACAGATATTGTTCTATGTTGACCTTTTTTCCCCAAAAAAATATTATTCCCGTAATACTCTATCAAATTCCCTTTGCATACTTTGGTAGATGTTATAAGAACCAATGGAACTTGTTTTTCTTTCCTTCATGTTCTCTGCACAACCCTATGACCTGCAAATCATTGTTTGAGTCTTCACTATAGATTTTACAGAGTGGAATTGAAAGAACATTTCTATTTCAAACATTTTTCCCCACATGGTCCTTTATTATACAAGACTCATCTTCCCCTTCTTTGCGGATATTTCAAAAGATTCTGGAATGAATGGAATGAGTTCCTTCAGGCTTGTTATTCCCCTCACCTCCATTTATCCAACAATGTATTAATTTCCATATGTTCCACAGCCACCTGTCATATCTACATATCAAAGGAACGGCTAAATTAGTTCCCACAACCTTGTCAATCTATGCATTACACTAACTATGCCCAAATTCCACCCACTTCAAATTCTATTTCTATAAAAGGTCAAAATTGATCATTTATAACCATTCTAAATAAAGAATTCTCATTGTGCACTGTCCATTTTGTCTCCTGTGCCCTAGAAAGAGGTTTTTTTCCATAACTTGGCCAATTTTTATCCAAATTCAAAAATTCAAGTTTCCTTGGAACTATTGTGGAGGCTTCATCCTATTTATACTAAAGGTGGGTGGTTTCATCCTTTCTTGCTATATTTTGGTAGTTTTTTTTCTTTTTAACCCTCTCCTTTAAAAGACCTCTAGAAACCCATTGTTGAGCCTCCATTTTCTTGGATTTTTCTCTCATACCTCCATAATGAAGTTATAATATGGATTATACAAACACATTTCTTCCCTTGAAACCTCTATTTTTGAAAGAGGAGATAATGATGACAGGCATATGAACTTGGATGACTTTTCAACCCGTATTTCTAAAGATACTTCCACCATAATTTCCCAATGTATTAAAAAAATGGAATTACATATGCTACTGGCTTCCCTTACTCTTTTTAATACATTAACACTATCCTAGAATGTGCCTTAAGATTTGAAATGTAAACAAAATAAATCAACGATCCTCGGGAAAAAATAACTGCCAAGCTTGATGCCCACTACATCAATCCAATCACCACATTGGAGAATTATAAACCCTTAACAAAGGATGAAGACAAAAATATATTTGATCAAGCTCGAGATAAATATTAAACAATGATAATAAAGTATTGTCTCAAGACCCAAAATAAAGGAGGCTCTAAGCTTCCCAAGGTTCTCTACAAGTCTAATTTTAAGGAATAATTATCAAATATGATCACCTTTCTTGAAAAAATGACGGGCATACCTTCCAAAAATTAATTCCAATACTGGATGTATGTGTACATAAATTTCATCTATTAAGATAAACATAGGTTGAATTGGGGGAAATCATATGTGATAACTTGAGTGAACGATTGGTCAAAGTATACTAGAGAAAAACCTCCAAAAGACATCCTACCTAATGTACACCATAGAAGATTACAAGGTATGATATGGTTATCACCACAAGAAGAAAATAAAAATATACCACTATATGAGTTTTATCCCCAACTCACTTATGAGAAAATTAAGTATCACCACAGGAGATTCAATGATTCCTTCACCATATTCCTATTCAGGCTATTGGAAGGAAATGTAACTGAGAGAGTCTCTACAGAAGTAGGACAATTTATTTCTACACATGACAACATTTTTATCAAATTCAAAAAATTATCATATATCATGATCACTAGTTTTTAAGGTGTGCCTAATAAATTTCCAATGTATTGTAATGAAAAACTGGTTCTAGTGGAGGTTTGAAATAAATTGGATATGTTGTATAGAACTCTTAGAGACAAGAAGATCACTGGTATTCATTTTCCTATGTAATTTTTAAACTACACATGTAGGTCTACTTTGGATACACATAATGTCAAGAGAACAATCTCATAGTTCAACTTTCATACTTATCAGAAGAAGACCTAATTTGACAATAATGGTTTTATCTATAAGAATCTTATAATGACTTACTATCATATTATCACATTCGAGGACTAATGGGAATATTATGTAGATGAATATGAGGTGAGAAAAAGGTACTTTGGAAGGCTATCATTGTAAAGGATCAAAGATACCAACTTGTAACATGTTCCTGAAGTCTTATAAGATGATTATTTTAATTTGTATTCTATGGAATACATCATAACCATTCAACACATGCCTATCTCAAAAATTTTATGGTCTCATAAATAAATATATGACCCTTCTGAATAGAAAAATAATGTGCTAGTGAGGAAAAGACAATGGTTCAACAGGAAAATGAAGGAATACATAAAAATTATGAAGACATCTTCCTCTTAAGAATTATCCACTTCTAATAAGAAATTTCCATTGAAATTAACTCCTTCCTCACCACCCTTTGATACAAAGATAAATGTACTATCATGCATATATTCAGCTTACAAGAGTTTGCAATGAAAAAATTAACTCTATCTTTACATAAGAGGATCTAAACACTAGCCTAAAATGGCTCAAACTATGATAATGGTTTTCGAATCTTGACTACTGACACTATATCACCTTAATGTATTGGTATAAACTACTCCATATTATTTCTAACAACACCATTCCATTTATTAACTATCTCACTCATCATCAAAATGACCTTACATTTATATCTTTCCTTTTGCTTCAGTACCTCTATAGTTCAAGAATAGAAATTTTGAATTCTTTCTCTTTTTTTCTCCTTAGAAATCTAACTATATTCACACACTTCAAACCAATATTACATTCACTAAATAAATAAACTCAAAAAATCAAAACATTGTCCTTTATTACCTTTATCAAAACTATCTCCATATGTCTTTAAGACCATGTAACTTGCATCATACATGGGTACAAAAATATAAAGACAAAAAAATGTTTTGAAAGATTCATTAGTTCCTTTTGATATGCCTAAGGTTCTCCTAAAATATTGGATCCCAACTCCTTCTACAACTACCTATACCTCACTTTTTCCAATGTTTTCTTTAGAAGAGCTAACTAATCTGGGGTAGTCTTGCAACACCTCTATTTTTCATTCAAGCACTTATAATACATAAAATCAAGTAATATTAGGACCCATTATTGATTTATTGAGGCCTGTGAAATTTTCAATCTTAACTCCAAGAGAAAATAAGACTTTCTTTTGTTAATATGTCCTAGTATTTAGGTCTTCAACTATGCTTACTTCCCTTCAATATTGTCATAGAAATACAAAAAACTAACCCTTTCTTCCTCAAATTTCTTTCATAATATCATTCCTAGGTTCCTTGGCATAATATCTTAGAATTTTCAAGGCAAAGTGTGGTGGTTAAGTATATCAATAACAAAACCATATCTCGGGTGCTTAGAAACTCTCACAGTGAACCGGAGAGGAGTTATTTTGATAAAAAAAATCTAAAAATTCGATTTAAAATAATAAATTTCATCCAAGGGCATGTATTAACATAATACACGAGATATTCTTACCAAAAAGGTTGGAAACCCCTAAACCCACGAGGATTTGATCATTTTTCCCTAAGGAACCTGTAGAAAATAGTTCATAGGCTTATATGCTTTTACATACACATGTAATTAAAACCTTATATCAGTTAGCTAAATTTCCAAATTAACCAAGTGTGGTTCAACCTAAAAGCTTTGTAGAGTCTACCACTTAGGATAGGCCATATGTCCTATCACAATTCATTATAGTCATCAATGGAAGGATTATTTCCATGAAGGACATATTATTAGAGTGTACATTCCAGTTATGCCTAAGTATTGTCAAGGTCTTTCGACTTGCAATAATTAATAAAAAATATATCTTTGTTTCTTGTTAAGAGTTATGCATGTAATCTTGCTTTGGTGAGGTCTACTATGATGAGGGTTGAATGGTCATAAGGCATCATCCCTGTCATTGGGACCCTATATTTCATGACTACCCATCATTTTATTATTTCTTCTGATTCACTTTTGTAGAATTGCAGTTCTTGTTGAGTGAACTAATTATAATTGTAATCCACAGGTTTATGGATAAGCTAGTTGTACATCTCTTCTTCTACTCATGCATTGAATTTTGAAAATTATTATTTAGTTGAGATAACTTTAATCTCATTTGAACATATGTTGAAAGTGCCTTGAGTACATACTTGGTTACAAAATGATATAGATATTCATACATGTCACTAAAATGATTGACACATCCTTTCTTACTATATTGATTTTATTGTACCCCTGTTGATCTACTTGTTATATTAAGGATCTTTCAAAACTTTCTCCCACTCTCCTATGATCAAAATGTTTCCATTTAAGAACCTACTAAAAGTAATGTAATTGAATTTACCTTGTGACTCGTAAGTTTCCCTTCACCTCCAAATGGAAGTATGAATTTAAGAAGTTCTTAGAGTTAGAATATTATGAACTAATGTTTTTCCTAGTTGTGAACTCACATGGTTAAGGAACATTGTCTAATTTTAGACTTTGGAAGATATAGAAACTTTTGGAGAGACTTAACCCTCTATAGAAAGTCACATAAAAGTTTAGTGACCTTTGTATAAGTAGTTGAAAAATCCAAATTTTAGATTCCTATAAAGTGAAATTTCAATTGTCCCTTTTAGAGGGAACATTTAAGCCACTGATTTTATGGATGTTTTTCAAATAGTCCCATCTTCCTTAGGTTGATATTAGAATGACATTTAAGAACCATCATATGAACCTCAATAAATGCTCTCTGGATGGAACTCAGCATTGACTCCAAGAGGGGTAAGATGACTTGAGATTTGGAGGTATTCTCAGTAGAGATTCTCCAACATCCATCCTTGTAATCATTATTTTCCTAGGTATATGTGAAGAAAGATAAATGGAACTAAAGATTGGGAGGCCAATGAGGAACACTAACCAACGTGAAGGGTATACCATAAGTAGGGAAGCTACCATGTATACAGCTTATGAAGTTGATCCCTAATTTTATTTTAAATATTTCGTTTTCTTCTCTTTGAAAAGTGAAAGTTTTTATGGATTTGCAAGGAATCTAGGCTGATGCAATCCATAAAGTTTATTTCATTTGTTTATTTTAGTGCTCGGTTGGAGCATAATGCCATTGCTTTTTATAGATGAACCTTATATGATTGTTTTGTGGGTAAATCATAGATTTTTTCCATTTTATTTGTTGAAAGTTTTTGTATGATAGGTCTAGTAGTATTAAAATATATGTTGTTTATCATGGGTATTATTTATGTGTGTAATCTGATAGTCTTGAGGTCTCCAATTCTTGACCTCTCATTCCACCAAGTGTCCTTGTTTTCCTCCTCCTTCAAATCCATTATTTTACTGATGCATTAAACGAGTAATTTTAACCCAGGATTGACCTACATTTAATTTTAGAATCAAATTTTTAACAGAAATCTACTTGACAACACTTGAACATGATTCTAGTGCCAATCCCTTGTATGACATACAACCACCTTATTAAACTCCAATAAACAACTTCTAAATTGGTACTCTAAATGCTAAGGGATTTAACATTTATAGACATTGATCTAAACATATAGGGGACAAAAATGGAAAGGACCATATTACTTCACGCACATCGAATTGACTAGGATCATGCGTGGAAATACATATGTCCTAACTCACATAGACATGTAGAGAAACACTTCCTCTAAAATCTCATAGCTTTGATTTCTTTCATGTTCCATCAATTGCTTGGATAGGGTAGATAAAAGAAAGACATCGTAGCGATAAATATGACATGGTCATGTGACTAATTTTCTTACCCTCCTCGTAAAATCCATTTCTAAACTATGAATTAGCTTCAATTTTGATAGGCTCCTCCTTCAATAATAACTCACCATTTTTCTTATTGTTTTGTTCAAAATATTTTGGAAGGTGAATGCATGCAGAGAGAAAATCACGTCCAATCTTCTCAAACGTGCTTCAATATGTAATTTCCATCTGGAGATTTACATTTACCATATAGGACGGGTTGTGGAAGTATTATGACATAGATTGTGATGCCTACTCTCTCACGTAAAAATTAACGTAGTCAATGAGTTGATACGGTTTATAAAGATCGTCAAACTTGTATACATTTTTTTTCTCCTAGATCTGCATCTCATGAGCACTCATAACCTGAGAAGGATCTAGTTTTCACATGCCCATGTCTTACCTGATTCTAAGAGAAATATTTTAATGAATTAGACCTGTAGCATAGAATGGAGAATCAAGGTGCTAGAAGAAGCCGTAGTTAAACTAATATCTATGGTATCTGTTAGTTGATTAACATTGAAAGGTAACAACACATTATGTTGATCTATATTTTCCATTCAGTTTCTAATTAGAAAAGGTAAGTAATAATCCATAGATGTGAATCCAGTTATCTTAGGTCAAGGGAAAATACAAATACACTAATCGAATGATGAATATTTTTTGACCAGGAAACCTATTTTATGTAAACTATATGTGAGGGATAAGCTCTTCATAGATTCACAATAGTATTGTGTTGTGAAGACCACCATGGGAAAACTCTCATAGACATGGAGGTGTTATAACAGAAATTGAGTATGCCTCTTGAAATTGGTCTGGATAATCACTGTTAAACAGTATATTCCTAAAGTTCATGATGCTATTTTTGATCTATGTTACTGGGGGCATGTTTCAAGATCCAACATGCTTGATGTTACAAATTTCTTATCATTTATATGTCCCAATGTTGCTTCTTTTAGTTCACAAGTTCACTCTGTCTAGAATTGGCAAGAGATAAATTGCTTCAACCTAGAGTAAGTACATCACAACTTAAACTAAGTAAAACAAAGACATCACATTTAGATTTGGACATTACATGGTGTGCTTTGATGGTACTTAATTAGTAAAAAAATATCCTTGTAAATTAGAGAGTAGTTTGCATCCTCAACTCATCCTATAAATAGTATAATTTATCGCTTGTAAAGGATTTTAAATCAAAAAATAAAATCTGACTCATCTCTCATATGACCAAAAATTAGAGGGGCTCAGGAAAGGAGGGATATAGAAGTGCTACTCTCTCTCAAGTCACCATAGTTGGGTTCTTGAACCTAGAACATATTGGATTTTCCCCATTTTATGTGAATGTGATAGTTCCCCATATGTGAAATCATAAACTTTGTGTTCAATCCAGGTGAAGTGATATAAGTGATATCAAGACGATGAAGTGGAGATACATATAATATGCTATTATTTGGTTTTCATGAACATATTAACTCGATATGCTGGAATAAGTTATGGGACATGCATCAGGTAAAATATAACTTTGCATTCTTTTTATTTCTAACTGTTCCATTCATATCCCTTATCTTATATAAAAAATTAAATGGGTGATCTTGCACAACCAAAGAGGGTAATTGTATCCTTGACGTTGATGAGAAAAAATAAAAATTGTGTCCCTAAGCTCAGTCTTATGGCCCATATACTGTGTTGTCATGGTGCCAGAAAACCCCTAATGTTGAGGATGGCTATCCTTCCATGGAAATCAGAAGTATGGAATCATTCACCCATGGACTGAAGAATATGGATGCCGTTTAGATTCCTAGTTAGTTGTGAATGAGGAACATGGTTTGTTGTATTCAAGTTTTGTTTGAATAAGGGAACCTTCCCATAAAGATGAGGGATTGTTGTCCCCTGAACAATTGATTGTCTCCAACGACCAATTTTTCAACCAATAGGATAAAAAAAATTCAAATGAAAACATTGGCCAAATACCTCCAAAGGCAGATTTTGTGGCATGGAAAGTAAAAACGAATACAAAGTATTCAGGACCTAACTTATAAATAATCGATAAAATCAACTAAGATTATTTATTCTCCAATCTACATTGCTTTAAGAGAAATCTAATGTGGATGAACTATGAGAATGATTCAACAAAAATATAATTATGTTAGACCCTAATTACAGAGTAACTGACAAAAATAATAGAGTACAACTACTAGATACAATCTAAAACAATAATTAAGCTAGATAAATATGAAGCCATAAGTGCAAGAGACAGTAAAAGGCTTAGCTAATTTATGCCAAATGTCAAGACTTTGTAGACTAAAGAAATAGATGAACAAGGAGGTAAAATTTTCACAATTGTGCTCAGTAAATTATGTAGTTTTCAGATGAGTGTGGAATAGGGTGCCTCATTTAGGGCATGGGTTCATAGGAACTGGAGACCTCTATTATGTGCCTCTGACTGTGTAGGAACTTAGAACCTAGTATTTTTGGTGTCACAAGATGGTCGATGGTACTCACTCTTGGTCACATTTATGTCACAGTATGATCATAGAAATTTCTTGTAACCTACAAAGAGATGTCTACCTGTAAAACCCTTAGAATAAGTCAAAATTTCAAAATATAAGATGCAATATGGGGATTTAGACTTACCCCGACAGTCACTTGACTGAGTGAAATTATGATCAAGCACTACACTACATCTCAGACTCCATGTCATTCTTGTGTGTGTGTGAAATAATTGTTCCCTAGGAAGCCCTTATGCAATTACACTTGACAACAAGTGATAACTTAATGTACCAATTTAAATAGATGTGTGGATCGAATAATGAACCTCCCCTTCCTATGTAATGTATGCAGAAAATGTATTCCCTTTTCCCTTGAATTAAAGCTAGATGGATGCCTTTGATTCTCTTAGAATTCCTTTGGATGCAACCTTAGGTGATGATAATAGATGCTTAGAGCTTGGTCCTTTATTATGGTCACATAGATTTATATTTATATGATTCCCTTGTTTGAATTTCATAATTGATAACTAAAAGGCCAACCCATAAGAAAATAAGATGCCCAGAAGATAAAAGAGGCCCAAAAGAGGTGAGTAAGATTGAAAGACGTCAAGGGCACCCAGAGGGAATGAGCACGCATGGGAATATTGACTGGGTGCTGGTGTTCAAAGTCATGAAATATCTAGAAATGAAGTACCGACTGTGATATAGAGTGTAAAAGGATAGAAAGAAGACTAGAAATAAAGCAAATAGGCTAAAAGATAGTTGTTAATTACTAGTTTTCTCACTTAGAATCATATGAATATAAGTATGTGATTTAGGACCTAGAAATGTACCCAAGTGTGTGATTTTGTGTCTACATTTGCCCCACTTTATGTTATTGAGTGAATACTCAGTAACATAAAGTAGATAAGAGATTTGTACCTGATAACCATGTAGAGTGTCATGGAAAAAATGTGTCGAAGAGACAAGTGAAATTGTAGAGTGATAAAAATTGAGCGTGGAAGATAATAAAGAGGAAGTGACCCAAGGGGTGAAGCATATTGTGTTGTACCATGTTGGTCTATTGTTATTTTTGATGTAGGGATTCTTCTTATTGCATACTAAGCATGGAACTAAACAAAGAGTGAAAAGAAGTAGTCGAATATGTGTATATGAATTTTGTTGCATAAGTATGTAAAAGTGTGTAAACAATGTGTGAAATGTAGTAAAAAGAAAGCATACACATGATCTGTGAAGAGTGAAAGGGATAGAAAATGCCCTAAAATATTGTAGAAGAGCAAATTTTTTTGGGTGATCTCACAGCCAAGAGAATTTTTTTGGGTTATCTCACGTGGGTGAAGAAAGGTGCGAGTTTTTTGGGTGATCTCATGCAAAGTGTGAGTTTTTTGGGTGATCTCATTCCATGACAGAAGGGTGTTGAGGAGAGAGGTATAGTGTTACTCTTCCTTCCATGAATGCTTCCCAAATATTATACACCACTGTAGATGGTATGATCCATGTTTAGTTTATATTGTTCCATGTTTGATCCAAGTAGAAAAAGATAGAGATAGATAATGCATTCTGATTACTGGAGGATTGTGTCTGTACTATGAAAACTACTCTGTGTAATATTGAAAACTATGTTGATCTAAGAAAAAAATTGTAACTCCCCCTATGTCATAGGCACCAGGAAAGGTCAGGAGCACTAGGCGCTAGTGTCTATATCTAGGTGAAATGTCTGTGTTGAACTGAGGACCTAAGGCAGATTTTGGGTCATTTTTTGACTTTAATTCTATTTTGATGTTCCTATACTTTGTAGGCCGGTACCAAAGCTCTATGATGATATATGGGGTGACTGATTCACCTAATGTATGACCCCCTTGTTTGGGGTGCATGCAACATTGCTAGGAGAATGTGGCCAAAAGAGAGGACCTGAAACTGATTTGAAATGTATCCCTACAGGGAAGAGGGAATGTGCATGGTAGAAACCAAGGCACATGAAAACAAAGTGGCTAGAAACATGTGTTAGTAGAAAAGTGAAGCAAGCATGTCATAGAAAATGTATGTAAACAAGAAAATGTGAATACAAAAGAGAGACCGTGAAAAGTGGTTTCAAACATGGGACATCACTCACAATATCACAAGACAATCAGGGCTGAAGCAGCCAAAAACATACAAATGTGATCATACAAGACATAGGGCATAGCCCGCAAATAATGACAATAGAATGGAAAATAAAGGTAACAGATAACCATGGTGTAAAATAGTTCCTAAAGGAAAATGTTGCACATGAAGCACCCATTAGCATGTTAGAAAGATAAAGAGTATGTCAAAGTCATGTATAGATCAATGTGAAAATAGTGTGCTAGTAAGAATAGTAAGTAGTAAAGAATGGAACAATAACACCTGTGATATGTAAGAGTATAAATGTAGATGCCCCTAAGAGTCTCGGTGGGACTAGTAAGAGGTACAATGCCAAACATCATTGTTGCATGTAAAGATCTATAGAAATTTTGCATTCACAACTAAAGAACAAGTGAACGTGCATGTGTATATAGAAAAGATAATGACATACTAAATATCGTCTAACATAGTAAACAAAGTGTACATGTAAGTATAAAAAACAAGAGTAAGTGCAACCAAGATATGCAATATGTTGTGAATGAGTGAGATGGAATGATATATAATGTGAATGTGATAGGAGCAGTGTTCCCCCTAGTGAATGTGGATGAGAATGAGATGAGGTTCATTTATAAAAGACCCCTCAACAGTCAAGAATGAACCATAGAACAAGAGTGTGTCATCAGGAAATGGTTTGAAAATGTGTGCTAGAAAGATGAATCAATGAAGCATAGAGTGTAAACTAAAGAGTGTGCTAGAAAATTGAACTGTCATGAAATGTGAGTGTTCATTTCATGATTTAGTACCCTCAACAGTCAAGAGTAAACCTTAGCACAAGAGTGTCATAGGGTAATGATGATACAAAGTGTATCAAAGGGTTTGTATTGATGTTTAGGAAATATTAGACATTTAAGTGTAGAGCGTCAAGTAGATGAGATGATAGAAAAATTTGATAAAAATGCAAGGGGGGAGAAGTGATGATGCCCCCAACTATGTGAGTGATGGAGATCTATGCAACAATGTGAGAAGGACCTTGCCATGGTGGTGGAGTTTGAAATGTGTCTTGGCCATCAATATAAGGAAGAGTTTGTTTGAAAAAATGAATTGGAAATGAAAGTGGAGTAGGATGGGGAGGGATCTTGAATGGTGGTATCTTATGTGGGATTGATAACGTTTTAGAAGACTTGAGAGGAGGATGTGTTGGACCAATTTTTAGATGAGGTTTCTTAGGATTTGGTGACACAGGAAGAAGACTTAGTAGGAGAAGGTGATGGAGGAAGGACCTTGAGAGGTGATTTCTTAGTTGAGTGGGTTGCATAGGGCACTTGAGAGACTGAAGAAGGAACATTAGAAGTGATGACATGATACTCATTAGACATAGATGAATCAAATTTAGGAACCTAGTGGGATGTAGAAATTGGAGATGAACATGTAGCATTTTTGTAGCAAATGAAATGAGACCATAATGCTTAAGGTGGCCAATTTTTCATTTTAGAGCATAGAAATCATTATCATTATGTCCATTAATTCAATGATAATTGGAATATGGATGACCTTGATATTGTGCAAGCCAATAAGGAGGATAGTAATGAGTAGATGGAAAGTTGATCAATTGATGAGTGAGGAGTTGAGGAAGAATATCTTGTTTCTTAGCATTTGAATCAAACTTGAGAGGTGCAGGGAGCAGTAAGACTTGGGGTTCACTGATATGAGCACATGTAGAAGACATAGAATGAGGATGAGATGTAGAAGAAGAACTAGCATTAGATTGAGAAGTATCCTTAAGATTTTGAATTTTAGTTGTGAGAGATGTGATCATGGATTCCATAGCCTAAATTTTATCTTGAAATAAATAATGTAAAGCTTGAATTGATTTGCAAATGGATTGATTGACATTAGGACTAATAGAGTCATCGAAAAGAAGATCAAAGATGGAACTTACTTGTGAAGGTGGCATATTTCTAGGGAGATACATAGTGTCTAGGGTTTTTTGAAGAACAACTTTGCAAGGTGGATGCATTTGAAGTAAATCATGCAAAGAAATTTTAGGAATCTTAGGATCCATGAAAGAATATTGGATAGAAGAAGAAAAATGAGGATCAAAGAGTGTTTGAATGCGGGTTCACCAAATGATTTAACAAAAATAGAATTTTGGTAAACCCTAATTGGAGAGTAACTAATAGAAACAATAGAGTAAAACTACTAGATGTAATTTTACAATAGGAGAGATAAATATGAAACCCTAAGTGCAATAGAGAGTAAAAGACTTAGCTCCTAATTTTACAATTATCCCGAGACTTCTAACTAGGAAAATTGATGAACAATGAGGGAAGATTGTCACAATTTTGCCTAATAAATTTTGGAACTTTCGGATGATGTCTGGACTAGGGTGCCTAGACTGGGAAAGGGTGCCTAGGCACCCCTAGACCTCTTATTAGGCACCAATGACTACATAAGAGCTTAGAACCTAGTTTTTTTGGTGTCGCAAGATCATTGTTGGTAGTCTTGTTGGTCATTTGTATGTCACACTATGATAGAAAATTTTTATTGTAACATGGAAAGATATTTCCACTTGCAAAACCCTTAAAATACATCAAATCCCAAAAAGAAAAGATGCAATATGGGGAGTCAGACTAACCCTAAAGGTCACCCAACTGAGTGAACTTATGACCGAGCGTTGCACTACATCTCAGACTCCATGTAGTTCTTGTGCATCTGTGATGAATCATGCCCTATGAAATCCCTTGTGTAAGTGCACTTGATAACAGGTGATAGCTAGATGTATCAATGTAAATAGATGTGTGGATGGTAAATGAACTTCCCCTTCCTATGCAATGTATGCATAAAATGTAGTCCCTCTTACCTTGAATGAAAGTTAGATAGATGCCTTTGATGCTCTTAGATGCCTTTGGATGCAACCTTAGGTGATGATAATAGATGCTTAGAGCTTGGTCCTTTATTTTGGTCACATAGCTTTATATTTATATGATTCCCTTGGTTGAATTTCATAATTGACAACTAAAAGGATGCACCATAAGAAAATAGGATGCCCAAAATATAAAAGACACCCAAAAGAGGTCAGGGGTGTCCAAAGGGGACAAAGGAGTCTGGGTGCTGGTGTCTGAAGTCATGAAAGATAATCAATAAAGTATTGACTAGGTTGTAGGGTGTAAAAAACAAGAAATAAGACTAGAAAAAAAGAAAAGAGGCTAAATATAGTTGTCAATTACTAGTTTTCTCACTTAGGAATCATATGAATGCAAGTATGTTCTTAGGACCTAGAAATGTACCCAAGTGTGTCACTCTTATGTCATCTTGTTTTCCAAACATCTCATCAAGAAATTTCGAAGCCCCTTCGGCTGTTTCAGAAAACTCAATGTCGAAGATAAATCTAGGATATATATATATATATATATATATATATATATATATATATATATATATATATATATATATATATATATATATATAATACCTAAGGCTTCATCACATCACTTCAGCTACTTATATTTTTCAAACTAGTCATTAGGTTCAGTCTCTACCCCCATGGTGATAATAAATAACCATTTACCCCTCAATTTTATTACCAATTATGATCTTCATTAGAAGAAGTTGAATGAAGTGAGAAAGGGATTAGAAAGAGAAAATATCGTGAAAAGAGAGAAGGATGGAATACAAAAACAAAAAAGAAACACAATCAACCCTAGAATAATATTATCATCCCCCGATTTTGGTACTTTATATTTTAGTGTGTTGATTACAATTAGATGTGAATGTACATCACAAAAAAGTGGGTCACTCACCTTACAATCAACATAATAATGGGCAAGTTTCATTGATTGTAGCAGTTTGACATGATAAGAAAGCACAAAATGTGAAAAAATAAAGATAAGTGGAGAAAACATAGTCTTGTGTGACAAATAGCGCTTCATGTCGCAACATAAACCCCCTTGCCGAAATACTTTGGCATACATGCTCACTGGCATGTAAATAAGAACAAGGTAAATACAACGCAAAAGAGAGCTCAAAATAAGCCCAAATGACCTCCAGGAAGCATTTATGGACTCCTAAAAGGCAAAAAAAAATCTAGAGATGAAGATGTTCACTCTAGCAACATATCACTAGAAAATAATTGTCTAATATGTTTTAAAAATTATGCTTTTAAAACTACTACCTAACCTAATTTTAAATATTAAAAGGTAAAAAAATGATTTATAAAATATTTATTAAATGAAAAATATCTACTAATCTATATTAAAGAGCTTGATAAAAAATTAGATGCCTAATTTTAATTAATTAAGCCCTAGGTTAATTAATTAACCACCTTCTTAATTTTATTATATCCTAATGTTAATGTTAAGACCTAAATAAAATAAACCTTTTAAAAAAGGATATTAGATCCTAATTTAAATTTAATAAACTAAGACTTAAAATTATAATATAAAGAACTCCCTTATAAAAAAACACCCCTCACTAATATAAAACCCACTTATATTCAACCACAACCATTTTTTATTTAAACTGACTACATATATTAAAACCAAACATTTTATTAAAAAATTCACCTAAATATTTTAAATGCATCAAAACGCAAGACTTTTTTTGAAAAGAGATGGTCAACGAGGTAGGTGGCTTGGTCCATGGGTTGGTGAGGTGGAGGCTAGCATGAAACATGGTGTAAATGATGGGGAGGTTTCCACGGTGAGACAGGTACTCGAGGTAGGCAGGATAATGCCTGACAGAAGTTCAAAATAGAGAAATAGTTGGGTGAGTGGGCAATGTTTAACACACAACGTAGAGGAAACACAACATGTCCAAAGAAGAGATACACAGAGGTCACATAGAGTAAAGGAAACATATTCGAGGCAAGCACACTCCACAAGAAGGCCAAAGAATAGGTCAATGGGGAAAACAAACCCGCATGCAGGTTAAAGAAACAAGGTAGAGCCAAAACCACAAACAACACAACGGTAGCCAAAATACACAAAAAATCAAAAATAGATGGGACAATGTAACATGCCCACCAGGTAGAAAACATTGTAACTCGATGCAAAATCTTGGACAAAGTTAGAACGAAACATGCAATGTAAAAATCCAACCAACCAATGGTCATGTAAAAGAAAACTTGAAAATGAAAAAAAAAATAATGCAACCCAAATGAAAACAAACTCACCCACATAGCAACATGAGTCAAGTCGACCCCAATGTAAGGGTTAAAAGTAACACACCACTACAACACTGAGGGAGCTAGGTCACTTAACTCAAAAAAATTATCTAGAAGGAGCTCACCGCAAATATCGTTGGGGGAGAAAGGAGACATGTAGGGTCAGTGGTGACCAAAGGGAAAAGTAGGTAGGGAGGACGTCAAAACAGGTCTAAAATCCATATTTAAAAAAAATCACTTTTAATTAAAAATAATGATAAGACCAGAAATGTAAAAACAACCTCTAAACCATTATCCCACCAAATATAATTACAACCAACTAAATCCACAGTTGAAATTCGAAAAACCCTAAAAATGCATAAAATTGAAAAAACTAGTTATTAATATCAGTTAGAAAGATTCCAAATAAATGAACCAAAACTTTCGCGAGAAGCAAAAAAACAGAAATTGGAAGTAATTAAAAACCAAAAACATGAGTGCATGTTTACTGAAAAAGAGTTATGATACCATGCAAAAGTGTTCCACGATGATCAATCAAGTACTTCTTGCACATCAAAAAGGTTTCACTTTAGTAATGATGAGATGCTCCAAGTAATCAGAAAGAATCACATAACAATGGAAAATCATAGGTAACAAATAAACAAGTCTTATTATTCTCATAGACCAAAAAAGGAGTGTACATATGGGAGTGTTGTATAACTCCTACACCTAGACAATCATTCTCTTCAAAAGGGAAGTAGGAGTTTTAATTACAACTATGGAAAGTAAATCCTATGATGCTACTGATGCATATGACAATGACAATTTCTATGACAAAATCTTTCATGTGTCATATAACTCCTAAGACCTATGATCACACTAAGATAAATGAATCACTAGGTGATCTAGATGAGACCCCGAGTGATGATGAGGAAATTCACACACACTAACACTCATAACATTGAAAATAATGAAAAGTTTCTCTCAAGGATTGCATACCACTAGATGCTCATAATATTCCTTTTTTCATGCAAACTTGTAGAAATGTAAACTTGGATAATTATAGAGAACTCTATTCTAAATTAAGGATCCTTATTATGAATGATTGATCACACAACTAAGTCCATAATAACATCATCCACGTCCCTCAAACCTGCAAATCATCAAATAAACATGAAACATATGAATCATTAAGGTATTATAAAAACATAAAGAATTGACTAGGATTGTGGCATGGTTTCACCAACTTAGAGCTTTGAGGAATAATTAATATCTTGAGAAGCCATAAATATAATACAATGGGTAAGAAACACCGACTACTCAAGGAAGGATGAAAAATGTGCCATGATTAATAATAAGATCAAATCATGCATTGAAAAGAGCATTATTGAATAACAGAGGAGATAAATCCTTCTTGTAAAAAAATTGTAAAAAAATTAATAAAAGAGAAGGATGAGACCATTAAAGAACTCCAAAAGATAGATATTATGGAGGTATTCACTCAACCAAATGAAAATCCACCACCCACTTGAAAGGAATTTGTAGGTATATATTCTTAAACACTTTTTAGTCCACCACATGTTGATTCAAAGGAATTAATAAAGGAGAAGGATGAGACCATTTAAGCACTTCCAAAGCTAGATACTATGGAGGAATTCACTCAACCAATTGAAAATACACCACCCACCCAAAAGAAAGTTATAGATATATATTCTCAAAAACATTTTAGTCCACCACATGTTGATCTAGAGGAAATTTTTGAAGTACTTAATCAAGAAAACCAAAATCCACTTACTACACACAAGGAGATTGTAGAAGTATCCACTCAAACAGACATGAACCAACCTTATACTTTACTAAAATTGTTTTAAAAATAAGGTAAAATATTAAAAATAATTTAAATGATAGAAAAAAAAAGCCAAATTTAAAACAGAAATTTAAGAAATTAGAAAAGAGAAAGAAATGTGGGATACAAAAGAAAACAACTTGAAAAGAGGATCCTACATGCATTTTCTATGGGAAATCATCTGATCTCTTGAATAAAACCATCTCCCCTTTATGGTATGTTTATTACAGAATAATATATCAGATGGGTGATATTAATTATTTATTGTGACATCCCTTATGATATGGAAGATGGGAAAGAGTTTGTAGAGGCCTTTGTGATGGTAAATAAGGAACAAAAAAACCACATTTGTGAGTTATTTCTATAAAGAATCTTATCACCTCATAGAACCAATTTCATGATCAATATATTTATAGGATAATTCCATATTAGATATTTTACATTCTTATTACAAAATCAAATCCATTGGGATGCGTGCACATGAGAATTTGAGCATAGGGATAAGTCTACATCAGGACTGTATATTATCCCGAACTATCCAAAAACATCCTATTTTGTTACATAATTCAAAAGGTGGGTATATAATCTAGGATTGGTAGGAAAATATGATTCAAGATTTTAGACTTGCATATAATCATACCAAAACTTCTTCTCTATAAATTTATCTTTGGCCATTAAATCTGATAACTTTAGGTGGGAATCATTGTCTTATCGATTGAGGAGAAAGGATCATATCTCTTCTTCCCATTTGAAATGGTCAATAAGAAAAGATAAGGATGTGGTGGATTTAATCATAGAATTAAAAAGGGATTGGGTTAGGATGTGGTATATAAATCCTCTTTTACTAGTTCTAACATCACATTGGTCCTTTGACAGAGCTCACGATAGAGAGGAACCAAATATGAAAACATGGGAGAATATAAGGATGAAAATTCCTGAGGACATGCATTAAAGTAAGTGTGGAAGGATGATGATACCCATAAATGACTCACTATTTTCTTCTTATTAACAATGTTAACCAACTTAGACTAGAAATGTGGACTTGAGTTTATATTTAGAAACTTGTATTTGAATTAGAGTTATCAATTTAAATGCATATTTAGTATTTTTGATATCCATAATAACTTGGAATAAATGGAAGGTCTGTAATTTTTTCTCAGATAAAAATATGTATACAAATTATTGTTTTTACCTCTTTTTATAGACCATTTATGATTCCATCTCTAGATAATTCATTTCCCAAGATATGAACCATTCATACTTCTAGCTTTGGACCATTCATATTTCTAGTTCCAAACCATTCACACTTTTATCTCTAGATAATTTATACTTGTAACTCCAGACCATTCGTACATTTATATACAGACCATTTACACTTTTATCTCTAAACCATTTATACTTCTAGCTCTGTACTATATGTACTTATAGCTCAAGACAATTCACACTTTTAGATCTAGACCATTTATACTTCAATATTTGGACCATTCATACTTCTAAGTCTAGACCATTCACACTTTTAGCTCCAGACCTTTTATGCTTCCAATCCGGACCATTCATACTTCTAGTTATAGACCATCCATACTTCTAACTCCAGATGATACTCTTCCATTAGCTCCATACTTGTCAAACAATTGTAGTCTATTTCACCTAGAAATCTGAACAAGATCTTGATTGTAATATGTATTTTAGGTGCTTCTATATGAAAAATGACATAAGAATGGAATTATCTTAGTAGAGAATTAATGATTATAATGGATCTTGTTGCTAATAAAATCTCCACTTCCAATTAGACATTCCATTATATTTTTTTATGAATTTATGTTACAAATTGACACAATTGATTCCAAATGATTATTAAGCTAGATACAATGATAACCAGTGGTATTTTCCCCCCCATGATTATTTTATTAACCTCACATGAACCATATTATACAAATATTTTTTTTGTTTTATTTTTTGCAGACATGAAGGCCTAATGGGTAATGATAGACTATACTTCAAAATTATAAATACAATAAAGATTGATAAGAATGCAATTATACCATGCATTACAAATTATGATTAAACTTATCCCAATTGATTTCAAATTATTGGAAAATTATATGTTACAATTTTATTTTCATAGAATTAAGGTAAGAATAAAGTTGATTATTAACTACTTCCTCGAATAGGACTTCGAGCACCGTATAAAGGTATGCAACCAAATTTATCCCAACTACTAGAGTTTCAAATATTCATTATTAAATTGAAAAATTATAAGAATAAAATATTAACATTTGATTTCATTATATAATTTGTATAAGAATGTTTGGAAACAGTATATTCCCATTCTATGAAAAGTAAAAATGTAATCTCTATTCCATGCACATTACAAATGAAAAGAAAGCTTAAAAAAATACTAGGAAAGACATATATGCTAGAATATATTACCTAATTATATTGAACCTATATATTACTTGTATGAGAATAGGCATCTACCCATTCTAAATATTTTCATATAAAAAATACACTTGTAATATTGAAATAAAGTACATTTTGTATTCCAATTTAAGCAATACAAGTAATTTGTATGACATCCGCATAGGAATGAAATGTAAAAGATAATAAATTGTGAGTTAGGATCATGAGTAGTGTAATACACAACACATGGACACCATGAACTTAAAATAATCAATATTCATAAAGCACTACAAATATTTTTTTAATTATATTAGGTAATAAGAAGGGATAGGCTCCCAGAGGGATTACAAAATAGAATACATCGTGAAAACACACAACAAGAAGCAAAAAGAGAGATAGGACAACAATGAGTTAAAAAAACTTAAGTCAGTAAAAGGAAGGTTCAGAAATGATGCAGGATCATCAAGGGATAAATGCACTAATGTCATATTATACCATCTATGAATCTTTGGTTAGTTATATTTGAGTGATTCTACTTGAGTTAGTGAAGGTCAAATTCAATGTGTTGTAAAAATAAAACTAGGTGTGCTAGAAAGGGAAATTAGTTGTCTGAATTCCTTATTAAGGATTATTATGATGTATGTTGAGTTTTCTTAACAAGTTGAATGAATGGAGGAGATTTAGGGATAAGTTTCTTTGTTTTTTAAGTGTGGTTTTGGTCATTGAGCTCATCTAGGAGCTAATTTGTCAAATTTATAACTAGAGTTAGATTTTAGCTAGTATAGGAAAAGAGGTAGAGAGAGAAATTTGAAGATAGAAAAAGATGAAGGATGATTCTAGGGGAATTTAATGTTTAAAATAAATAATAAGATGTGTTTATAATTTCTCCACGTAATAAAGTTCTTTATTTCATGTTTATATTGTTATTTTTATGGATCTAAATAAAAACCCCTATCCCAAGCCAGAAGAGAAGAGGAGAAAATCATGATAGTGAAGTTTCTAAACCTATGTGAAGGTATGAATAGTAGGAGGAAGGAAATATAAGCCACCATGAATTTTTATAGCCCTTGACAATGCTTGATTTGACATGTGGCTCTTGATTTGTGCTCTCTAGCCCTAACTAGGGCATTCCATATAAATAAATTTCTAACCATCAAAAAATAGTGTAATTTGTGGAGCATTTCTATTTTTGTGAGAGTTAAAGGCGTGTGAAATCTCATAGGTCCCGACTTGCACGTGTAAGATAGATTCATGGAATTTGTATTGTAGGATGTACAGTCATGCACAATGGAGAAATTGAGATGCATGGAAGGCTAAACTTGATAGTTTCAATCTCCTAAATTTTTTATACACCATACTTGGGGTATTCTTGAAGTGAATCAATCAAATTCTAGGTGATATGTATAGCTTAAAAGTGTAGTATTGTCATGATAGGAGGGCTAAAAACGTAATTCTAGTTGTGGGCATGTTTACAAAGGAGGTATGAAATGATAACAAAGCAACAAGGTACCTGAAATTTTAGATAGTTTTAAAGCCCATAAAGGGTCTCTAAATGAGTCCTTGAAAGTGTATTAGATTGTTTCATAAAGATTTGAGTTGTAGTGCAGGATTTGTATGGTTGAAGGGCTACAAGGACATCAATAGACCAAGTGAGAACTAGTGGCCTGAATTACAAGTACATGGAACTAGATAAGGAGTATAAACACCTTAAGTTAGGTATGATGAAGTTTTATGAGAGTTGAAGATTGATTCATAGACCTATGTTATGGTTTGAGCATGATAGGGAACATAGAAATCCTACCTAGGCTTGTAGTATACACGAGTAAGGGAATAGAGGTACAATGGTTGTGTTGAAGGATGAAATGTAGTGTGTGGAATGGCTTAAAGAGGATGATGAAAAGTGATTTCATGAGAGGATGATGGAGGCGTAAGAATATGGATTTGTGGTGAATGACCAAGTAAGACCATCTTATTGTTGGCATTTTTGTTTCAATATTAAGTATTAAATGAGCATGTGTAGTTATGTATAAGGAGCAATGTACCAAAAGTTCTTGTGAGCATAGAAATGATGACATGGAACTAGTAAAGAGATCCTTAGGTGTAGGGGAGGTGTGAGTCAAGCATTGATTAAGATTGGAACTCATTGTGGAGAGAAGGGCATACAAAGAGGTAAGGAACATTGAAGATGAATATATATTGAAGTAAACTTTAAGAATTCTTGCACCATTTTGGTATCAGAGCAGAGCTCTGTTATTAAAAGTATATTATAGAGATTTATAAATATTGAAAGATTGATTGAGTGTGTGAAATTGATTTTGACAGCATGGAAAAGTGGAGAGAAACCATCATTGCAGGGTATCATGAATTTGATCCAGGAAGGAGTGATGGGTAGGAATGATGGATGAATGTAATGATGAATGAAATCAGTGATCTAGGACAAGGATGACAAAAATGGAAGCAATGTATTCAGGTATGGAAAGACAGCTGATAAAGGAGATAATGGTTAGAAGGCATGGAGAGTCATTATTTTAAGAAGAAGAATTCTTCTACATCAACAAAGCTAAACCTCAAGATCTAGTCTACAGGAGAAGCCTCTTTAGGAAAAGAGTAAGACAAAAGATAAGTGTTGTAATGTAATTATAGAAAATGCAATCACTGATAATATTGTGTCTGAGGAAATGGTTAGTAAATTGGGTTTAAAGGGGTTAGTTCACCCTACACCTTATAGAGTTGCATGGGTTCATTAAAACCATCAAATTCTTGTAAATGAGAATTGTATAGTTCCTTTTAAGATTGGAAGTTTGCATGATGAGGTGTTATGTGATGTGATGCCTATGGATGTCTGTAATTTAATCCTAGGCAAGTTGCGACAATATGATAGGAAGTTGGTGTATAATGGTATGTTGAATAAGTGTTTTCTAACAAAGAATGGAATAGAACATGTGTTAGTGCCTTTAATGGACCAACATGCAGGTATTGAAAGGAGAAATATGGTATTTGGCTTTAAGGAGTTTGTTGAGAAGACCAAGGATCAGGTCTTAGCCTTCATGAGAGATGAAGACAAGGTTGATAGAAGAGTGCAGACAGTTAGATTCCAATGCAGTGGACCAAGAAAACACAAGTCAAGGATGAAAATGAAAAGCCCAAATGAGGCTGAGAGAAGAACATGGAGTTCTTGAAGAGAAAGGAAGACCAAGAAGGTCAAGTTGAGTCACCAAGTTGAAGAGTGAAAAACAACAAGCAATAGAGTAATTGAAGAAGAAGAGAAAGTGGAATGGGATTGGATCCTCTTATGAGGATCTTATGAAAGATCTAGAAGAGAAAAATAGATGAGAAGACACAAGAAGAGTGTAATGGAAAAAGAGAAGAAAGAGAATCAAGATTCTCTTGAAGACCAAAATGAAGAAAAATGAAGGAACAATCAGTCCTTGTCAAGAAACCAAACCAAGAAGGAATTCAAGTGGAAAACAAAGGAAGGATGCATGGAGAAGATTAAAGAGGGAAAAGAAACTCTCAATTTTAAAACTAATCAGTGTTTCAAATGTGTACATGCAGGCTTAAAGGAAAGAATTCTCCAACAGTGAAAACTACAAAGAAACATAGGCATAAAAAGAAGACCAAAGAATTAGTCCTACATATGACAAGATGAATATTAATACATACATGTGAATCACATGGAAGAATTACAACAATGAGAGTTCTAATTTTTGAAGAAGTAAAAAATGTATTTGAAGAGGTGTGAGAGAAGTTGAGGAGTAATTTGTAAGATGGATATGAAAGAAACAAAGAAAACCAAGAGCAATTAATCAAAAGTCATCAAAGGAAGAATGAAATGTTCCTAGAGACTTCAAAGGGTATGAAAATTGAAGTATTTCAAGAAGAAGAACCATGTATGATGAATAAAGATGCAATCAAAGGTATGATGAAGACAAAAGGAGATAAACTCTAATCAAGTTGTTTTATGGGAGTAAGGCACAAACAATCCTAAGAAGTAATGAGCATATTTGAAGAGCTTATGACAGTTCATATGGATTGTTGATGATCCCAAAGCAAAGTGTTAAGAAATAGGTTGTAAATAGAACCAAGGATCAACAAAGAGAGCATAGTACAAGAAAAAGAAGCAATGGAGAACCAAATCAGATATCTCAGGTATCTAGGACACCAAGGAAATGCATATGATAGTTTTTGATAACATGATCTTAGACTTCATGAAGAACTTCAAGAGGATGGATTTGGTGTTAAAGATATTAATGAATTCAAGAGAAGTGTAAATGAACACAAATGATAAGTGTATAGGTACTCAGCTTGTATAGTGAGTCTACTAGACTAAAACCAGTTGAAAGACAAAAAATGTGTGAAATGGAGAGAAAAATGATGAGGACAGAGCATAAGGTGATCATAAGAAGTGTTCTAAGATCACAAGGATTGACCACATGCAAGGAGGAAGATATGATATAAAAGACAGAGAAAATGGGGTTTGGAAATAAGTTATTATAGTTAAGGAATCAGTCCTTGGGACTAATGAAGAGCCAAGTTCAAAGACAAGACTATTGAACCTCTCACTTTGCAATATATCACTAGTGGAAAGTATTCAAGAACCTCAAGGAGAAACCAAAAACAGTCACAATAAACTAGTTTTTAGTCAAGGAAACAACTATTTAAAGAGTATGCTTTCTCTAACAGGAATTCAAAACCTAAGAAAGAGAAGTAGTGATACTCTTATGTTGTAGTAGTCAAAACATAGGAAAAGGGAGTTATCTTTGGATAAAGAAAAGGTAATGATCTTCTTGAAGGAAAAGCATTGGTACGTTACAAGAATCCTAGAGATATTTTTAACCCAAACAATGAAGAAGATAATATGGATACTCTCAGGTTAGAAATGGTTGAAAATGACAAGGGACTACAAAATAAGTTTGAGATTGGAAATAGAGGAGTTCATGATAACTGAATAATAACAAAGAATGAGTACAAAAGGAAGTAAGTCCAATAAAGAAAATAACACACAAAGAAACACAATAATATCATGCAAGGAAGTGGAGTAAAGAAGATAGTGAAGGAGAGAAAAAATAACTACATGGGTGTGAGATGACATTTGAGGAGGTATATGCACTCCCTAGGCATGAAAAGGAGTTGAGATTTAACATTGAGGACCTCCATTTCATTGGTCAAGTAAAGAAAGCCTATGAGGCAACCAAGTGTGAGCAAGAAAAGAGAATAGTGATAGAGTAGAATGCAAAAAAATATTAGAGCCTTGGCATGTGATGAAAAATGATTCCTAGATAAATGAGTACAACTAAGTATGAAGAAAAGGAAGAGTTAAATGATAATGAAGAAGGTTGAAGTAGAGTAAAGATAAAACAAGAAAGAAAAAGAAATGAAGAAGAAGTAAAGTGAATACAAGTTTCAAAGTGGTGGTTGGGAGGAAGAGAGTACAAGAAAACAAGAAGATATAAACTAGTCAAAGGACACCATTACAAAGGACAAGGAATGATTGGAAAGCAAGAAGGAAGAAAATCCAAATTTACATTCATAAGGAGCTCAACTTATTCTTGAAGGTTAATCTAATGTAGGATAATGAAGGGATAAATTCAATAAGGTAATATTATACCATCTAGGCATATTTGGTTAGGTTTATTTGAGTGATTCTACTCGAGTTAGTGAAGGTCAAATTGAATGTGTTTTTAAAAGTAAACTAGGTGTACTAGAGAGGGAAATTAGCTGTCCTAATGCCTAATTAAGGATTATTATAATGTATGTTGAGTTTTATTAGCAATTTGAATGAATGGAGGAGGTTTAGTGATGTGTTTACTTGTTTTCTAAGTGTGGTTTTGGTGGTTGAGCTCATCTAGGAGCTGATTTGACAAATTTAGAGCTAGAGCTAGAGTTTAGCTAGCCTAGGAAAAGAGCTAGAAGAAGAAATTTGAAGATAGATAGAGAGGAAGGATGATTCAAGGGGAATGTAATGTTTAAAAGGAATAATAAGATGTGTCTATAGATGTTGCAGGTAATAAAGTTCCTGATTTCATGTTTGTATTGTTGTTTTTATGGATCCAAATCAAAACACTTGTCCCAGGACATGAAGCAAAAAGGAGACAATCATGTTAGTCACGTTTTAAACCTCTATGAAGTGTATGAATAGTAGGAGGAAGGAAAGATAAGCCACCATGAATTTTTATAGCCCTTGACAATGTTTGATTTGAACTGTAGCTCTTGATTTGTGCTCTCTAGCCCTAACTAGGGCAAGCTATAAATAATTTTCTAGCCATCAAATACCAATGAAATTTTTGCATAATTCTTGTCTTGAGGAATACTAAAGGAATATGAAATTTTATGGGGAAAATTACACATGTGAGTGAGTTCTAGTAGAATTTTCATTACAACTATACAGGTGTAGTCACAATGAAGGAATTAGAGTGCATGAAGGTGGAAATGATGGTTTCAAGATCTTAAACTTTTTATACACCATGTCCTTGACATATTTGAAGTGGATATATGAATATTTAAGTGATATTATGGATGGAAGGTATTACTATTGTGATGCCCGTTAAAAACAACCCACTTGATACCCAAGAAACAACCTAGGGTTAGTTAGAAAATTGTGGAATAATATTTTTTATTAGAAGTGTCTACAACAAGGTTACAAGGAAACATTTGACACTATCGGGTTCTGGTAAAAATATAAAATATTAGAACATAATTTTCCTTCATTAACAATTTTCTGGTTCACGTGGTTCAATTTTTTAGGGTTAGAAGTTTTCAGTTAGGTTCAGGGAGTAATTTAACCCCATACCCACTCTCTAGCAGGCTCAGAGTTTCAACTTCAATTTTCTTATACTTAACACATCCAAAATTTCCCTAAATCATTCCCATTGGATAGGAAATTTTATCACCTTTCCGGAGATATATAAAGAATTCATCCTAACCCCTTGTATAACTCTAGTTATGAGCAAGCAGACTTTAGGGGTAAAATTTTCCCCAAGGGGACATATGTCAAGCAGGGGGAAGAGTGAATTTCAGGTTGGCAGGTCACAGGGTGGCATTTAGATTTTTTTCCCTTGCATGGGAGAAAATTTCCATTTGTGCCTATGCCACCAAGGGTCCTCTAGGGACACGTGGCTGCCTCAGAGTCATCACCAGAAAAGAAAAGGGAAGGGCGGAGTGGCGGGGGTCCTGTGGCAATTTCACCAAAGAGGAAGAAAAGCCAATTTGGCGTCCATTCATCTGTGGGTCTTCCAAGGACATGTGGCACTCCAAAATTCTCCATTGGGAGAAGGGAGAGGGAGACAGGAGGAGATAAGGGGAAGGTAAATTTACTTGTTTGAGTTTCAACATACATTTTCCATCAAATGAAAGAAAATGGTTGTGGAAGATATTTGGCTCATTTTTGCAATGTCTAAAATTATTTTCTTAAGTATCCTTAGTCAATTGAGTTCCTTAATGTCTTAGCATACTAAACTATTTCATTTTAAAGTTGATTATTGAGTGCAGGTCTGAATTGTGCATTTTATCTAAATTTACTTGCCAGTTTTAAATATTTACAAGAGATAAAATATAAAGAGATATATCTAAATTTTCATCATTCAATTGTGGCATTTCATTTCTAAATTAATCCAATACATTTCATTGTTTATAACAAATCATTTCAAAGCTAAATTACAAATTCTAATTTCCAATTTTAATATATTTCCAAGGATACAAAACTAGATACTTCCTTCATATGTATTTCTTTCCTTTACAATTAAATAGAGATTCCAATCACAATTTGATATTTCAACTCAAAACAACAATGCAAATGAGAGATGAACTTGCAATTATTTAATAATTCCAATTATATACTTTACATACTTCAATGTTTGAAAGTAATAACAACATTCTATTTATTTCTTTCCAATATACAGAGAAGAATGTAAATGTTTTTCACAATTCAAATATATAATTCCATAATCAATTACAACATCATTTCTCCATAAGTATAACTATTACAATTTCATCCACATTCATGTGGGAAACGATTACAAATGAATGTGTTTTCACAAAGGACTGTCAAACTGTATTTTTCCTTTTGCTCAAAGACAACAACATTCACATTTTCTCTTTCTCTAAGTTGATCACAACAAAAGAGGGGGAAAGGAAATGCTCTCAACCAAAACAAGACATCCAATGAAAGTAGAATCCTTCCTTCATCATTGGCCCCCTAACCCCAACCAAAATACAATAATAGATGCAATTCAACCCATGGCAACAACTGGCTTCCACAACACACATCACTCTTTCACATACGCATTTCCTTTTAAAAACATAATTCAACACACAAAAATAACAGTTCACAACTGCATTTTAAAACATTTCAAAATAGAACTCAGGCTTGATCATGCAAGCCAAACAAGCAAGGTCTATAGGGAAAGCTACTTATTCCTCCCAATTTGGGAATTGGGGCATCCACCAAATAACAACCACCAAATTAATTTATCCCACACACATCCTTATGCCCCCTCACAAATCCCTCCTTATGCCCCCCACAAATTTCCTTATGCCCCCCAAAGTAAGAAATGCAAGCTATTTCTTTTCCATGGTGGATCCCAAACCCAAACTCCCTCCACAAAATTATGATGCCAATGGCATTCTCTTATGCCTCCCACATGAATTCCCCATAGCCTTCTCCTACACCATCCCTATGGGAGTCTACCCAACCAGCCAATAAATAAAACAAAACATGCACTATTCACACAACATACACAACAATAAAATGACAGCATAATAAAGAGAGAGTAAAATTCCTACCTCTTCCATGGTTACCTTTGGTCTCCAAAATAGTAAAGCTTCAAGAGCCAAAACACAGTCCAAAACAGTAATCTCCCAAGCATGTAAAGCTTTCTCCAAACTTTCTTCAAACACAAGAGCTCCAACAAGAAAATGCTCCCCAAGGAAGTTGAAAAATGATTCAACAACCCCAAAACAAGAAGAGAGTTTTGAATTATATAGAAGAGGGAAGAGAAGAGGATGATGTGGATCCATGTAGGATGCCACATCACACATCCTCTCAATTCAAACACAAAAGAAAAATCCATTCTCCAAGACTTTAATAAAGAGGTGGGTGAAAATATGACAAGTTACTTGCACACTCCAAAAAGCCCACACCTCAAGGGAAAACAAATTAAATAAAATGTAAGAAAGTGCAATTAAAAACATGCAACATGATTAATAAAATTCATTATAAAAGTCACAAATCACTTCTCTAACCATAAGTATGGTTGGTAAATTAAATTTAGAGGCATGGGACAAGTTTTACTTGTCCCACAAGCCTCCAAAAACAGCCCCCAAGGACAAATTCAGAATTTCCATGGAGGTGGAGTATTTCATACTCCAAAATCTGACTTACACAAGCTCTTACACAACTTACACATCCCTTAAAAATTAAACACAAAAGCCAACAACCTCATAATATACTTTCCCATATCCCAATTTAATTATATTTAAATTTTAAATCATATGATTCTCACATTAATCTATCACAACTTAATTAATTAAATAAAGAGAACACATTACTAATAAAAATACATACAACAATAAATAAAATTTAACCACATTAGTAAAATACACAACCCCATGGTCACATATAAATTTAATTCCCCCCCTCGTACGGGAATCCCTAACAAAAAAACAACACAACACAATAAAACAAGTTGCCATGGTGACCTTGTCGAATTCACCTAGAATTCCATTTTGGTTGGTCTCCGATCCCCCGATGTTTTGTTGTGATATTTTTAACCTACAAAATACAAATACCTCCTTCAGCCTCGTGGCCATATCAGAACATCCAATATGATACAAATAAAATCACAAACTCATCTAAGCAAGTGAATCACAACAACATCGAAGTAACAACTACATCATTTGCATTTTTTAATCAACAACTATATCATCATCATATAATATCCATTTTTCTAGATCTACTCATAATATCCAAAATCACATGTTTGAAAGCAACATCCATGTAAACATCCATGTCAAATAATATATCATCATCCACATATGAAGTGTCTCTAATAATCATCATGTCCATCATAATCAAATCAAGATCAATAATAATCCATGATCAAATGTCTAACAACATACTAAATCAAAACATAATAATGTCTATAATGTGAATCAACATATATCAAAATAAGCATCCAAAAGGTGTCGAAGGGAAGTGGGCACTACACCCCCCTCCCCTTAGACTTGACTTCCTCCTAGAAGTCACTGGAACAAATGTGGAAACTACACTCATAATGAAGTAGCATCCTCCCATGTAGCTGCAGTCTCATCATATATGTCCCACTACACCTGAACCTGATCAACCTCTCTGCCTCGAAGGCCCAGGGTCCTACGATCTAAGGATGTGAATGGGCTCCACCATCACCTGCCCTTGATCCTATGCACTACAATGATGTCCAATCTCAACACATGAGAAGGATCTGTAATATATCTCCTGAGAACTGAAACATGAAACACATCATGTACGCGAGACAAGCTGGGTGGCAATGCTAGAACGGTAGGAAAAAGGGCCGATACACTCCAAGATCTCAAAAGGACCAAAGAATCTAGGAGCTAACTTAGAACCTTTTCCATAATAGATAGGGCTCTTGTGTGGCCTGACACGAAGGAACACTTTCATGCCCACATCAAAACTACAGTCAATCCTATGCTGATCCGCATACTTCTTCTACATGTCATGTGCCTCCTACAATCTCTGTCTGATCAACACCACCTATTGCTCCATGTCCTATAGAAGAGCTGGTCTAAGAGATACCCTGTCCTGTAACCTATCCTAGCTAAGAGTTATCCTACACTCTCTACCATACAAATCCTGAAAAGGAACCATGCCTATAGAACTCTGGAAACTATTATTGTAGGAAAACTCCAGTAAGTACAGGTACTCCTCCCATTTAGACTACTGATCCATCACATACATCCTAAGCATATCCTCTAAAATCTGATTCACCCACTCAGTCTGTCCATCTGTCTCAGGGTGATATGTTGTGCTGAAGTTGATTCTCATCCCGAGGACATACTACATGGTAGTCTAGAAATGTGAAGTGTACAAAGGATCGCGGTCACAAATGATCTTCTACAGAATCCTGTGTAACCTAACAATCTCAACAAAATACACTCCTGCCACTACTCTAGCTTGTATAAGTGGTCTTCACCAGAGAAAAGTGAGCCACTTTTGTCAATTTATCAACCATGACCATAATGGCATCATGGTGATATCTCGACATCGGTAGCCCAACAATGAAATCCATGGAAATGGTGTCCCACTTCCATTCCGGTATAGCATGAGGATAAAGAAGGCCTGTTAGATGCTGATGCTTGGCCTTAACTCATTAGCACTCTAAAAATCTATGACACAAATTGGGCCATGTCTCGACGAAGTCCTCTCCAATGATATAACTGTCGCAAGGTGGCGTGCATCTTCTTCACCCCAGGATGGGCTGAATAGGGTGCACGATGTGCCTCTACCAAGATGTCCTGCCTCAAGCCTCCATCTCTGGGAACATATATCTGGCCTCTGTTCCTGAGAAGACCATCTTCCTCTAAGGTAAAACCATCAAACTTCCCCTCAAGGGGTCTCTGTGACTCGATCTCTGTCTTGCACTGCAATGTAGAAGTTGTCAAGAGGAAGCTGCTAAAGAATCCTACTCCATAAATCTATACTCACTGAGGTGGCCATAGCCACATGCCTCCATCTGCTGAGAGCATCTACTACCACATTCTCCTTCTCCTTCACATGCTTGATCTCCATGTCATACTCACAAATCAACTCCATTCAATGCCAATGACGAGCGTTGAGATTGGGCTGCATGAAGAGGTGGCGAAGACTCAAATGATTTGTCCTAAGTGTGAATCTCATTCCAAGAAGAAAATGTCTCCATCTAACCAAAGCATGCACAACTACTACAAGCTCAAGATCATGGGTAGGATAATTAAGCTCATGATCCTTGAGTTTGCAAGACTCAAAAGCCACTACTCTTCATCCTACATCAACACACCTCCAAGCCCTGCTAAAGAAGCATCTGTGTAAACAAAGAACTCACCCTGTGGATCCAACACTGCAAGAATAGGTGTTGTAGTGAGGCACTACTTTAGTGCCCTAAAGTCCTGATCGCATCTGTTCTGACCAGACAAACTTCTTCCCTTTCCTCTAAAGGGAAGTGATAGGGTGTGTAATCTGAGAGAAGTCCTGAACAAATCTCCTGTAGTAACCTGCTAATCCCATGAAGCTGCGCACCTTAGTCACTATAGTGGGTGTTGGCCAATCCATAATGGCTCTAATCTTGGAAGGATCAACTGCGATACCTTCCCCAGAAATGATATGACCCAAATACTGCACCTCTATCTGAAAGAAAGCACACTTCTCCAAGTTCCCGTAAAGCTGTTGCTCACAAAGACACTGAAGAACCTGGCGAAGGTGCCCCTCATGCTCCTCATGCATATGTGAGTATATAATAATGTCATCTAGGAAGATGAGCACGAAGTGATCTAAGAAGGTCCTAAATACCCCATTCATCAAACTCATGAACACTATGGGGGCATTAGTCAAACCAAAAGGCACCACTGTGAACTCATAGTGCCCATATCTCATGTGGAAGGCGGTCTTATGAATGTCCACCTCCGAAATCCTCAACTAATGGTAGCCTGACTTAAGATCAATCTTAGAGAAAACTGTGGCTCCCTTCATCTGATCAAATAAGTCATCAATATGAGGAAGAGGATAACGATTCTTGATAATTACCTTGTTCAGCTGGCGGTAATCAATACACAACTGCAAGGATCCATCCTTCATTCTTCACAAAGATCACTGGTGCACCCCAAGGGGATACACTAGGATGGATAAGGCCTTTCTCTAAAAGGCCCTCAAGCTGCAACTTGAGCTCACAGAGCTCTGGGGTGGTCATCTGATAAGGTGCTCGTGAGATAGGCTCTGCTCCAGGAACTAGATCTATATGAAAATCAATCTCATGTGGGGGTGGTAACCCTAGTAGCTCCCCTAGAAAGACATCAGAAAACTCTCTCAAAATGGGATGATCATCTAGTGATGTTCCACTAATACCCATCCTCTGAATCTGTCACTGACTGTAACAACATACTTCTGACAACCCCGTCACACACACCGCTTAAGCTACATAGTGGAGATGGTGTGAATAGAAATAGAGTCTCCTGACCCCAGAAATCACTGAACTCAACTCCCAAATCATCTGCACAAGATATAGTCTTGTGGTAACAATCCATCCTGTCCTATGTGCAGATAACTAATCCATACCCAAAATGACTCCATACAAGCCCAAAGGAAGGATACAGAAGATCTGAGGTAGTGGTGAAAGGTCCCAAATCCACTACACACTCCTTAACTAAGGAGTTTACAGAGATCTTGGCTCTAGAAGCCATCTCGACATCCCAACTAAGACCCTGCCTAACTGCCACCAGCTTGCATCACTCTACTAAAGATGGTGCAATGAAAGAATCAGAAGAACCAGAATCAAACAATACAGAGGTAGAAATACTACCAATGCTACCTGTGGTCTCAATGACTGGTGCTCTGATGCTTTACCTGGCATGGTTCTTAACCATTACATAAATCCTCCTGGCTATGTCCCATGTCACCAACAATCAGCTCTAAAATCTGTGCCTTACCCTTGTTGTTAGGGTTATGTGGGTAATCTCTCCAAAAGTGTCTAGTAACTCCACAACCAAAACATCCTCCCTCCCCAATGAGTAGCACCTCCAGTAGGTTCCCTAGAAGTCTATGGTGTGGATCCTGATGATCTGGCTATGGTCTGCTAAGGTCTCTAATGGTGATCTCCCGCTGACTGAGCTCTAGGTCGACCCTGTGTCTTGATGTGACCCCTAGGAGGAGGCCCCATACTCCGACCTCTCTGTGCATCAGCTCTTTGTGAAGGTCTATGAGGTGGGGTAGGACTGTTGTGTTTGTTGTGGATTAAAGGATGACTATGTTGAACCCTGTCTACTATGAGGAAGGGGTACTGACCCCCTCGATCTACCATCCTACATCTGTTGTATGTGGGTCCGGACTCGGTCTCTAGCCTGCTGGGTCTTTCCCTAGTCTCCTCTACAATATAGGCCTTCTCAATGGCCTCAGCTAATGTTTGTGGGTAGTGGATCCACACAGAACCTCCAATATCTAAATTTAGGCCCTAGATAAACCTATGAATCTACACCTGCTCATCTTGCATATACTTAACATACTGGAGTAGATCCAGAAATCTATTCTTATACTCTGGTACTAAAAGAGATGCCTGTCGGAGGTCATGGAACTCATCGATATGCTGCTATATGAACCTCTGTGACAAATACCTACTCCTAAATCTCTCCTCAAATATCTCCCAGGTCATTGTCTCTAAATCTACATGGATCTTCTCCTCCGTTGTCCTCCACCACACTCCTACATAATCCCTCAATAGATGGATCGCAACATGAGCTTTTGTGTTGCTAGAAAAAGGATAAAATTTTAAAGCAACCGCTCAAGCTCACTAGCCAAGCCTCTACCTGAAATCCACCCATGTCACCTAAGTAATGTGATGGCCTAAAGCTTTAGGATCTCCCTGATGTGATATGTTGATGTGGTCTGTGGCCTCTAGGGGACTCTCTGTACACGCTCATCCCTAAGCCTAGGGCTCAGACCTCTCTCTATGCTCTGAACTTTGTCACCCATGCGTCTCCTAGGTGGTGACTCTAATCTGCATGCTTTGGTGCAGTTCTCTCCTCTATGCTCCTCGCTGAGTCGATAAGGGAGATACTGTGACCCTCAATGGAAGGGGCCCTGGAGTCGAGTTTGATAATTTAAGTCAATTTCGCATGTCCACGTGCTGGAATTGAATTGGTCTGTGACCACATTGACGCAACATGATCCATGAAGGGTCAAGATATGGGGTAGAAGGGCTACTACATGATCCGGTGGTGAGTGGTGAAGATTCTGAGCTCTGTGAAGTTTCGCATTCACTGTGCTAGGAAGAATCTCATGCATAGACCAAAGGAGAGTTATCTTATTTTGCTAGGTTTTGTCACATCCCTATGCGGACACAGGGTCGCATAAGGCTTTCAAAGTGTGCAAGGCTTAAGTTACATGACCCAAGTTTTCAAAACTAGTGTGCCAAATGAAAAAAGTTTTGAAAGTAATCAAACAGAAGTGTGATCTGCAACCCCTCCGAGACCCAAGAGCCCAACATGGCAGCATATGATTAGGAATCATGGGTTAGTGGGGAGAAGTGGAAAAAACCAGGTTCAAAAATTTTAACAATCAGGTCTGGAACAAATCTTAAAAGACTGAACATTCTTCGCTTCATTAACAAATTTCAAGTTCACATGGTTCATGCAACTGATTAGGTTGTAGGCTGGTGTTTTCAGATGGAGTTCAGGGATGTAATTTACCCCCATACCCACTCTCTAATTTTTCAAATGATTTTTCTCACATTTAAAGCCCCATCCAAATTTTCCCTAAATCATTCCCATTGGATAGGAAATTTTCTCACCTTTCCACCAAGTGATATAAAGAAGTCCTCCTAACTCCTCAGAAACTCAAGTTATGAGTAGGCAAAGCTTTAGGGGTCAAATTTTCCCCAAGGAGGACACGTGTCAAGCAGGGGGCGAAAGGTAAATTTCAGGTTGGCGGGTCTTGGCAGTAGAAATTTGGATTTTTTTTCCTTGCACGGGAGGAAATTCCCATTTGCGCCCATATCCTCCGCGTGGTTCCAAGGGCACATGTGTCGAGCCTACATATTCATAAAGCTGAAAAAGGTGAGGGAAGGGCAAGCGGTGGGGGTGCAACCTGGACAATTTCACCAAAGGGGAAGAAAAGCCAATTTGGCATCCAAGTGCCCTGTGGGTCCACTCATGGGACATGTGGCACTCCACAATTCACATGGAGAATTGGGAGAAGATGAGATAGGCGGAGCAGAGGGGAGAGGAAAATTTACCAAAGGGTTAGGGGTGAAGGGGGTAAATTTGTTCAATTTTTCAAGCGGACAAAAGTTTCCAAGGCAAATGAGCATAGAAAAATGATTGATTAGAGGAATTGTTTAAAGCGATGAAGTTCTCATTAATGGTTCCCACTGTCACCCCCCCATTGCCATTGGCAATTGGTTCATTTGTGAATGGCATACTAAATTTTAATATTTCCAAGTTTATTAATGTGTGCAAGGCGCGAATATGATGTCGTGCATTGCCGCTTTCGTTAAAATTAATTGCCAGTATCTAAAGTTTTGGGCTAATAGGATTCAAATTCTCAAAAAATTCTATATATCCATTTTATCAAAATTTAAGTGTGGTATATAGTTTTCTAAACTAATCCAAGGCACTTGGGTTCCTAAACAAAGGATTTCCAAGTTGAAATTTTTAAAATCCTGATTTCCAATTTAATATATTCTCAAAAAATAAAAATACAATATAATTCTCTCATGCGTACATTTCCTTCTTTGCTTTCAATATTCCATCTAACAATATCTAGATTCCAATCACAATTTAACATTCCAATTTCAACCAAAAATGCAATAAGAGGTAAACTTGCAATTCTTTATTAATTCAAAAAAGAGAGATACATGCTTTACATATTCAATGCCTTGAATGTAATTAACAAAATTTATTTATTTCTTTCCAATAGAGTTTACAAAATACAAAATGTACATGTCTTTCACAATTCCAATATATATATTCTCATACATTTCATTTCATTCCAAACTTTCCTCATCAACATCATTTCTTCACAAGTATAACTACTACAATTTCATCCACTTCAAAGTGGGAAAGGATTACAAATGAATGTATTTTCACAAGGGACTGTCAAACTGTATTTTTCCTTTTGCTCCAGGACAACAACATGCTCATTTTCTTTTTCTCCAAGTTGATCACAACAAAAGAGGGGGAAAGGCAACTGCTCTCCACCCAACCAAGACATCCAATGAAAGGAGAAGTCTTCCTTTCATCATTGGCCCCCGAGCCCCAACCAAAATACAATAAAAGATGTAATTCAACCCATGGAAACAAATGGCTTCCACAACACACATCATTCTTTCACACACACATTTCTTTTTAAAACAAAGCAACACAAAAACAAACAACAATTCACAACTGCATTTAGAAACATTTCAAATTAGAACTCAGGTTTGATCTTAAAAGCCAAAGGAGCAAGACCTATGGGGGAAGCTACTTATGCCTCCCTTGGGAATTGGGCATCCACCAAAAACAAACCACCAATTAATTCATCACACACACTTTTCCTTATGCCCCCCAAAATCCCTCCTTATGCCCCCCACAGATTTCCTTATGCCCCCCACAAAGTAAGAAATGCAAGCTATTTCTTTTCCATGGTGGATCCCAAACCCAAACTCCCTCCACAAAACTCTGATGCCAATGGCATTCCTTATGCCCCCCACATGGATTCCCCATAGCCTTCTCCTACACCTTCCCTAAGGCAGTCTACCCAACCAGCCAACAAATAAAACAAACCATGCACTTTCACACACAACACAACAAGAAAATAAGACAAATAAAAAAGAGAGTTAAATTCCTACCTCTCCATGGTTAAGAACTGGTGCTCCAAACAACAAGCTTCAAATGCCAAGAAACACATAGTCCAAAACATAAGCTCCCAAGCATGCAAAGCTTCTCCAAACTTTCTTCAAAAACAAGAGCTCCAACAAGAAAATGCACCCCCAAGGAAGAATGAAAAAAGGTTCAACAACCCCAAAACAAGAAGAGAGTTTGAATATATAGAAGAGGGAGAGAAGAGGATGATGTGGATCCATGTAGGATGCCACATCACACATCCTCAAATTCAAACACAAAAGAAAAAATCCATTCTCCAAGCACAATAAAGAGGTGGGTGAAGAAATGACAAGTTACTTGCACACTCCAAAAATCCCACACCTCAAGGGACAACAATTTAAATAAAATGTAAGAAAGTGCAATCCAAAAACATGCACATTTTGAATAAAATGCATTATAAAAAGTCACAAATCTCTTCCTCCAACCATAAGTATGGTTGGTAACATGAAATTTAGAGGCATGGGACAAGTTTTACTTGTCCCACAAGCCTCAAAAAACTGGCCCCTTAAGGTCAAATTCGAATTTCTCATGGAGGTAGGAGTATTTCAACACTCCAAAATCTGACTTACACAAGCTCTTACACATCTTACAAATCCCTTACAAATTAATTAAAAATAGCAACAACTCTAATAATTACTTTCCATATCCCTAATTTAATTTATTTAAATTTTAATCCTCTATGATTTTCCTCACATTAATCTATCACAATTTAATTAATTAAAAGAAGAGAACACATTACAAATAAAATCACATACAACAATAAATAAAATTCAACCACATTAGCAAAAATTACACACATAGCCCATGGTCACATATAAAGGTGATCCCCCCATGGGAATCTCTAACAAAAATAACACACAAAACAATAAAACAAGTTTCCATGGTGACCATTGTCAAATTCACCTAGAATTCTATTTTGGTTGGTCTCTGAACCCCCCGATGTTTTGTTGTGATATTTTTAACCTGCAAAATACAAATACCTCCTTCGGCCTCGTGGCCATATCAGAACATCTAAACATGATAAAATATACACAATCACAAAACCAACTATATAAATAAATCACAAAAATTATCGAAGCTAACAACTACATTTCAACAACATTTTTAATTCCATAACTATATCATCGATCATAAAATATCTATTTTCTAGATCTATTCATAATATCCAAAATCACATGTCTGTAAATATCCATAAAAGATCCATGTCAAATAATATATCATCATCTCTCATATAAGGTGTCTCTAGATGATCATCATGCATCATAATCAAATCAAAATCCATCAATAATCCATATCCAATGTCTAACATCATACTAAATCAAAACATAAGATAATGTCTATAATGAAAGTCAGCAGTATCAATTCATAAGCATAAAAGGTGTCAAAGGGAAGTGGGGACTACTATATATCTCATATATATATCTATTGTGTTTTCTTGGGTGAACTGTGGGAGGATCATATCTTCAAGCTACTTAGAAGTCTGCCAAAAATAAATTTGTAAGCAAAGATTACTCAATAGCTGACTTATGGCCAAAAATTTACATTTCTGCCATCATATGTTCATCGGGGCTATGCCCCTCTAATTAGTTTGCAAAGGCATATCATCTCCCATGTTGTAAATGTAATTAATCTGATCCTAAACACAAATTATGGTGGGATTAACTCAAACCCCATGGGGATCACACATGAATCCCTAACATTGAACCTATGATAAAGTGCTATGTATGGGGGTATTGAGGGAGAGAGTTGGAACCCACCATGATATGCTTGTTGAGATAATCTGAATTCTAACAATATTTTCCTTCAAATAAAAGTTACCTGTCGTTGACTTTATTAAGGAGAGTTCATAACAACTAACCATTTATTTAATCCAAATGATTTCATTATGGATTTTACATAGGGTCAAATTTTTTGAGAGGGGACAATAATTGTCTACCCTAAGTTTTTGAGTCCACAACATGAATTGTAAAGTTCACGTAGGATATCCTGAATCAAGAAAATTGACACAAAGTATGATTCCTATTCATTCGAATGCATTCACAACTTTGGAGCATATGAATTAGAGTAGAAATACAGATTTTAAATATGATTTAAAGGGGAAATAAATTTGAATTGCATGTATAACTTTATTTGGAGACCATGTCCATTGACACAAAGGTGATCAATTTTTGTACAATCTGGGAATTTCTATAGAGTAGATTAATTTATTACAAAATCATTCAATATGATTGGCTAATTATATATCATTACCATCCCAATTTATAACAATCTAAATAACTCACTATATCACCTCCCTCTATGACCACTATTAGGCGGGTACCTATGAAAACTATCGTGGCATTGTCATTTTCCATAATTAAAGTATTTTTCTTACTAATTTTAAGACCATTTTTTTTTTATAATTTTCAATTAATGGGTCCAACTTCAATCCAATAGGACATACTTACAATAGCATTTAGCCTAATGGAAGAATTTTTAATGGTAGGATAGAAACATGAGAAGGGGGAAAAATTTTTTGCTATATTAGGAGAGAGGAGAATCATATCTTTTAGATGAATCTATTATTCACCTCATATCAAGGACGTTACCAAATTATACCTTCCTGAAAACTTTAGCCCTCTGGATTGGGTACATGTATTGTGTGGCTTGACATTCTTTTTGCTTTATAACTTTAGATTTCCTATGGTTAACTTATCTTCCTATGACAATGCATAGAGGCCAACTTAACACCTTAATCCATTGTGAAATTGGATTATCCATCGATCATAATATAGATACTGTTTTCATCTAAAATGTGCATGGTCTTGTTCATCTAATGTATATGCAAGGAATGACTTATAATACCATTATCTATGGACTATAAAATGATTATACTTCGATTGAAGGAAAGACATAGTCATCATGATTGAGAGAACCTACGTGAAAACCTAGTTACTATGAAAAGAATATATTTTTAATGGTATGTGATCTTATTGATTAGATGAGATGCTCTTGCACGAGTGAAGGGAACCTAATAATATTGTTTTGTGAGTAGTAGTGACAATATCTGTTTGATCTATAGATCCCAGAGCAATGGTGTTCCCATGTCAAATCCAACTCAGTGAATAAAAGTCTAACTCTTTTGAGAACTTGTTATTTCTCACATCCATGATGCTGATCAAAACTGGAGCAGACAGGTTCCTCATCGATAGACGCGAACCACATTTCTTGGGCATGTTCTAAGAAACCTCTGAGAATAAAAGGAAATCATCTTGTGATACTGGTGGGAACATATTCTACTAAGCTTATACCTGATTATTTTTCATCCACCTCCACCTAATTCTTTTTTCCACATTTTTTCAAGGTTGTAAGATCATATTTGAAATGAGAGAGATGACTTCTAGAAATACACTGTTTTTTCCTCAATTCAATTATTTTCATCATAGTTCCATATCTCGAATAGCTTTCCTCTCGCTTTCATATTCTTTGGTAATTTTTTGAGCATCAACACCAATATTCTATGATGGTAGAACACTCCAAATTGGAATATCCTTATCTTTGATACAGAAGGGAACTTGGTTATGACCTTTAGGTCTCTTCGAGAAGGGTCAAATGTCTCTATCATGAAAATTTTTACTTGTCGATCCTCCATAATGTATCAAGGTGTTAGGAGAGTATTATTTTACTCTTCACGTTCAGGAGGCGAGAGGTAGATTCCTTGAATAGGTGAGAGTCACAATTATTATGAAGCTTGGCCCAATGCGAGCGTGGGTGTGTTATTTTAAATAGGTGTCATCTTCCTCAATATTAATTTTCAACTTTTGGTCTGGCAACATTCACCATACTCGATTACCTGAGATCCCATTGAAGTGGAATGAAGATGTAGTTTGGATCTTTCTTCATTCGTTTGGGCTTTCATATGTTTGATTTTCTCTTCGCGACTGAATAGTTATGATCCACGTTGTATTCATGTATCATTCTTGGCTCACCTATTGATACATTTCCAAGAATCCATGGGAATGTACCCTTATCAGGTGTTTACAATGGTCAAATGCGCACAACTTAGAGAATGAATCTACTATTTTAAGTAAGTATAGATTATTTTTCCATGCTTTTTGTGTGTGGGATTATGATGAAGATTAGCTTTCAATAGATCACCCCTATGTGCACTAATCCACCTAGGTTGCTAAATTCTTATGTGACGTACTCATAATGGAAAGTGCATGTGTAATGTCACTTACTGTTTTTTTTTTTGGCGTAAGTGGGCATTTACTTGGTCACTATCTCGAGCACTTATCAAGGTCTACTCCATAACCTCACAAAAGACATGAAAAAATATTAAATGCACAATATATACCTTGCAAAATATCCATATCTTTTATCAAGGTCATTATCCTCCGAAAATCGTTCAATTTAAACCCTTTTTTACAATCACAAATAGCAGTAGTTGCCCATGTATTCAAAAAGTGGTCACACTACAAGACTTTAAGGAAGTATCAAGGAAGGTATTGTCATTGGGCCTTGGTCATGTGAGCATGAAACTAACTTTACCAATATGGGGTTTTTTTTCCTTTAACGCACTATGCAAACAAAGTATTTCGCAGCCAAGGGTTGTCGGAAGTAAGTAGATTTTAACAACGAAGAATAACAAATGAGGGGCCACAGCCTTACTTTTCATTAGCTATGAAACATCCAACCCATAATATGTGGGATAAATTTGTGTGTAGCATAGTTCATAGAGATTTGCTATTTAATAACTATCATGTTTTCAAAAAATGGACATCTCAATCTGGTCGGTTGAGTAGTTTGTGAGATATTGTTCAGATCTCCTTCACGAAGTTGCATGGAGTATTCTAGCGAGGATTTCTTCATGTTTTTTCTGGGAATGGGATCCTTCATACGGTTGAAGTGTTTTTATTCAACCTTATTCAGATCATGTAGCTAGTTTTCCTGGGATTATTTTGAGTTTTAATGATTGAAGCAAAAATGGATTATGATTTATATTCTGGAAATAATGTGGCACCATGTGGATACAATGTGGGGGGTGAGAATTCTAGAAAAATGGCTGTCTCCTTCAGGGATGCATGCTGAACTAGTTAGGCATATGACAAGGAGATAGGTATAAGATGCACATTTTCCTCTGCACCTCTATGTCCATGGTTTCCATGAATGTAGGTTTAAATAGGGACACTAGATAGAATCACCTTTCCCTCATGAGGACAAGTGGTTGATGAGACATTGTAAGCTAGAGTCTTTAAGTGGGATGAGGGGGGCTAAACAAGAGTGACCAGTGGGACGAGAGATGGTCGCAAATGAGTCCAAGAGGTCAATAGAAGTAGGTGGGGCAAGTAGTATATTGTGCACCTTATGTACCTTTGGAAAGAGACAAAATAGGGTTCAAGAAAATGCATTCCTTTCTCAATTGGGAATGACAAGTGTTGGCACATGTAGGGGTCCCAGGTAGCTAATAGCAAGTATGAAACCAGTGAACATGGAGAAATGATTTTAAATGAGCATCGGGTCATATGTAAATGACCATTGAAGAAATAATAGTGGTGGGCTCCCCAACCAATGTTGTATGCACCTCAGTCTCCCTTTAGTGATATTTAATGTCAGGGTGGATGACAAGTTCTTCTAGAACATAAGTTTGACTATTTCTAGAGACCAAGAGTAGTGATTGAATATGGTTAAGTACTGAAGAGTAACACCTGGAAATCCAACTTGTGAAGATCATAACTTGAGCTCCAAGATGATTTTGTTACATAAGGTAGCATCTTCCCATATATGAAGTTTCATGAAAATGACGTTTTAGAGAAGAATGGTGAGGGTCTCGAAAATGACATGGATACAATAACTAGAAGACATGGTCAATAAGCTCCTATTGGATTGACATGGATTACCTGAATGCAAATGGAAAGAATGAGTTGGCTTGAGATAACACATTGAAGCTGCTTGAAGGGTTTTGATCTATAAGGTGTGACCATGTGGGGAGCTGAAAATATATTTCATCATGTGATTTCTCAGTGTAAATGTGTAATAGTGAAATTGACATATTTTCTTGAAGTGATGGATAAATGATGAAAGTAAGTACGTACTAAAATGTTCAATGTTATATGATCATATCTTAGAATAGTTTATGGGTGTAGTACCAGTTAGTAAACAAGGCCATGAATGGCATATACTGCCGAGTTGAAATGTGTAACACAATATCTGTAGATGAATCATGAAATTCAATTCAACCCCCTAGGTGATTTTACGTTTATTTCTTGAAAAATGCTAATAGCCACATAGTGTCTTGGGAAGGACTGTCACTTAAAAGCCTTCTCGGGATTAGAGAAACTTCCTAAAGTTGAAAGCATGAATTGAGAATCTCTATTTGGAAAGGACTATGAAAGCTTAGATACATACATGGAATTGATCATGGAAAAATCTTTGAGAAAGATTTGGAAATGGAGCAGTTTGATAACACAATCATAAGGAACGCAAAGCCTCGGTAGTGCAAAGTAGTCAAAATAGGCTAGGAAATAGGTTCTGACAGGTGATTCTAGGAGCTCTAGATGGGGGTATAGGATTGGCCTACCTAAAAGTTCACATAGAAATGGAATTATTTGTGGCGACTAATGTTCTCTACATATGTACTTTCGGTAACATTATTAGCGTTCATGCGGTGACTTTGGTGCACTTAGGGTTGCAGGCTAGTATTGGTTTCTGGAAAAGGATTGCATCTGTGGGTGATCAAATCAAAAATCAAACACATATTTGATGGAGCAAATGGAGAAATTAATATACCTGTTGACAACGAATATAAAAAATTGGATTCAAAATGTCATTTCCAATTAGGATCATATAAACTTTTATTGAAAAATTCCACCGAGAGCTCAAGTTATCGTCGTTTCAAGTTGTCCTCTTGGAGCACGTTCACGAGTTAGTCAAATTTTGGGAGGACACATGTTAGATCCAAGAGCATGGAAAGATTTTTTTTTCCTCAAATTCATAAAATTTAGGGAAATCACACATGGAAAAATTCACCTAGCCCCGATAAGACCTCCAGACCCTCATACGACCTCTAGGATCACTAGATCAACCCCTTGGTGCTTGCGGGAGCTCAAAGCCTCAACCATGAGATTGCTGCCACATGTCATCACCTTAAGTGCCATGGAATTTTATGTCCCTCACATCCCTTTGAGGTCAGGGACATAAAACATGGAAAAATTAACCCAGCCCCTAAGGATACTTCTAGTCACCCATATGACCAACTTCCAGCTCATCAGTGCTTTAAAGCTAATTTTTTAGCCTTCATTCCATGCTGTCAGATCTCTGCCACGTTTCGTAGCATTTCTCACCATGGAATTTTATGTATCTCACATCCCTTTGAGGTGAGGGATGTCAGGGATATGAAAATTTTCCCAACTCAATCTCAAAAATTTGAAATGTTTTCTAACTGTTTGCCGCTTCTTGCTGCTTCTCATTGCCAAAAGAAAAGTTGTAGAGAACACCTCAGTCCACCATAGTTGCTCCAAAAAATCTATGCCATAGAAAAAAAACCTTCCACTCCATGAATATTCATAGGGTTTAAAGAAAATATTGATCAATAGAGCTAGAGGAATGAAGAATGAAAGAGAAGAGCAAAGGAATTCTTCATAAACCTCCATTGTCGTGAGATGAAGATTCGAACATATCTTGCAAGATGGTACACAAAATGAAGAACCATTTGTTGCTGAGTTATTCACTCTCAAGGGCCATTAAAAAAATCACCTTCAAACCTCCCATTCACAACAAGGAAATTCTCACAATGAACTAAATTTCACTTCTAGCTCGACAAAGAACAAATCTCAATTTCCTGTCAAACCGGAAACCGAATCAAAGAGAAATTTCACCAACGAGACAAGAAGCAAATCCCTATTACAATGGAGTTCATTTCATCGAAAAATGAAGATTGAAACCAGACCTAAAAATTTCAAGCTCCATTAATAGTCACCATTACATACTAGTGAAAAACGTCAGCGAGCTACCTCTCCACTTCTCAGGGTTCTAGTTGGTGAAATCGCGCAAAAATTAGAGGGAATGATCTTTTGTAAAATTTAGTTTCATGTGAACTATTTTTTTCACCATGAGGTCCCTATTTTTTAGGGATACAGAGGAATGAGTTTTCATCAAATTTCTTCCCTATCATATGAATAACATCTGTGAAAAAAGGAAGCGAGCTAGCTCTCTTCACTTCTCAGGGGTTCCAGTGCGTGAAATCATGAAAACATTGGAGGGAACAATCATTGAAAAATATAGTTTTCATGTAAAATAGTTTTCATGCCATGATGAGTACCTATTTTTTAGGGACATGGAGGGATTTTTTTTTGTCGAGTATTCTTCCCCTGCTGATGAAAATATCATTTTACCACTTGCTCATATGAAGGAATTACTCAAAATGCGGAGCGTGGAATCCCGAAATAAGACCTAGATTTTCAAAATATGTGTTTTTGCAATCCAACATCTATGGGTGCACTTACTAAAAATAGCATGGATTCCTCCATAGGGTTATATTGGTTCAGGGAATCCACCATTTGAAGAGGATATGAAGAAGGAAGTGAACACATAGGGAGTATCACAAGAAAAGTCATCAAAAAGGTCATCTCGGCTTGCAATGTGAAACTTAATAAAAATAGTAAGTGGTTCCATAAGCTCCTGCTATACATAGCCAGTTGGCCCAAAAAGTGAGAGGAACATAGTAAGGAGAAATTATTCAAGCTATCATATCCGGTTAAGGTTGGGGAAAAGCTAATTATGACACTTACTAAAAATAGTTAGTCTCATTCTCAAAGGGAAAATTTGGCACAATGGGACATAGAGGGATGATCATTCAGGTCAACACCATAATTCTATATCATCCATGGGAATTTCTCATAGTGAATTTGAGGCTCATCTCTGGGAATTCAACAGTGTATCTTAAAACTCACTTCCAGGCGCTCAAGTTGTAGGAGTATCTTGTGCAGGGTGGAAAGCTATGGTCATCAGCAGAACCATTACGAATTGTTTTTAAACACTAATTATAAAGCATCTGTGAGCCAATTGGAAGTAATTTCACATGAGTTTAAAGATTCAGAGTTTTCATCGCATTGAGCTTTCCATCAATGAGGATCAATGGACTTCATCAGGAATGACATATCCTCTTCTTCTTCTCTCACTCTTTGACTCTCCTCTTCCCTCAACTTTCTCTCTCTTCTCAATGTTCTAATTTTCATTTGGGTTACACTTTCATATGTATTAATGTTCCCTAATGTAATAAGTCACATTTATGTTATAAAAAGATACTTAAAAGTTTCCTAGGAAATTGGAAAAGTTTTAAGTTGTGGCAAGGACATATGAAAAGGCATTGGGGGGTAGATGAAGAGTCATATATCATTCTATAAATTGTAGAGCTATTCCCATTTCAAAGTGTTGAGGTGATTGATTTTGTAAACTCAAGAGTGTATTGTACTTTGACGAGAAGAAAGGAGATAGCCATTTTCTTCCATCTTCCCCCTCACTAGTTTTCCTCCATTCCCACACTATGTAAAACTTTTGTTTTAAGAAATCAATACAAGAAGAAGGATATTCTATATTTATTTGGCTAAGGGGTTTCTTGATACTTTGTGATTAATATAATTTATTTTTTCTTGTTGCTTTTTACAGAGTTGTTTCTTACCATAAATGTATGTGTTGAAATTTCTAACTAGTGTGTGTGGTAATATGAGTTTCTACCCAAAAAATTATTTCTTATGTCTTTCATTCTCACTCCCTTTCTCACTTTCTAGACAAAGTCCTCTCTAGCAATCAATTTTTAGCTTTTTCACAGGGTCAATGGAGTGCCCCTGTTGGATCCCCGACCTCAAGCCACTAGGAAAATACACCTTTTCATGTGCATGTAAGCATGGAAGCTACACCATTTAAGTAGAGATACGTATATTCCCAGAGCATTGGCAAGAAACCCACATATTTTTCCACCTGAAAAATTTTCTCGCCAACAACTACATTACAGAATATATTATTTATATTAATATGTTGCTACAATTTTACAATGCAAGGAAGGATAATATATATCCATACAAATAGTAAAACCATCTTCCTATTCAATATGAATATTATAATTATTAACACTTATATATATATATATATATCTATATATATATATATATATATATATCATTAACTAACCTAGGTAATTATTAACTTACTAGTTATCATAGATCACTAACTATTTACCATACGGTAAATATCTAACATTTCAATTCTAAATTGCTAACAATAATTTTTTATATGAGAATGGGTATCTTCCCTTTCCAAACATTCTGATATTAAAAGTATTTTTCTAATTCTCTCTATATGTTGTTTTTACGAGAATCTTCCTCACTCTTTTAATACTACTTATATGAGAATGGTCATCTACCTATTATAAACATTCTCATTACTATATCAAAACCCAGTTTCGTAATAAGCTGGGAGTTCTAAAGCTTGAGAACTTCAAAACGAATCCCTACAAAAAATTTTAAACGCTAAAAGCATATAAAACGAGGAGACATATTTATATTAAAACAAATAATATTCATTAAAGTTCATACCTAGTTTTCCAGTAAAGCAACACATATGTTTTCTAACTTTATTCGAAACCCAAATTCAGTAAAATACTAGAATTTCACCAAAATATTCATATCCAAAGATAACCATGTCCAAAGAAACTCACAGAAGCAAGAAGAATCAAACAATCATACGAGAAAACATTCTTAGAGACGTTTTCATGAATAAGAACATTATTTTAATGAAAACATTTCAATAAAAGAAAGATATTTTAAAGAGATAGAGCCTATCATGCCTGGTAGTGTTCCTACCTTCTCTTCCTTTCTTTAATCCTTCAAACAAAGCTTCCACATAAAATATTTCCAACAAAAACGCCAAAACAATCCACTGAAACTTTTCCCATTTTCTTCTTATAGTTTCCACAACCAAATTTTTCCATTATTTCTGCCATGTGCAAGGGAGAATTCAAACATGCAACAAAATCAAACTGAGAGCTCAAAAAAGAAAATACCACATGCAAAGCCAAAGAAGCTTGAAAAATCCAAATGCAAATGAAAACCAAATGGTTTATTTTTCCTCCAACCCATTCTACTATTCCCCAGGCGGTTTTTTCTCAGGTCAAGGTTCATAAATGCCAACAGGACTGACATAATGTCCCTTCTAAAAACTCCCACCCATGCTTTATCCTCTGTTAGTTATAACTAACAATTTAAAAACTTCATCAAATCTAAAAATAGCAGTTGACAACTCAACACTTTCCACCTTCCCCTATACCTTGGCCAAGTTTGGCGGTACTTAAAATTAAATGAAATATTTAAAACTAGTGATGCATTTGGAATGGTGCCACTGCCATCCAAATCCATTTGCTAACAAATCCAACCCCATTCCTTAGGTTAGGTTGATGTCCATTAGGTTAGGTTCCCAATAATATTAGTTTAGAAACCATAGCTTAGGACCTTAGGATAGTTCAATATAGCTTAGGATTAATTAGTGTCCAAACTTAGGATAGTTCCCCATTATCCTACTTAGGATTTAATCAACATAATGAATAATCACCTTAGCATAAGTTTAGGATAGATCAATAATCAAACACTTAGATTAATTAGGTCCCAATAAATTAATCAAAGAACATTACCTTCTGCAGTTCATCAAAATGATGAACAGATCACATAGAATGGTGAAATCAAAAGATGCTACAGGATGCCCCTGTGACCCCAATGCAAGCCTGGGTTCAGAAATCAAATATTACTGACCAACTCGATCAAGATGATCAAAACATCAAAAAATCCTAAACATGCCTTGGATCACTGTAATTGATCCAAGGTGATTAATCCTGGACTTTGCAATCATCAGACTGAAAAAACAAGTTTAGTATTGCAAAATAGGAAATGAACAATTTAAACTCGAATTTATTTCCTTCATCCACATGCAGAATACATTAAAAAGTTCAGCATAAAAAGTATATGAATACTTCATTAATAAATTCAGAATTGTCATGGCATGATGTTATCTAATTTTAGAAGATAAAACATATCATCTACAACAACATGATTAATCAGTTTTAAAGAGTACACCATCTTCAAAAATGAGAATCACCTATCAACGTTGCTACTTCATTACAGAAGTGATCAAAGATAACAACCATGACAGAGGCATTACATACCTCCCCTCTAAAAAGCATCATCATCCCCGATGATTTACTTAATCCAAAATCATAAACAAGAAAAATAATCATAATTATAATTCTTCTTTCCACAAAATTTTCAAACAGAAACTAGATTTGTAGAAATTTAAGTTTTTCATAACTTATTACAACATCATAATTGTTGTCCCAGTACTAAAAAATTATAGTATCTGCCCAAAACTGACAGAAATTAAAGATAGTTTTCAAACAAAGTCTTTAATTGTCTCAAAAATCAGAATTAATTCTATTCAAACAAATGAGGAAAAGTAGTTTTCATATCCTCAAGGTTTTCCCATGTTGCACTTTCTTCATTAAATTGGTCCCACTAGACCTTGCATTGACATATTTCACGATTTCATAAGTGCAACCGACAAGTTTCTAACACTCTTATGGGTTCAACCATGATTATTCCTGGGTCTTGGACCTATAAGGAATCCCAATTTAATACATGTGATAAATCTGAAATGTATTTCTTAAGCAAAGAAATATGGAAAACATCATGCATTCGTGACAAAGTGGGAGGTAATGCTAAGCGATAAGCTACATGGCTAATCACTTCAACAATCTCGAAAGGTCCCACAAAATGAGGTGATAATTTGGCTACCTTGCCAAAGGTAATAGAGCTCAGGCTTAACACGTAAAAATACTTTTTCACCAAGTTCATATTTCTTATCAATCCTTTTCAGATCTGCATAACTTTTCTGCCTATCAGCAACTTCTTTTAATCATTCATGAATTATTTTCACTTGTTGTTCCATTTCAGTAAGCATTTCAGGTCAATTACCTCTCTATCTTCAATGTTATCCCAATTAACTAGAGTTCTGCATTTCCTTCCATACAATGCATCGAAAGGTGCCATTTTTAAAGAGGAATGATAAGTATTATTGTAAGAATTCAACTAAAGGAAGGTATTCTTCCCATTTGTACTGCTGATCCATACAATACATTCTTAACATATCCTCCAAAACCTGATTTACTCTCTCAGTTTGACCATTTGTTTCTGGATGGTATGTAGAACTAAAATTTAGTTTTGTTCCTAAGGCTACATTTAGTGTTTTCTAGAAATGAGATGTCATTCTAGGGTCTCTATCAGATATAATCAATTCAGGTACTCCATGTAATCTGAAAATTTCATGCACAAATATTTTTGCTAAAATAGGTGAATCATTGTTAAGATTACCAACAATAAAATGTGCTACTTTGTTAATTTGTCAACCACAACTAAAATAACATCATGCTTATTTTTAGACATAGGCAGCCCCTGAACAAAATCCATACTTATTACTTGCCACTTGTATTGCAGTATGCTATGAGGATATAGTAAACCAGCTGGGTGCATATGCTCAACCTTAACACACTGACATTCTAGGAAATGTGAAACAAAATCAGTTATGTCTCTCTTCATCCCTTTCCAAAAATATTGTTGTTTTACATCAGCAAGCATTTTTGTAACACCGAGATGTCCTAAGTAAGGTGAATTATGAAATTCCATCATTAAATTTTTCCTTAACTCATTTCCTGAAGGTACATACACTCACTTTTCATATCTTAAAATTCCTTCATTATCAAAGTTAAAACCTTTGTATTTTGCATCATTAGGATCTGCAGCAAGTGTTGTTTTTACCTGCTGAAAATACAAATCAGATCCATGATACTCTTTACCTCATCCTTAAACTGTGTTCTTAAAGTTACAAGTGCATAAAATATGTTTCCTATGACTTAGTGCATCTGCCACTCTATTTTCTTTACCTTTAATGTAACTTATGTCAAAATCATATTGTGACAAAAACTCTAACCATCTTCATTGTCTTGCATTCAGATTTGGCTGAGTGAAAATATACTTCAGCCCAAGGTGGTCAGTTTTTAACTCAAAAGGTCTTCCTAAGAGATAATGTCTCCATACTTGAAGTGCATGAACTATGGCAGCAAGATCTAGGTCATGGGGAGCATAATTCAACTCATGTAACTTGAGTTTCCTACTCTCATAAGCTATAACATGATCATCTTGCAACAATATACCTCCTAGTCCTTCTCTGGAAGCATCTGTAACTACCGTAAAGCTTCCATTTGGATCTGGTACAACCAAAATAGGTGCAAAAGTTAGTTGTTCCTTTAGAGTTTTAAATGTTGATTCACATTTATCACTCCACACAAAAAAAAAATCTTTCTTTTGTAATGAAGTAATCAGGGCAATGACTTTTGAAAAGTCCTTAACAAATTTTCTGTAATAACCAGCAAGCCCCATGAAGCTTCTGACTTCATGTACATTTTTAGGTGCAGGCCATTCAGTTATGGAAACAATATTTGATGGATCAACTGTTATTCCATCTTTTCTTATGACATGTCCTAAATAGTGCACTTCTGTTTCATAAAAAGAACATTTGGACAACTTACCAAACAATTTTCTCTTTCTCAATATTTCAAGTACAATTTTCAAATGCTCATGGTGCTCATCAATGCTTTTAGAATAGATAAGAATATCATCCAAGAATACAAGTACAAACTTGTCCAAGTATTCTTGAAAGATATTATTCATTAGATTCATAAAATTTGCAGGTGCATTTGTCAAACCAAAAGGTAAAACTGTGAATTCATAATGTCCATACCTTGTTCTAAAAGTTGTTTTATGAATATCTTCATCCTTAATTCTCAATTGATGATATCCAGAATGAAGATATATCTTTGAATAAACTGATGCTCCATGCATCTGATCAAATAGATCATCAATTCTAGGAAGTGGATATCTATTTTTGATTGTTTCTTTGTTTAACATTCTGTAATCAATACAAAGTCTAAGTGTTCCATCCTTCTTTTTCACAAAAATTACCAGTGCTCCCCAAGGTGAGACACTCAGTCTTATCAAACCTTTAGACAAAAATTCTTGTAACTGTGCCTTAAGTTCTACTAGTTCAATTGTAGTCATTCGATAAGGTGCCTTGGAAATAGGTTCAGTTCCAGGTTTGATTTCTATTGTAAAGTCAAATTCTCATTTAGGTGGAAGACCAGGTAGTTCTTCTAGAAACACATCACTGAAATCTCTTAACAGTGGATACTTTTCCAAGAAATCACTATCCTTTTCTATTGTTTCAGAAATTTTTACTACATATAATGTGCAACCTTTGTTTTTGGCCTTCTTAAGCTGCATAGCTGACAATTTCCTAACTGAAATTTCTTATAGATCATCAAGGCATCTAATGTGTTTTTCAAAACAATCAACTTTTTCTTTATGATTAGCAAGCCAATTAACATCAATTATGAAATCATATGACCCCAAAGGAGCAACATAAAGATCTACTTCAATGGAAAAACTTGGTAATTCTAAGACTGCTCCAAAAAGACATTTACTAACAGTATAGACAACATTATTACCATAATGTACAGTCCAAGATTTTTCCATTATTCCTTCTTTTATTTTTAATTTTGCACCTAATTTACTAGAAATAAAACATTTTGTAGCTCCAGTATCAAAAAGTATAGTAACAGGTGTACCAAATAATTTACCTGGCACTTCTATGGGTGTAACTTGCTTTTCAGCTTGTTTATCAGCTACTGCAACATGTATCTTATGTTGTTGGTTGTTGTCATCTTTCTTTAGAGGGCATTGATTTGCGTAGTGATCCTTACCACAATTAAAACAACCCCCTACAGGTCCTCTTTTTGGTTCAAACTTATTTCCAGTCTTGAAATTACTGTTTTGACCTCCATAAGATTTCTGCCCATTATTGTTATTCTTCACAAAATTATTTCTAATGTTCACAACAGGTTTATTTGTTGTTGTTTTCTTATTGTTATCAGTCACAAACTTGTTTTTGACTCCAAAATTTTCCATGCCACCTTCTTAGGTGCAAGTGACGAAGAAGAGTTGGAAATTTTCTTTCGATTTTCTTCTTTATGAGCAGAAATTGCCTTCAATTTTTGTTCTTTCCTTATGGATTTTTCTACAACCCCTTCCATAGTGGTTGGGTTGTGCACATCTACCTCTCCTCCTATGACAGGATTCAATCCCATAATAAACTTGCGTATCCTGAACTTTTTGTCAGTTTGATACTGTGGAACGTACTTAAGAAGTTTGGTAAACCTCTCCCAGTACTCAGTTACAGTTAACTTTCCTTGAGTTAAATTATGAAATTCTGTCATTTTCTGATCACAATAGAGTTGTGGCAGCCATTTTTTCCTAAAGTAGCCATTAAATTGATCCCATGTAATGCTTGATTCATCAATTTTCAGTTCAGCCTTACGGTTGTCCCACCAGGAGGATGCCTCATGGGAAAGCTGGTAAGCTCCCCATACTACTTTTGTTTCTTCCGAGAAGTTCCTTATTGCAAAGTACTTCTCCATTTCACTAAGCCAATTCTCAGCCCCATCCCCCAGTGTAGTGCCATCAAAATTTGGTGGACTTATCCTCTTTATGTCATTAGTAAGTTCAGCTGCTAATCTTGCCTTTTTATTTTTAGGCAGATTAGGTACATTTGCATTTGCATTCAAAGAATTATTATTGACATTTGTAACATTGTTATTTGTTGCATTATTATTATCAACACCCAAATTTCCAGCATTGGTGTTGTTTCCTAGAGGTGGCTGATTGTTATTATCAACATCATCTTCCTCCTCTTCATTACCCATTACTTGTTGTTCAAGTACAACAAGACAATCTCTTGTGTCCAACAGGGCAGCAAGAATCTCATCAAGTTTTTGTGTGGTAGCTGCCTCTCCACCTGGAGGTGGATTATTTGCAGCACCTCCCCTTGTTCTAACCATTTTTTGTTAACAAGAAATTAATTTTTTATCAGATATGGACTCAATAGGTCCAAGAGCTGTAACCTTCAACTCTGATACCAAAATGTAACATCCACTTTTTATGACTTAAAAACAAGGGATTTTTTTTTACATAATGTTCTCTATTCTAAATTCATATAATTCAGAACACACATTCCATTTCCAATCCATCTCATAACAAAAAACCATATGCAACTGTAATGACTTGGTGAAACATCAATCTCTCATTTCATGACTCGGTATTAAACCGATCTCTCATGTTAACTTGTTCAAGTGTATACTATGTATACTTGGTTCTTTTACCCATTAAGGGTCACTCAAGTGTTCTATCTAAGAAGCCTATCTAAATATCTGTTACCGATATTCATCTGAAATCCCACAACTTAGACTAGGTGACATAAGACAACACAACCAACAGCTTGCGATACTTTGGCCAAAGTTTTAAACATGTTTACCATGTTTACATTCCAAGATGACATACTCATCGAAAGGAATATGTCTTTCACCACACTCGTAACTGTTATCTAGATTGGTCTTCCTTGACTACTATCAACCAAACCTGAGTCAAAGTTTCACACTAAATAGGGGCAGCTCACATACACTAGTGTGGAAGACTACTCATGGTGACTAAGGATAAATAGACATACTCAATCAAATTTCATCGATTGGGTGTGTTTAGTTACCCTAAGTCAACATGAGTTGACCACTACACTAGTCCATGTGTCTATCTCTATTTTAGAGTAGAACTATGAACCAAATTTCCACTTATGTCAATCAAGTTAATTGAACTAAGTGGGGTGTTGAAGCATAGTTGGTTACATCACAATATCCTCGTAATGACTCCCATCATTATGAGGGTACTCTGTTGTAGCCCCTATATTACAACAACCTACTAAGTTCCTTCAACTAAACTAACATACTTAAGATCATTAGATTATTAACCCATCAATTTATTATCTTGTTTAATTTATCGTTAAACAACGCACCTAAGGGTTCACTAAGTACGATTGATCCAAAGAAGGATTCAAAATGTACTTTTACACCAATTGAAGGTATGTAGATAAAATATGTGTTCATGCAATGAACAATTTAATCTTAAACCATTATTTCCATTTATCGATAAATCTGAATTCATATTAAAGTAGTAAGATCATTAAGTTTTCTTACTATAGTTTAACATTGTAAACAATCTTGATTGAAAGCTTATACATTAGACTTAGTGATATCATAATGTCTAAATCTTCCTATTAATTCTTTAAGCTTTCCCATTTCCATTTATTGTTTTATATAAAAGAGCATACAACCAATCATCCTTTCTGATTTAAACTTATCACATAACAAGATAACATACATAGTTCTTATTTAATGATAAAAGGAAGTATCCTTTTCTTCATAATTAAGGACTATTGTCCTATTAATGAAATCAGAAAATATAAGGTTTAGTTTCATAAAAGAATGCCACATTCATCTATATAAAACTATCCTTATTCCCTTTTTCCGAATAAGGATCTATCAATCATAATCATCATAGTTATACCATTTCCCAAAATGAAATGAATCAAAACTATATATATATACATATAGATTCCTTATCCAAGTATTATTCTATACCTTAGAATCCATTAAGCCATGCATGTCAATATTTAAGTATATCCATAAAGTCCCATCATGCATGTTAATATTTAGGAAAATTAATCAAATCTAAGTCATATAAGACCTTAGAATAAACTAGACATCAACAACCTTTCACACAAATCCATTTATCAAAAGAGAGGGATCAATTTACTTCCAACTTAATTAATATTCCATAAGTTTATAAGAAACATCTTTCATCATTACAAAACTAATTTAATACATCTTCATAGTTTTTCCAACAAGTTCATTTCAAGAGAATTTCAATACATAAAGCATCTGAATGAAGAAAATGATTTCATTAATAAAACAAATGTAACTTTTTATAAGTCTTTCTCCTTTCACTTTTCACGAAGTCCATCTGTAAAATTGTTAGCATGAGTCAGTTCACAAGAACTGAGCATGATAAGCACTATAACGTTAAAACAATATGATTTTATCTAACTGTTTCATAAAAGGAACCCTGTTATTTATGAAAAGGTTCCAAGTACACAAAATAAGATCAATAAAAAACTTCCCAAAAATCCACAATGTCAGAATAGAGAAGAAGTCAATAAATCAATTTAAGTATCATTTCCCATAAAAGAAGTTAAATAATCCATCATAAATTAATTCCATCTATGTCATAGTATTGATAATCATTTCAACATGATAACATTCAAACTGCAACCAATTAAGAAAATAATTAATTAAAGTCATGATCTATCCATATTGGTTTCAATTTAATTCACCAAGCCAAAGTTCCACTAATATACACAGTCAGATCCCATCAATCAATAAAAATGAATTGATCTAAAACATAATGATTGATAAGAACAGAATGTTGTCCCTATAAAATCAATTTCATATCAACAAACTAAAAAGGTTTGATATAAAAACCAATGATCATCTATGGGTAAAATCTTTTCCTAATAACCCTACTCTCAAAAATCCCTACCCTATTCCAAGAGGATAAGAGATAAAAACTTCGACAATACAGAAATAGGTAAACATCATTGTATATTCCTACAGGAGATTTGGCTCAAGCCATTCACAAGGAAAAAAAAAACACAAGATACAGAACTCCAGAAGGATCTATCCAACAAAATGAGTTCAAAAACCCATTTGATCAAAATATATCCATTCAACCAATACGACAGAGAGAAGATCATAACAAAACATGCATCTCAATTAATCAATCAATAATTGAATGCCCAAATAACTTCCACAAAGCTATAGATAAGAAATCAGAACGATTTCAAGAACAAAAACGTAGAGTACAGTCATTCACCCAAAAATACCAAGATCCAAGTTTTAAGAAAATAAAATTCCTTAATAATGATCTAAAAAAACCCACATCATCCAACCTATTTAAAGAATCCAATACGAGAAAGACATACACTCAACATAATAAACTATCCCAAATGAATGAGTACAATCTCAAACAAGATGATTCAAAGGATCAAAAACAAAACATGATCAATCTAACTCACGAAACACAACTAAAAAAAAGAATCAAAGGTAAAAAAACATTTGAACAAAACAGATACCCAACATGAACAAAGTCCTAAAGATATCATTATAGGAAACCTATAATGGGTGAAAAAAAACAAAACCAAGAACAAGAAGAGTAAGAACAACCTAGGTTCCTTCCCCTCCTTTTCCATAAATAAGCTGACCCAAGATGGGTATACATGCAACAAAAAACAAATCCCACAAAAGAGAGAGAGACAAAGTATTACCAGTCCTTGTTTCTCAAACATTTCCACCCAAGAAGGGTAAAAAAACAAAACAAACTTAAATGATAGATAATAGGAAAATACTCCATCCTTCACCTATACAACATGCACTTACAGTGCTCAAAAACCACCTTTGAGAATACCCAATATGGGTCTAAACAAGATCTCCATAAAACAATGAAAAATATCAAAAGATCGGTTTACCAATCTTAAGCCAAAATGAAGGTCTAATAAACTGAAACAAGAATCCAAAATAGGCCTTCAAGAAACAATTCGAACCAATAATATTTGTTAATACAACCAAAATGAATAACCTTCAACTGAAAAAAAAGTTCCATACAGGATTCATTTTATTCTGTGAACAAAAGTCAACCCAAACAAATTTAAACAAAACCTAGTTTAACAACAACCTAGTTCCAAAGTTCAAGAAACTTCAAACCAAATCCCTGAAAATTTTTAAATTCCAAAAAGGGTACAAAACAAGGAGACATATGTATTATCAAAACAAAGAATCCCCTTAAAAATCATACCCAGTTTTCCATAAAGCAACACATCTTATTTTCCAACTTCATTCGAAAACCAGAAATTGATGTAAAACAATTCATTCCACAAAATCATTCATATCCAAGAAACCATGTCCAAAAGAAACACACAAAAGAAAAAGAAGAAATCAATCACACCAGAAAAACATTCTCATAGACGTTTTCATGAAGAGCAACATTCTTTTAATGAAAATGTTTAAATAAAAGCAAGATATCTTAAAGAGATAGAGCCTATCATGCCTGGTAGTGCTCCTAGCTTCTCTTCCTTGCTCCAATCCTTCAAGAAAAAATTCCACAAAAATATTTCCAATGAAAATGCCAAAAAAATCCTCTGAAATGTTTCCCACTTTCTTCTTATATTTTCCACAACCAATTTTTTCCATTATTTCCACCATGTAATGGTGATTTTTAGCATACAACAGAATCAAATTGGAAGTTCAAAAAAGGGAAATACAACATGCAGGGCCAAAGAGCTCAAAAATCTGAATGAACAATAAAACCAACCCATTTATTTTTCCTCCAACCCATTCTACTATTCCCCAGGTGGTTTTCACTCAGGTCGAGGCTCATAAATGCCAATAGGACTAACAGTGTCCCTTCCAAAACTCCTGCCATGTCTTATCTTCTATTAGTTACAACTAATAATTTAAAACTTCATTCAACCAAAAATAGCAGAGTTGTCAGCTCAACATTTTCATCTACCTCTTTACCTTGGCCAACATTGGCAGCAACAAAATATTAAATGAAACATTTAAACCTTGATAATGCATTTGGAATGGTGCCACCACCATCCAACAACTTGTTAAAAAAGCCATCCACATTTCCCTTAGGTTAGTTCGATGTCCTTAGGTTAGGTTCCCTTAGTATTAGTTTATAAACCATATCTTAGGACCTTAGGAATAGTTCAATATAGATTAGGATTAATTAGTATCCAAGACTTAGGATAGTTCCTCATTACATTTATTCCCTTACATTAGGATTAGAATCTTAGGCATCAGAAAGGTAAATATAATCACCATAACATAGGTTTAGGATAGGATAAAATAATCAAAACAAATTAGATTAATTAGGTCCCAATAAATTAATCAAATAACATTACCTTTCGTAATTCATCAAAACAACATTATTAGATGTAGTCATTTTTTCTCCCATCACAAAAGGAAGGAATCCAATGCACGTCGGCCTATAACCCAGTGAAAGTTGAGTGCTCTCCTAAGGCACACGCGGGTACTGAGTCCCTCTTTTATGTGATTTTAATGGGAAACATCATCTATGATTAGTGTAAGAGTTTTCATGAGGGAGGTTGAAACATACAAGAACCATAGGGATCAGAACAACCTCTAGATCCTTGCAATCACTTTAAACCAAGTGCTTTAATAGAATCCAGAACATGTATTATGGTAGAAATAAATATACAAGAATTCGTTGTCATAGCATGAAAGGAAAGAGAACTCATAAGAGAGAAATATGCATTAGAACCATTTCATATTCATGTATATATTATAACAGGTAGTCTCATTACATTCATTGAACCACTACAGAGTGTCACAGAGAAGTAGAACACAGTTATGCATATCCATTGAACTTATGTACCTAAGATACCAACAAGAGAATTTACAACTCCATGCCTAAGTACATTGTCACCCGAGTATGCAATTATCCACTAATAGAGTCCTCGCAGTAATCTCTATAGAACTCCGATCACTCTTTAGATCTATCTATCAAACTCACTACTCTCTCTAACCCACTATGTCTCAAAAAATTGTATATCTTTTACTCCCCAGGAACTTGTATTTATTGCTTTTCCTACATTGCCAACTCACCTTCTAGCGCCCTCAGATCTAGTGCCAAGGGTCAAATTTGGTCCTTCATGTGATAGCATGCTTCTCTAGGTGTGAACTTTTCCACTTTATCTCATGATGTTTTTCTAGAAGATTCCATCCAAGGCATACCGCGTATCGGGGGCTAACCTGTCACTCAGGCTAGCACCTGTATCCACATGCAACTAGTCATTGATTTTCACATGTTCTGCCATTGGGCACTTAAATTGAGCAAATTCCCGAACCTCCTTTCACACATGTGCCGCACATGCTATGTGATTCCTTAAACCTTAATCTTACACTACTTTTTCCTTACACACATTTCCATAATTGGGACCTTGCACACCTAAGCACCTTCATACTTGACCAATATTCCAGGGGCCTAACATCACCCCACACTATGCCTATTCTCTGTCCATTGGAAACATTTTACTCAACCAAGATGTATGCTACCTTAGGGAGCCAATGTATAATCTTACACTTTACAAAATAATAAGGGAATGAAAGAATTGGGAAAAGAATGAAGAATGGGGGGAGCATTAATTAAACAAGTTAGGGAAATCCTTTTGTACAAATATGCCTCTAGCTTATTCCACACTTCAACCTCGCCTTGTTCCTTTTAGCAGAGGTCACCTACCAGGGTTCTTAATTTGTCAAAACTTCAAGCTAGTTCCCTGGGTGCCCAAAGTGTCCATGATCTACTCCATCTCTTTACTCAGGTCCTCAAGCTTGTCCATCCTCCTGGTAAGTCTGAGGGTATAGTTTCTTTATTCGGGCCTTAATCAAACTACTTAAGGCTTTAGTTGCCTCTGATTTCTTCTCTACTTCGACCAGAACATTTTCCCTTTCCATCCTGTTCCCCTTGTTCTTTTCTTGGAACTCCTTTAGCTCTACTTCAAGATGTGACGACCAAGGATCTCTGCCACCTTATCTTTATCTACAAATGTATCATATGTGGCTTCCGCAGATTAGGCAACGACCTTAACCTCTCACGAGCAATTGGCTATACTCAACAATGAGTGCTACCACTTTCAATTTGTCCTCCTCCTTCAAGTGCATGGCCACTTCATCTGTCGAATCAAGGGCCAAGGGTTATTTCTCCATAGTGAGGATGCGCATTATATCTTCTAGAAATTCTAGAAGAGACAAATACTTCTGTGTGGGAAGGTGCTAAGTCTCGGTGATTTTAAAGGATGACACCCTTGATAGAATCCATTTTCTTATGTACACTTCCTACACCTTTATCTTCTCTTACGTTAACTCTGTGTCTGAGTTGTGTGATTATTAGCTCTTCCTGATTTCAAGCTCTAGGTCTTCTCTACTAGTCTATTCTTCCTTCTTCCTTAGTTTTTCCACTAGTACTCTTATCGTATCGTTGTGTGTGAAGAATCTAGCCTTGGTTTTGATCAGTGACCTTGTTGAGTGCTATTGCAGAATTTCTCATTTGAGAGCTCCTGAGCATTCACTAAGGGATTCACCCCCTTATATTCTAGAAATGTTATGAGTGCCCCCTGACAAAATTTGAAGTCAGGCTCACCAATGTGGGTCTCAAACACCCAAGAGAGCATCTTCTTTGTTCTTGGGTACATGCCCTTATTTTCAAAATAATCCATGGCTAAAATCCTTTCCATGTGGGTACAATGCTTTGGAATTGTGTGCGTATACACCTTCTTCGTGACATCAAAATATCCCATTACTTGTACCTCTGCTTCTGTATCAAGAGTCCTCCTGCCAAAGCACGTGCCTTTGGGGAAGCTGAAACTTACTATTATAGCAAGAGGGGCCTCCTAGGTTGTCATGCTCTCTCTCAATATTCTCTTCCTTCCCTTCCTTCAGCACTATGTCCATGCTGCGCTCCAACTCTTGGTCTACCAGGGCTTCAAGCATTTTCTTGAGCTTCTATTTCCACCATCTTAGTGATCTTCTCCTTCGTAAAGCTTATTGCTCCCTACCTTTCCGTTGCCAACCTCTTCATTCCTTTTCATGTCTCCGGTGTCTTCCTCATCCTATGTGCTACTGGGATTTGTTCACATGAATATGAACTCCTGCTTCCCATCTGCCACTCTCTTCTGTTGAGTTATAGATGCTACGTACACCATGTGGCTCCTGGTCTTTCTCTACGCTCTTCTTCCTTGCTAGCATCTTCCTCACTGTCATCTTGTCTTTCTCCCAAGTATTTTTCCAATTTTTCGGTCACCTCTGAGTCAGCTTCCTTATCCACACTCTACGGGTTCCTAAGAGGTTGATCCTTGGTCATGGGATTCGGCCTTACTCTTCTTCCTCAGGTAAAAACTTGTCTTGGTGCATGGGTTAATTCCTAATCTGCCAAAAATACAATGGTGAGCAAGATGTTTCCTTCATCGGAGGACTTCTTGTCCCCATCCTGTCACGCAACTTGACAATTTAGCACTCTGTCGATTGGCATGCTCAACATGTCTGTAGCAGTCGGTTCCACTTGGTGCAATTTTCCTACAGACTTGTAACCCTTTTCTTGGGTGACCTGGCTCCTTTCCTCTCCTATGGGATACTTAGGTATGGAGATTTAATTACTCTAGATATGCACCATTCTCAAACTTTGTCCTGATACATGGGGTCCATGCGCACTGTGGCTAAAATGTTGTAATGGGTAGTGTTGATCGGCCTAGTCTTGGAGGCATATTCATGTGACATGGTACTCTTTCCATGTACGTAGCCTCCTTGCTACCTAGGGTCATTCAGCTTCTTCCTTATCTCCCTATGCTCCCGGTCTAGACATACCTGAGTTTCCAGTTGGGGAGTAACACGCATCTTTGCACCCCGTAAACCTGTTCACTCCCGCTTGGATGTATCCATTGAGCATGTAACCATGTAGTATAGGTGCTCTGGTTTTACCAAAATAGGGCTCCATGACTCATAGTATTAGCTTGATAGTCCTACCTTACCAGAAATGTTCGATAAACTGATGAATTCGGCTTCCTACTCGACCCTTTACTTAGGAGTTGTTCAAGGATTCTCCACTCTTCTCCGAATGCATTTCTCAGGTGCATGTACCATTTCTCCTAGCCGCACCTTGTGGGGTGTTGTTCATTGTATCACAGGTATACTTTCTGAACCAAATCTTCATAGGTGAAGTAATCCTTCAGTGGTGTACGCCTAACCATACACAAAAAAATTTCCAACCTGCTGGAGCGTACACCAATCTAATATGACAAAAGACTCTTGCGCAATGGCGAGTAAGACGTTTCTGAAGAGGAACTCCTTCTATCTTGATTATTTTCACACACTTAACTCATGTTGCTTCTACAACGTATGTTTATCCTAGGTTAGTATATGGTGCCTTCTGACAAGTAACTTTACCTGTAGACATGTAGCCAACCGTTCATGTTCCATATTTCATTATCCACCTTTTTCAACTAGGCCATTCAACTTAGGCTCATCAGATGAGCAACTTCATTGGTACCTTAATCATGCACTCCTTCACATGTCTCCACCCCACACTGTCGTAACAATGTGCGACCCCTTCTTACAGGCTTACTCAGTGAATGGTCACTTGAATAGCCTCCTTATTGCTTATTGGTCATCTTCCAAGCTATCAAAACAAAACAACATACATGAAAGGCCTGTAAACATTATGAAATAAGCTATGGAGTCATGCGCATCTTGTGCCCTGAACTAAGTGGAAGTAATCTACATGTACCCGCGACATCAACCATTGGTATAGGCGCTCTGGATTTCCACAATAGGGCTTCAACCTACTCTCATAGAAGTGTACTAGGAAGCCCTACCTTCGTCCCATCCAACACCTGTAACATCATCATTGCATATTGGAAAACTCTCTGGATGTACAAAATTGATGGTGGGGTGCACTAACTCTAGTGCCACTTTAAACTTTTCTATTGTGTTTATAGCGGTGACTATAGTCACTAACAGGTACACTTCATAGGTGGGATTCCCCTTCTTTCCCCAACCATCACCCCGTCTGGGTGTTACTAATCTTTACGATACTATTCTTCAAGCCTTCTGTCTTACTTCAGGTTCTTCTATTGTTTGGCCTCCACCTAGGCGAGTGATTGTTTCTCATCCAATTTTATTAACTCACCAATTATTTCTTCCAGCACTTGTTCATCGGCTAACCCTCATGCCCACGCATATTCACAAAGAAGGTAACATAAATTCAACTAGTAAAATAGCTTCTACGCCAAAAACCAATTGAAAAGGTGTGGCTTTGTTTAGCCTTTTATACGTTGTCCTGTAAGCCCATAATACTGTCGATACTTTGTCATCCCAATCTTGTCTTCCGACATCACAAATTTTGGTCAAGGTATGACTTAGTATCTTGTTAAATGCTTCCGTGGTTCCATTTACTTGTGGGTGATAGGGCGTAGTCTTGTGATGAGCCACCATGAACTCTGATAATAGGATCCTCACGGTCTCATTCAAGAAATGTGTACCCCTATCACTAGTCAAACTCAACGGGCATCCATACCTTGTGATAATGTTTTCCCACAAGAACCTTTCCATTGTTGCTATCGTGCAGTCTTTAGTTGGGGCTGCCTCTTCCCACCTTGTCAGGTAATCCATGCAAGTGATGACATAACGTGACCTAGTCCTACACACCGCTGGTGCAATGTGTCCTACAAAGTCTATTGCCCATTTTTCAAAAGGCTCCGCACTAGGGATAGGGCACAAAGGAATTTCATCTCTCATTCCTGGTTTACAAATGCACTGATAATGGTCAAACAGGCTTTACAATAATCTCTACAATCTTTGTACAAGGTTTCCCACCACAAACCTGTCATTAATATCTTGCGCGTGGTGGCATCACCTGCATAATGCCCACCCGCACTTCCTTCGTGTGCTTCCTCCATGATGGCTAGGTGCTCATGCTCTAAGACACATCTACACAAAACTTCATCATGCCCCAACTTGTATAAGTCTCCACTGATTAACATGTAGGGCGCAGCGTGTATGGCCAACTGCTTCTTTTCTAATGTCTTCATTCCATCTGGTTCCACACCTTCCTTTAAAAATATTGCAATCTCTTCCAAATCCAAGGGCACATGCTGTAACCTAAATAGTTGCACATCTGGCATTGCTTCCTCAATACTTTGCACGTCCTCCCCTGAATCAATTCTTGACAGATGATCAGGCCCACAATTTCTTTTTCCAGGTTTTACTACAATGGTGAATTCAAACTCTTGAAACAACAACACCCATCGGCATATGCATCCTTGTAGAACATGTTTGATCACTAAATACTTTAATGCCATGTGGTCGGTGTAAAACACACAGGGTGTTGCCAGCAGATACTATCTAAACTTGAAGAGGACTGCATAGATCATTGACAATGCCTCGCACTCAGTTGTGGTATAATTTTTCTCTACTAGTGTCAGCTTCCTGCTTGCAAAACACAGAGGATGATCAACAATTCCTTCACCTAGCTGTGCAAGCACTGCTCCAATGGCGGTCCCTGAGGCATCTACATGGACATGGAAGGGCTTTTCCCAAGAGAGAAAACATAAAATAGGTGTGGTAATAAGCCTATCTTTTAATGTATCAAACGCCCTTTGTTGTGCCTCTCCCCAATGGAAGGCACTTTTATGTCTAAGCAACTTCTCTAAAGGTACGGTGATCTTGGCATATCCCTTAATGAATTTTTTGTAATAGCCTGTATGCCCAAGGAATCCACGCATTGCGCTCTGGCTAGTAGGCTCCCTTAACCCCACAATAATTACAACCTTAGTGGGATCTACTAGCAAGCCCTCCTTACATATGATATGCCCCAATAAAGTCCCAAAGGGTGTAGCAAACACACATTTCTTAATGTTGAGGGATATCCTCAACTACCTACACCTCTCAAACATTAACCTCAAATTGTCACAATGGTCTTTAACCAGACCATATACTATCTAATCATCCAAATAGACCTGAAGAAACTTATGGATGAAATCCCGGAATGCTTGCACCACTATGCACGAAAAAGATAGCTAGCGCATTCTTTAACCCAAAGGGCATGACCGTATATGGAAGACCTCCTCACTCGGTGGTGAAACTTGTCTTCTCTAGGTCTTCCTTTGCAATCCAGACTTAGTGGTACCCTAAAAATCCATTCGTAAAGGAATAGGTTTCACGCCCAACGACTCCTTCCAAAATTTCCTTAGTGAATGGGGTTGTAAAAGGATCAATGACACAAACTACATTCAATTCCCTATAATCCACAAAAATCCTAATCCGCCCATCCTTCTTGATGTTGATTACCATCGGGCTTATCCACTTTGATTCTTCTACTGCCTCAATGATCCCAAAAGCTATTATTTTTTCTATCTCCTCCTTGACCTTCATGCGCAAGTTGGGATTCATCCTGTAGGGCCTCTTTCTAACTGAGCACGCATCATCCTTCAGTTGTATCTTCATCTCCCCCAAGGAGTGGTGAACACCTTTGAGCTCATGGTACCTAAGTGGGAATAAATCCTCAAATTCGCGTAGTAGATCAATGATCTTCAATACTTCCTTCTCTATCCAGTAATCCCCAATAATAGCTTCCTTAGGTTCTTCTCCTAAACCGATGTTAACTCTCTTCATTTTTAAAGGATCATGGTAGGTGCGCATAGGAGTATCTACACTTTCCACTACCTCACATGTCCCCATAGAATGACTAACATCCAAGCTTTCCAACTCTTCTCCATCAATCACATACACCAACTTTCCCTTTTCTTTTTCTAAACATGCACACTCAAGCTATAACTCTTTTGCTTCCTCTTCTTCTTCAAATCGCACCTCCAATCCTAGTTCACCTAGTAATTCCAACAGCCTATCTTCCGTCCTGGCACTATCCCCCATGGTAAGGCACTTGATACCCTGTAAGGCCTTATCAACCGATGGCTTGGTACTCCGATAGTCAAAGGTTTGAATAAGGTCAGCCGCGAGCTCTTGCCAATTCCTTATCTAGCGGCTTGTCTCCGAATGAATGTACCATGCGCACAACCAACCCTGTAGGGTAGAATACAACTTATGCACCCAGAGGGATGGTGGCAAAGCTTCCGTACCTTCTATCTAAACCCATTCACACTCCTGGATATGGAAAGAGGTGGGATCCTTCCCATGGTACTCCTTGATGATGGTGGGTACATTTCTCCTAGAAAACTTGACAGAGAGAGCAATTCTTACCTCTCACCACTCCAAAAGTATCTCCTGATGTGTGACCCACCACCGAGCTACTGTACTAAGTAAGACATAACTTAACATCCCCCTCCATTCCTTTCCATCCTTCCACTGAGCTTCCACCTCCTGCAGAAAGATCTCAGGGAAGGCTCCTCTTGAATACTTGGGTAGTTCTTTTCCTCCAAGGCACCTAACCATGCACGCCTTAGTCACTTTGGTCACCAACCCTCTCAACTACCATCCCATTAATTCGTAATTTCAATGCACCCAATTGTCACATGTCAAACTGATGGTATCACTCACTGACTGATCATCTTCAAACTAGACAACCCCATTAGTAGGGTGTATCATCTCAGGGTCTCTGATTGAGCACACATAAATCCTGTCCAGAAATTCCTCTCCCAATGGTTCAATATATGGTGTTGACTTCCCATCATCCAAGGGTATAATGACCCATTCCTCCTTGTTCTCGAAGCTGATATACCCTTTGTTGAACTAAAGGTCTGCATTGTTCTTGTAACACCAAGGGCACCCAAGTAGTGTTGGGAAATTGTCCACCTCAGCAAGCGCCAAGACTTTCAAGTCCCTTATAAACTTGGCCCCCTAGATAGTAATAGTTGCATCCTTCAAGACACTGATGGGCGTTGCCTTAGTCTTGTTTCCAATATATTGTACATTCGAAGATGGATGTAATGTAGGTCTTCCCATCTAATGCCATGCATCCAAAGTCAGAACATTAACCTCCGCGCCTGTGTCAATGAGGATATTGCTGAGGAGCCATCCATCTACAACTACATTCAATGTAATCTCCTTTTCATAGTCAAGGCTGTGAGGGGGAAGGTTCACGTGTAAGACCTATCTCTCGCGCTCTTCTCTAGTGTGTGGTACCTTCTCTCTCAACCAGGATCCTAGCAAGGGAATGATATTCTCCTGCCTTAGCATTTTACACACCTCCTTGACCTCATCCAAGTCATCCTTTTACACCTTGACTCTCCTTCCTTGTTCCTCCCTCCTAGATTGCTCCTTTAGACACTAGATCTCCCCTTGTAAGCTCAGAATAACATCCATGGTGTCCTGATATATCTCCTTTTGATGCGCGGGGTCTGGATACTTTCCATGAATGACCTCCTCCCTTGAAACCAGGGTTTTTTGTCTTGGTACCTCTCTTACACATGTGGCTTCTTCCCTTATTGTTACCAAGACAGGATCCAAACCTTCATCTCGTGTTACCCGGGTCATCCACTGTATGTCTTCCTTCTTAATACTAATCCATTGTACAGTGTCCTTTTCCTTCTGTTGCTTCTGATTCATATGCTCAAACAATTCTGGGCACTCCTTATACTTATGCTTCTTTCCACACCATGAGCACTACAAAAAATCTGGGCATTCACATTTGTAATGTTCTATAAATCCACAATTAAAATAGGCTCCCAGCAGGAACTCACTCCTTCCTCCACGGTTACCTCAACAATGAAATCCTCCTCAAAAACCTCTTCCACACATGCCTTCGTCTGTGTTCTCCTCGTAACAGTGATCATTATCCTTGGAACTACTGACAACATTGGTTTGGCGCACCCCATGATCAATGGCCTCATGGATCTGATCAATGAGCCTACAGTCCTTAGTATCATGGGTTGTAGAGGTAAAAATCTTGCAATAATAAGATACATTCTTCCTGATTGTGCATTGCAGCAAGGGACATCTACTTACATCATGGTCCCCATGAAAAATTTCACAATCTACCACTACAGCACGTACTGTCCTCCGAGGGCAATTATCTTTAACGTGTCCCTCTATTTCACAATTAGTGCACCACAAACCACTGCGAGTCTCATGGGCTAAGTTTACAGATAATTTTTCTAACTGCTTTGCCATAGCAACAATCTAAGCCTCCAAGAATGGGCTAATGCCAGTATCTATACTACTAATAGCTTCAGTGCGCACAGGGTAGCTTCCAATGCTTTGCGTGGGTCTGTAAAATTTTTATGAGACAAGGCCCTTCTAAAAGGGGTGATCAATCCTCCAACAAACCACTGTGCATGCTGTGAAGGATGAATATCATATGATAATTTAGATAAGAGAGTTTTAAAGCGCACATCATACTCCCACACACTCTCTTCCATTCCTTATTGAATCTCCTTCAAAGTGCTGATGCTCTTCTGCTCAAAATCAGGAATGTGGAACTCTGCCAAGAATGCATTCTTTAAGGCAGTATAGTCCACCACCATTTGATGAGGGTCATACTTCCTATACCAGCTATGCGCGCACTCTTGAAACGTGGTTGCAAACTGACTAGCCTTCCATTCTGGGGTTATGATACCCTTCGTGTGCCATACAATTCACACTTGTGAACATTTTCCGCAACATCCTCAATGCCCCTTTAATATGGTAAATACATAGAAATTTCAAAAAATACTTGAGGTGGTGGTTGGGGTCCCTGTCCTCCTGAGCCTGAGCCTTGGTTCCCTCCGGTGTTTCCTCCACCACCTAATCCACCAGGTCCACCGGGTTCTATGCCTCCAGAGCCACCAGATCCACTGGGTCCAATAAGGTCTATAGGAGTTGTGCCAAGCACCCTTATAGTCACACTGAACTATGTGCTGATGGTCTGTGATGGTGCTCTACTCCCACTAGTGTGTCCCACGCCACTCCCTGATGCGAGACTGAAAGCTTGTACACTTGCTCCTTATCCAAATACTCCTCTAAATACTAGAATAAATGCATCCATAGAAGAAGGGACTTTAAAATTGTATCTCCCATGTGTGGATATGTCTCTTCCAATGATATCAACTGGGTCAATAACACTTCTTCCTAGTTCGGGAAAAGTAAGCACTAGGGCTCAGTCACTGGGTAGGTTCAAATATGCACCAATGACTCTCCTTTCTCCGTGCAATGAAATCTCAACAAAAGCCAAAGGGGTCTCTCTCACACACTTGCAAATATGGGGCAGCACAAACTGCTCAGGTTCCATGTCCTCTGCATGAACCTCAACTCCTTCCCACAATGTCTGTCTCCATAGATCCATCACACTAGCAGCCTCACATCGTCTATAAATATCCCTTTCATGCACTTCACTATACTTGAGCCATCTCTCTTCCCTCTCCTTCTCTTTCGTGATATATGTCATCTTCCTCCACCCAAGCTCCCTTACCCATCACTCAGAATGGTTTAGCCGGACATTGGAAAAGCCTCTAAACTCATGGTAACCATAAATACCTTCATAGATAAAGGAATAACATGTAGAAATGTTCCTCTAGGTTCTCACAAAAATTCAAACTCAGCAACCTCCAGACAAGAATACATGGAAATGGCATACTCTAGAGTGTAACTAGTCAGTACTACTCTCCACCAATGATCTACAACACGGGTCCATGTCAGATCTGCATCTTGTAACTTTTTGTGGTCTTCTTTGTTCCACATATGCGATCCATAATGCCAACTTGATCTATACACATAGGCTAAAATCCATTCATATAGTTCTACTAGGAAGAAGCAGAAGAAGCTCTCATACAGATCGTGGTAGAGGTTCTCTTCTACCCATCTACATGCATTAAACTTAGGTCCAGTGCTGAATCTCTAAGAAAATTCATCCTCCATTCTCTTGAACTGCGATTCAAAATTTTCCAATGTTAACCACTCTATCATTACTCACTACACAAATCATGATGTATGTTATATCCCACTACAACTTCGAAAGGAGTTCCTGGCAACATAACTAAGATCTATTCATTTTTTCTCCCATCACAAAAGGAAGGAATCCCATGTGCGTCAGCTTATCACCCAGTGAAAGATGAGTGCTCACCCAAGGCACACACGGGTACTGAGCCCCTCTTTTATGTGAGTTTAATGGGAAACATCATCTACGATTAGTGTAAGAGTTTTCATGAGGGAAGTTGAAACATACAAGAACCATGGGGCTCAGAACGGCCTCTAGATTCTTGTGGTCACTTCAGACTGAGTGTTTTAATAGGATCCAAAACATGCATTATGACATAAAGAATTATATAAGAATTCATTCATAGCATGAAAGGAAAGAGAAATTATAAGAGAGAAATATGCATTAGAACCATTGATTTCACATATATATTATATTGGTAACCTCATTACATTCATTGATTCATTATAGAGTGTCACAGAGAGTAGACCACAGTCATGCATATGACTGGACTTGTGTAACTAAGATATAAAAAGAAAAATTACAACTCCATGCCTAATAAATTATCTCCTGGATCAATTATCCACTAATAGAGTCTTCAAAGCAATTCTGCAGAGCTCCGCCCATACTATATTTCAAACTCGCCATGTATATCAAAATCCTAGTGTCTCTTTTACTCTGTAAGTACTTGTATTTATAATTCTCCTACACCGCCAACTCACCTTCCATTGCCCTTAGATCTGGTGCCAACTGTCAAATGTGGTCCATGCAAGCATGCTTCTCCAAGCCTGAGCTTTCTACTTTATCTCATGATGTTCTTCTAGAAGATTCCATCCAAGGCATGATTTTTCCTAGACTAGACTATCGTTAGGCTGGAACCTTATCCATGCGCAATTGATCATGATTTTCATGTGTTCTACCCAAGGTACTCAAATTTACTAAGTCCCTGACCTCCTTTCACGTGTCATGCATTCTATGTGCTTCCTTAAACCTTTATCTCGCGCGCTTTTTCCTTGCATGCCTTTTCATAGCTGGGACCCTGTGTGCCTATGCGCCTTCATACTTGGTTAATATTAAAGGGGTCCAACATTATATTACTTAAAAGGGTGAAATCAAAAAATGCAACAGGACACCCCTATGACCCCTAATGCAATCCTAGGTTCAAAAATTAGATATTTTGAGTGACTAAATCATGATGATCAAAACATAAATAAATCCTTAACATGCATTGGATCATTGTAATTGATCCAAGGTGTGGTTACTCCTGCAATATGAAATCAATATACTGCAAAACAAGTTCAGTATTTCAAAATAGGCAATGAACAAATAATTCTAAATTTATTTGCTTCATCCACATGCAGAATACATTAAATATTTCAGCATAAAAAGTATATGAATTACTTCATTATAAATTCAGAATTGTCATGGCATGATGTTATCTAATTTTAGATGATGATACATATTATCCAAAACAACATGATTAATCAGTTTTAAAGAGTACACCATCTTCAAAATGAGAATCACCTATCAACATTGGTAATTTTAATTAAAGAAGTGATCAAGGATAAATTCATGGTGGAGGCATTACAATTACACTCAATGGAATCTACCTAAAGAATCATTACTAAAGTGAAATGTCTTCCTTTTACATATTAGTTTAGGATTTCTATTATTACAAGTGCTTATAGCACATTGTTTTGTTGGTAGTGTAGTTTTTATTTGTAATAAGTGTTGGTGCACTCTCTACATGTTCTATTTAGGATAAGTATTATTTTTTTATTTGTATATAGTTTTTCCTTTTTTCTGTTGCACTTTCCAAATTTCAGGAAGGATCTTGCGATGGAATGATAAGTTTTAAGCCCAAGATTTTAAAAATAATTTCAGACCTGATAAGTGTTTAAAATGTTTAAGGTGTGAATTCTTAGGTGTAAAATCAGTTTTAGAAATCAAGATGACTCCATGCCTAATGGATCCTATGAGAAACTTGTCTTTCAAATCTAGTAGGTAGATCACCCTACAAGTCACCAATTGTTATCCATATTTTGCACCTCTGCAAAATGGATAACATACAGGTTTGGGCATCGGTAGTTGATGGAGGAAAGTTTACAAACAAGGTGTCTTGCGGTGACTCGCAGTGAAGATCTGAGCCAAAAAGGGAAAAAATGCCGTAAAATTTCCATTGGTAGCATTAATGGTGTTACTAGATGGTAGCATGTAATATGCTACCGACCAGTAGAAGGTAAGGATGCTACCGGATGGTAGAATTTTATAGGCTACTAGTTGGTAGAAATATTTATAGGCTATAGAAGATTAAAAAATATTGCATAGGTTCCGATAGCACTCAAAATGCTACTGGACAGTAGCGACCAATGACAGTTTAGGCAACAGTCAAGAAAGCTATCGATCGATAGACATTTTTTTTACTACTAACCAATTGCACAAGGGTGATGATAGAGTAATCGAACGACAACAAGAGTGCTAGTAGAATATTGTATGGATGCTACCAGCCAACAACATGTTTTAAGTTACTGAACAATAAAAGGAAAGGCATGTTACCACCTGTCACGTTTATACTACCGTCTGACATTAGAGATAAAAATGCTATCATCCAGGAGTAGATAATATGTATAACTGACCAAATACAGGAACAAACCAGGCTTTAGTGGGAGTGGTATAAGGTCACTCAACTACCATTTTAATGAGGTATGGTGCCCATGACTGCCTATGTAATAAAAATACTGATTCATTTGGCCTCACATACCTCTTTATTGCATTTTGTCAGTTCGTGGCTCAAATTGTCTATATGTTGTGAAATATGCCTCATTTTGGGGGGATTCATTCTAATTTTGAAAGGAACTCTGTCAATTTTTTTCCATAGTTATTGTGAGATAAAGGTCTCAAATTTGGGCTTATTGTAAAGGATTTTACATTGTGTTTATATTTTAATATATTTTGTAAGCTTTTAAGTAGTAAAATCATTCTTATTTGTCTTTTCTTGCCTTAATTTGGGTTATATTTCATCTTTTTCCTTCCATTGTGTTTATAGGTATATTTTGCATGTCATATCTCTTTGCAGGCCTTTTAATTCATTATGTTTTATGAGTCTAGGGAGCTGGATATTGTTTTATACTGTGGCATTCCTATCTGCCCTCTCTTACCTGGTTCACTTCCTATTTTTAACTTACCTAGAATGTCTCACAACTTTTCCTAGTGCATCACCTTGTCTTAGAGTTTACTTTTATGCATTCTTCTATCCATGTCTCCTTAGAAATAATTAGGGTGGGATTAGATTAGTTTTTCCATTCTTTGCACTTTGGAGAAGTTAGAAACATGTTAGGAGAATAATTCAGCTTTCTCTGGAGGTTTATCTTACTTGGGACTTCCCACACTATAGGATAATCCCATGTTATGCAGGTTACACTAATTACCTCACATACAAATTTCAGGCAATCAGAGGTACTGTAATTTTGTCATAAAATTTTATTTTGACAAAAGATCCTAAGGGATGAGACCTTTTTTATAAGGATGGCACACTTTTGCAAAGGCGAAAATGACATTTTTATTTGGCAATGTAGGAATAGAATCCTAAAACAAGGGAATCGTCAGTGATTGCCACAATCACTAGGGATTGTATTGCATGGAAAATTAGGGGAATAAATACCCAAATGTATTCTTTATTTTCCACTTTAGTACTGTATGCCATAAAGACTTTTTAGAGGGAGAGAAAAACATTTTTGGAGAGTGAAATATTTTCTAGATTTCCTCCTCAAGTCGTAAACAAAATCCCGTTCTAGTAGAGGTTGGTTTTCTAACCTGTTTTGGTTTTGTAGTTTTTTTCTCTTTCTTGTAATTTTTGAGGATTCAAATCTGTAATGGGGCATGCAGATGCCCTAGGTTAGATTTATAGGAATCATTGGAAATTCCTTCAATCACTAACAATTGAGGTGAATCATCAATGATTCACCAACAATCAACACAATTAGTTTTTTAATAAAAAAATATGATTTTTGATAAATGTTTTTGAATTTGTGGAATGTTTAGAGTTATATTATACAATTTTTAATGTTAGGCTCATGCTATGAGGGTATTTTTTTATCTTCAAATGTTTATTTTTCAAAACTTATACGATTTTATTAATGTGTTCTTTCGTGTAGTGTTTTTCAGGTGGATGCTCAGTTGACTATTCAACACTGCATCCCCTCGATGGTAGACAACATCAGAGAAGTCTTATCTAATGATTATTGGGAGCACTTGGAGGCTAAATAATTTTGTGGGATGGGATTTTATAGGAGAGTGCATAGATGCCATAGTTTTATTTTGCATTTGATAGAGAGGTGGAATCCTTTCACCAATACTTTCTAGCTACCCACATGAGAGATGACCATTACTTTGAAGGATGTTCATTGCATTACTATATTGCCGATTTGAGGGAAGGCCATTTATAGTATTTGATATGTAGAGAGATAAGATACTATGCAGTGGTTATATGGGGACGAGGCCCATAATGTGAGGTATTCATCGGTATATTTTGATTATCATGCCCTATATGAGTCTGAGAGACCAAGCTTCCCACGGATGACTATGATAATGTTTGGGATCTCATGTTTTTCACTGCCAAATTCAGGATGTGGGTGGTTCCCATGGATGGTGAAAGGGGTAGTCAAAAAGATAATGGAGTACCGTAGAGTTTTTAGTGGGGTCCTAATTTGTTGGCACAAACATATAGAGAGTTACAGGTAATAATTATGGGATTGATGTTGGCTTTTTATTGTAGTGTTGGACACACGAGTACATTATCATTTATTTTCCTTTTGGAGTTCCTAGTGTTATTGAGGTGAGGCATCCATGTTTTATGAAATGGAGCTAGATTTTAGGTTGGGACAGGAAGGCCAAAGGGCCTACCTATTACAGAGATTTGATATAAGGATTACAGGTTGGTGACGTGGTGTGGAGGCCATATGTGGAATTTCTTGATTGGTATGAGTTCCCACAGTATTTTTGAATTTTAAATCAAGATATCTAGGTTCATGGGGAGAGAGTTAGGGAGGATGAGTTGTTGCATTTTGGCTGAGTGAGGAGATAGTTTGGTCTCATTCAGAGTATACCTATAGATATGGTATTGTACAAATGAGAGGATGGGGATATTGATACCCCGTAGGCTATAGTAGTGAGACATGTAGTTATCTTTGATCATCCAGGGGATATGGGTCAAGATGAGGATGGGAATATGGTTCCTATAGATGATGTGGGAGTGTCTCCAAATTTTGTTTCTTGGTCCTATTCATTAAGGGATATTGAGAGGATGAGGGTGGTGGAAAGGAAAGACTGATCAGTTAGATGAGTGTGGGCTTACGAAGAGGGAGGAGTATAGAATCCCAAAGAGTAGAGAGGTGATGTTAATGAGGTGACAGTTGAGCCTGATGTTACTATAGCCATAAATGTTGTAGCTATAAATGTTTTGATAGTGACATCCAAGAAGGCTGTACTTGAGGCAGAGAGAGATTATACTCAAAGAGAGCATGATGATTTAGTCATAGTTCAAGATACTCTCATTGTAGAGAGATATTTATTGACAGTAGAGTGAGATGGCCTCCAAGAACAGCTTGTACAGGTCTCTTCTGATAGAGACAAGTACAAAATTTAGACAGATACCTTTAAGAAAGCCTTAGGGATCATGAGGCATTTTATTTCTGGCCCGTAGCTATCGGTGATAATCAGACAGAGAGGATCATCTACATCACCTCCACTCAGAATGATTGTAGTGTCTCATTACAAGGTTATGTGAGTAAAGAGGGAATATTATGTGGATATGATCACTAAGAACTACCACAATGCCACTTTATATGTCGATCATGTAGCTTCCCAAAGGGGTGCCACAATAGGGGTTAGGCCCAGTGATAATGAAGCAAGTGTGAGGAACCCACCTTAGAGACCACTGAGAGGAGGTAAAAAAATGGGTGGAGTTGATGATGGTGTTCATGTAGTGTGAGGCACTTCTGATCCTAGTTTGATAGAATTTACCACATGATTGTATATAGGATCATGGAAGCAAATTTTTCTTATGTGTGATGTCATTTTGATTATATGGACATTTTTATAGTGGATTTTGATATATATATATGATGTTTATTATGATTATGACAATGTTCCCTTTCATTTTTTCATGTGTATTCTAGATGTATGTGTTGATAGTACTTTAGTTTAATGTGTTTTGATCTGATGTTTTAATTTGACATGTTAAGGTGTGATCAATGTATTAAAAACAAGGAATTTGATACGATGAAGTAAAAACAGAAGAAATGCCCCATTATAAATTTTTGATATAAAATGGGTTTAATCCAATACTTGCACTTGTAGCCTTTCAAAATGTTAAAATAAAAACGTCAATGGACAATTTAAGTAAATCACAATGGATTTGGATGAAATATATTTTCGCTAGGATAATGTAAAAGAGGACTTTGTGGGTGTAGATTTGCATGGGGAAAAGAGGTTCTCCTTTTAACAAGTATATTGGGAAATAGTGCCCCAAATTTTATTATATTTTTGATGCAAAATGATCAATATAAGAATTTTTCTATGCTAGGAAAGTTGATAGATGAGGGAAGCTTTCTCAGATGCTTTTGATTCTGATGTATTTTAGAGGTTGATTAAAGTGGGAAGCCTTCTATATGAGTAACCATCCTTTGAGGGTATGGTCTACATTTTTGAATTTTTGACTTAGATGTACGTACTTCAAAGGATCGGTCCATGATTTTCAAATGGTAGTTGTCCTTTGAGGGACTAGTCTACTTTTTATTTTTGACAAGATTATATCTAAATAGTTGTCCTTCAATGGATCAATAAATTTCTTTTTGACAAGATGATAAGAAGCATCCATAGATATTTTTTACTTTGTTTTTTGTTGGAGGAAATACCCTAATAAACCATTTTCCAAGGAGGGTATAAATACATAGGTGAATTACACCCACATTCCCCATGTATGGGAGGATGAATAATTCTGAAGGGGTTTATGATGAGGAAGTTATTATTTATAATGATGGAATGGTAAGATTTGACCAAAAAATATCCTCATGAAGATTGAGCATTTAACAGTAGAAATGCCACAAGTGCAAAGAATTTAGAGGTTCTTGTTCAAGTTCCCCATCAATAAAAGTGGGACAATATGCTCCTGATCCATATTTGTGCAAGATAATGTACAGACCAATAAAATTGGGGTTAAAATTACCAGGTTTACTCCACTCTAATATAGTCACATTATGGTTTTCTTTAAGCGTGAGATAATTTAATTTAAAATCTTGTTTCGTAACATGTTTTTTGTATTCCCTACTAATATGTTGTTGATAAACCTTGTGATGTTCAAGATTTGTTAGACATTTTTCATCTAACAATTCCAATTGTGCTCAATGATCTTGGCGATATTCTTTGTCAGGGATGAAATGCTTGAGAGATAAGTGTAGTGACAAAGTTTGAATTTTAGGAGGCAAAATGGCATCAGAGCCATAGACATGTGAATAATATGTTGTGCTGGTAGGTGTGCAAATTCTGGATTGATAAGCCCAGAGAGCGAACATGATTTAAAAGTGTTAATTTCTACCTACATTATTTATAGTTTTCATGAGGATTTTGTTAAGTGTTTTGTGAGAAGCCTCTTCTTGTCCATTTTATTAAGGGTAGTATGGTGAAGAAATTTTAAGTTTGATGTTGAATTTGTCACAGATATTTTTAACTTCCTTGTTTTTAAAAGACTTCCCCATTATCTATGATAATCTTATGTGGTATGACAAAGCGACACATAATGTTTTGACATATGAAATTAATGATGGTTCTAATTTTTGTTGAGGTCAAAGGAATTTCTTCAACCCACTTAGTGAAGTATTCAGTTATAGTGATTACTAAATGATGTTGTTGAGAATATTTTGGATCAATCAAGCCAATGAGGTCTAATTCCCATTGAGATAAAGGCCACAAGTCTTGTGCAAGTTATAACAATTGACTTGTAATATGAATAAGATCATAATGGAGTTGACATTTAACACACTTTTTCATGTACATACAACAATATTTGGTTATAGTAGGCCAGTAATACCCTAGTTGTATTATGTGTTTAGCATATGGCATTACCACTAAAGTTACCACCACTTATATCATTCTGCACTTCTTGAATTTATCTTATTGACTCATGTGATTTAAGACGTCATAGTAGTACACCTTTGAAACTACATTAATAAATAATACCATTTATGATGATGAAGTGGGTGGCACGTTGGAGAAATGATCATTTAACGGATTGTGATAGATTTGTTGGGATTTTACACTTATAAAGGTAGTCATATATTTGTGTGTACTAAAGATCAGGTGAGTTGTCATCAATGACATCAATGGATGGTAGCTCATTATGTTGTCAAGGATGGTCCAAATGCTAGATGACTACAAACATCTTAGTGTTATCCTTTGATTTTTCTATTTCAAAAGGGATGAGAGAGTTGATAGATGTCATACTTTCTATAAATCTATTATAAGATCATGGAATGGCTTGAATGGTGTAATGGTTGAATATGCCAAGGAGAAAATTGACAACAGCCTTGTACTTATAAAGGACCTCATTTTTACATGGATATTCCCCTTTGACTTAACTAATGACAAGTTGTGAATCAACTTAGATTTCTAGATCATGAACACCTAGGAGAATAGTGGTAGTAAGGCCCATTATTAAGGCTTTGTATTCTACCATATTATTAGTAAATTCAAAGTTGAGTTTGAATGATAACATGATGGGAATGTTTCAGGGTAGTATGATAATGACACTAGCCCCTCCACCTTCTTGAAATTTAGCACCATCAAATAAGAGGGTAATTTTTATGGGGGTAAATTCTTATTCATATTCGTCAGATTTAATAATGTTATCGATGGATTTTTTAAGAAAGCATTCATTTGGAGGTTGATTATATGGAAGATGTGCTTTGGTTAGTTGACCGGCAATAGCCTGACCTTTAATATATTTTTGTGGTATAATTTCAAGATTGAATTAAGGCATTAACATCAACCATCTAGTTATATGATCATTGTGATATGGTTTAGTATGCATGGCCTTAAGTGGATTAAAACTAGTGACAATGTATGTTTTCTAGTTGAGGCAGATAATGTCGGAGTTTGGAAGTAGCAAAGTATAACGCATAACAAAGTTTTTTGGCTTCATAGTAGTGTGTTTCATATTCATGGAGTGTTTGAATAATGTAGTATAAAACCTTCTCAAGACCTTGATTATCATGATGGGAAAGCATGGCTCCTAAGGCATGTTCCTAAGTGAATATGTATAGATAAAAAGATCCCCTTCATGAGGTGGCGTAAGTACAGGGGGTGACAATAAATATTGCTTGATTTCATCAAAATAAGTCTTGTGGCAGTCAAAATCCCAATGAAACACTACATCCTTGTAGAAAATATAGTGAAAATGGTTAGCAGCGGTTGGAGGGATGTGATATGAAACATCGGATTGACTGTAATTTCCCTTATAGGTTGCGTAGTTGCTTAAGATTAGAATGTGGGGGAATATCATTGATTTCTCTTAATTTTGTGGGATCAAATTCAATTTGACGAAGAGATATGATAAATCCAAAAATATTTCATATTAGAACACAAAAAACACACTTTGTAGGATTCAAGCGAAGACAAAACTAAATAAGACAGGTCATATTAATTCAAGGACATTAAGATGATTTTTTTGTGATTTTAAATCTTCCTTAATTCTACTGAAAGATTTAAAGTCACAAAAGGATTCTACTGAAAGCTTCCTTTCCTCCCATAGGATAATTTGTTCCTTTTTTAACATGTTTGTAATAGTGATAGTAATTTCAACAAAGTTTTAAATGAACCATTGAATGAAGTTTATTTGACCAAAAAAGGACTAAATCCTTTTCTTAGTTTTTGGGATAGGAACTTTAAAAATTGCTTCCAATATTTTAGGATCAATCATGACCCCCTCTTTTGATACAATTTAACCCAAAAATGTTTCCTTCTAAACCCTAAAATGACACTTCTTAGGATTTAATGAGATTTCATATTCTATACATCTCATCAACATCTTCTCAACATGAATTAATGGATCATTTCTTGTCTTAGAAAATACTATCACATCATCTGGATAAACAATAATAAAATCATTGATATAACATGAGAATGCAACATCCATAGCTCTTTGAAAAGAAGCCCCAACATTCATCCGGCCAAATGAAATTCTCACATACACATAGGTACCCCATGGAGTGGTGAAAGAAATTTTGATTCTTTTTGGTTGCTTTACAACCACTTATATGTACCCTGAGAATCCATCTAATTTTGATAGCAGCTTAGACCCAATGACCAATTGCAACATATTATCCATATTGGTAAATGGATAATTCTCTTTTGTTGAGGATTTATTTAAATTCCTAAAGTCCACACACAACCTTATATATCCATTCTTCTTCCTCACCAGCACTAATTTTTGCACCCATGAAGAATATCTTGTTGTATGTATGATTCCCACATCCCTTAACCTTTTGTGTTTTTCTTACATCTTGAGGGAAAGGAGTGGATTTATCATCCTCTTCTTTTTCCTATAGGGTCTAGCATTTGGCTCCAAAGGTATTTCATGTTGGAATATATCTTCCCTATATGTTTTTATCTTTGAGTAATACCATGTTAAATAGTTTAGATACTTCTTTAATAATTCAACATAGGACTATTTTTCCTCCGTACTCAAAATACTACCTAGCCATATTTTTCTAGGTTTTTCTTCAGTCCCTAGATTATGTTCCTCTACCTCCCTTGAGGATGAGATATGTCTATGAATCACCCTATCAGTATTGTCAAAGTTTGATTTCAAAGAAACTAATCCTCTAGGGATAGTATTAGTTTTCAAATAGATAATATCTTTGTCAAATAGGGTTTATTTTCCATGACATACTGCGATCATAGGTTCCCAATCACTACATTGGTCAGTAAATTCTCCTTAATTATACAAGAACCTATAAAACTTGGCATCATCTTCAAATACTTTCCAATGTTTTACGTTATCAAGGATAAAAGATCTTGTCAATACTTCAATATCATAATCACAGTAAGGAGAGACAGTAGAATTTTTAAACCTAGATCCCAACACTACCAGCCTATCTGCCACAACATGTTGATCAATTTCATGATAGAATATGTTGAAAGAGTCAAATATTTCAATGAAATCCCATACTGCATGCTTGTATTGTTTCATCCTCTGATTTTTTGTAGCATAGAGTTTTCTTACTTATTTGACTACTAATTTTGAGTCTCCTTTTATGATTATGTCCTTAATACCATATTTCCAAGCAATTCTCAAACCCAAAAACAATGCCTCATACTCTGCAATATTATTTGTGTACTCAAAATTATGTTTGAAATAAAAATTAAAATTATCTTGACTTGGAGATACAAGGACAACTCCAGCATTGTTCCCCATATTGGAGGAAGCTCCATCAAACATCAAATTCCAAGGGACACCAATCTAATCCAGATATTTACTCTTGTTAATAATTTTCTCCTTGAAGTATGTATAGCCAGCAAAATTATTGAAATCTACATTTATATATAATACTTCATAATAAGCATTATTAGGATCTTTAATTAAATGTAACATCTTTTTCTCCATATAATTTGACCAAATTCCCCTCTACAAGTATAATGGTGTATAACATATCCATTTTCACATTTCCACCAACACTGACAAACCATTTCCTTGATAACAACATACCCCATTTAGTAGGGTAGTCCACAATAACTACATTCATGGTCAAGTACCTACCAGGGTAAATTACTAATTGTACAACCAAAGCTTTGACATATCCAATTACTAGTACCTATCTAGAATCCATGGTAGTGTACTTCCAAAATGTTGTTTTTACTTTTATATTCAACTCATTCAGCACTTCAAGTGGCATCAAATTACACGAAGCCCTTGAATCAAACATGCAATTGTGAAAACATTTCTCTTTAATAATAAAAATACAATAAAAGGGATAAATATCATGTTGATATTTGACAAGGGGAGTGCCTATGTACACTTCAGAGATTCCCCAAAAATTTCCAATGTTTGTGGCACTTCTAATTCTTAAATAATAGGAGGAAGATCAACATTTATGGCATCCATGTTCCTAGGGCTGCCACATAATCTTCTTCTCCATCCCACATTACTGCCAAGGATCAAACCCTATACTTTGGGATCCAAAGCAATTCACATAATCGGTGGTATGAGTAGGTATGAAAATCCTCTTCCACACACCACTCCAACCCACACCCTGAAGGACATAAATTAAATACATGTAAGAAACTGCAATAAAACCGCACCTTTTTACCTTTCTAAAACACATAACGGGGTCTATTTTTTACCCCCAAACCCATAGGGTTGGTATAATAAATTAAGAGGCGTGGGACAAGTTTAACTTGTCCCAAAAGCCTCCAAAAATTTTCGTTAAGGCCAAATCCGAACTTCTAAGGAGATGTAGAGTGTACAACACTCAAGATCACATACACTTCACTTACAACACATAAACCAAAGAATAACATGATCTAATCTAAATGAAAGTAGAATTCTTTTTGTCCCATCCGTAATTAGCTTAGTCAACATTATTAATTTTCATAATCTAGACACATGAACTTAATTAATAATGTAAAGATCAATATCCATCACACGAGTGCTTTTGAAACTCTTCATTATATTCATAAAATTAAATACAAGAAAAATAACATAAAATAACAACACACAAACCCCTTGGTCACAATTGGAGGTAATCCCCCCCATCAGAACCCCCTAACATCAAACAAGACACACAACATAACACAATTTTCCATGGTGACCATTGTTGAATCCATTTGGTATTCCGATGTGGTTGGTCTCCAATCCCCCATTGATTATTGTACTATGTTTACTTGTAAAACATAAGAAGGACCTCCTTCGGCATCACGGATGCATCAAAACATCTAAGATAAAATATACAAGGATATAAATCTCACAATTTCGTCTACCACTACCTAGGAATATGCCAATCACGTCATCATATGTTTCCCTCAAGTAAGTGCCTTTAGCTTGCATTTTTTAATTTATCCTTAACAACATCTCAATTCCTTATCATTTCATCCATAACTAATACAGATGCACAAGAGTATAGTTTAACTTGAGCCACAAGCCTACTCAATACGATGAAAATATCAAATTTAAGAATATATAATCATGTCGAAAAAACATCATCATCAATATAAAATGTTTCTAAGAATCCACACACACATCATACTATGAATCAAAATCCATGAATAGTCCAAGTATCTCTATCCTGGGCATAATCATTCATGCCTAAGTGAAAATGATACAACAATATCCATGTATAATCAACAATAAATGAACTCACAAAGTAATAAGTGTCGAAGCGAAGTGGGAACTACAATATGGAATGGTAATTTTAAAGGGGGGCAAAATAAGCCCACACTAAACTTTTTTTGACCCTGGACTACAATCGTTGGAGAATGCTTGAACAAAAACTTGGAAACCTAAATGCGATAATGGTAAGAGTGTTTTTTTGTTTAATCATGAATAGTCTTTGGGACGGAATGCCTAAAGGAGATAATTGGAGTCTGGATAAATATGCTTGTGGACCTAATTGCAGGAGCCCATAGAACTTTGCACCTATGTCATCTTATGAACCTTTCATAGGTCTCCTTACCTTTGATAGGGACCTTCTATGGCACTTCTCTGTATGAATTTGGTTCTTCATTTACATTATGTTAGAATATCTTTAAACCACTGAATCCCCTTTACCACATTAAATATGTAACAACACTTAAATCCATGTAGAATCCTATAAAACCCCATCCTTCTAATCAGTGATCGAAACTCAGAGTTTGACCATTTTGAAAATCCAACTTCTTGTGCTTTGTCTTGATCACAACCTTCTAGACGATACAACCTGGGTATCTGAATCAGGTTCTCATGTCCGCTGATATTGTCAAGAGTTAGATATTTCGTCAACTAAACACAACCTTTTTCAATTACTTCCACATGTGGAAAAACACCACATATGGAGACTTGTAGAACAACATTTTCTACAGTTGTTGAAGACCCTAGCTGCTAGTATGTTTTCTTCCTTGAGTTGGGATAGAAAGTCTTCCAACTCAGTGATCTAGGCCTCAACGGAGACCATGTTCTCTTCTTTTTAATTTGAAACCTTTGCATTTGTGAGGCCCATTCCATCCTTGATGATAATTATTAACATCCCTATGAGGTCCTCGAGGTATTCCCTTTCATCTCCATAATCGGTCCTGACCTGGCTTACCAATGCAAGAAATTGTCCCAAAATGCTCTTTACCAGGGGTGCTAGCTTGGTCATATTCCTCCCTAGTTTGTTCTTGTTCACCCTTTAGTTCTTGGTGTAATATATCTACTTCTTTTTCCTTCTCTTTATTTTCCATAACCAAGGTCCAAACAGTGGCTCCTACGTCCAAGATACATCAAATCACTTTCTCAGACATCTTCTGCATTTCATTACATTCCTATGCATATGTCAAGTGGTTAGGATCCACCACCTTATATGTATCTCCTCCTTTCTTCTCCAAATTAATGGTCCTAATTACATGATCATTGACCTCAAACATAGGCTCCTCAGAGTGGTAGTTCATCTTTTAGCTAAGAATATTCTTGCTCCTGGGCATACCCCTATCTTAGTCCATCAAATCCCAACCATGTAACTTTTCTAGTGGGAGGGTGGCTTGGAACCTTGCACACAAAACCTTCATGGGTTCATCTACAAATTCCATATGCGGGGACATGGGGGTCCAGTTCTTCCTCATTACCTTGCACTTGGTCCTTTGCTTCTTTGATCCTAGAGTAAATCCTTTATCCTCCTTTATAGTGAAGGAATCCCTTTTATCTTCTCCTCCTGGCCTAGCGATCTGTACAGGGGAGGCCTCACGTACTAGATTTTTCTATGGTTTTGTAGAGTTCTCCTTCCTTTTCTCATGTGCCTCACCCTCAAACTTGGCTCTAACTTTGGCTTCCTTCTCCTCAAGTTCTGATTCTAACTCTACCTTAAAGGTGGTGTTGTCTTCCTCTTCTCCTTCCTCCGAGCCTGTAGCAAAGCTAGACACATCTTGTGTTTTCTGCTTCTTTTCTTTAGTATCCTCCTCTTCTTTCCCTTCCTCGTTCCCTGGTAATGAGGCCTCAACACTACCTTGCAAAGTGTTGGCAACCTTACCACCATTTTGGCATGTGTAGTACCTCATCTTCCTAAAGTATCTAACTTTCCCTCATCTTGTTCCTCTTTTCCCTACATTGCTTTCATGGGTGGGATTGGTGTCTCCTTTCGCTTTGGAAAGGGAGAGTCTATAACCTCCACATCAATCCCCCATTTTTTTTGGGGCGTAGCTACATGAACACCAGATGGACATACCCCTTGATGGTAACACTGACTTAAGGGTGTAAGTCTAGAAAATATGGCTCCAAGACTTTGATGTAAGCAAGTTGAGTGCCAAATTTCTATGTTGTATGTAATGTGTGGACATCAGCATCTACTTTGTCCACATCTAAAACCAACTTATGTGCATCCTTTATTAGGTTAACGGCACATTTCAAATATTTTTTAGTAAATGTGAAGGGGATTTTACACCATGGCCCCATCTCTCCCTTGTACATTATAAATTTTTCTAGATAAAAATGTTGTGTAATGGAAAACTTTACCTGGTCCCCATAAACTTGTGGTACCTCATGGGGGATGTGCCACTCATTCTCAAAATATTCACACAATCACTTGAACCACATGTTCATCTGAGCCTTGTAAGCACTTGAGATGGTACCATCATAGGTGAAATTTACAAATTCCACTCCAGGGGATGTGTGTGTGGGTGGATGAACCCAAATTTTCCCAACTAGTCCATCTAGGACACCAATCTCCAATAACATGATCAAAAACAAGATGGAGCCACATGTGATATTTTCTCCTACCTCATTTTACACTCGTTCTTCCTCAACAATGCCCTTCGTGATGTGATGTAGGATAGAATTCTCAGATAACACCTAGTCGCACTAGCACATCACTCAGCCTAGGCTGAGCACTCACCTAAAGCTTGAAAAGGTACCAGGTCCCTCTTTAGGGTTGTTGTAGCAGAATGGTAGCATGATGAAGTAGTATAATAAACATACATTTAGAAACTAATTCATCTACACATTGTTACACCATACAAGATCTATAAGCACCTTTAAGTATAAATCATCATGATAACAATAGTGTATAATGAAAAACATATCAGACATTGTTTGTTTGGCCAATATTCTTCATATATTCATCGTACCAATAGTACAAAAGCTTCATACAATACCAGACATGCGCACATGGATCTGTTACAATTATCCAGTCTCATGCACCCATGTATCTCTAACCCTTCAAAGCAATATGTGTCCCTATATGTCTTTTACTAACTAATTCATTACATATATATATATATATAGGGTGGGGGGATTGGCCCTTCACTACTTAACTCTACCAAAATAGGTCATATGCTAATAATAGCCATGCGCCTTTTACAACTATAGCCATACATGTAAGTATGCTATCTATAGATCGCTGATAGTTAACTATAGTGGTGGATCTATTCTTAGCTTATGTCCATGCAAGTGTGACTGAACATGCTCTTTAAAATCTCCATGAAGAGTGGGGAGTAAGTCTTGGCATAGATTTGTGTGCTCCACACACCAACCTCTAAGAATAGCCCTGATCTCCAAAATCGGCTAAGTCCTGAAAGTCTGACTCTACACCTCTGCGCATGACACCTTCCTATACCTTTGTGCCTTTGCTCCTGTGTTGTTCTCCCGTGCAAACTTTGTGTGTGATCTCTACTAAGTGTTTTCTATTATCAACATTACCCCACACTAATCTAATTGTCACCTCCACAATGGTGATGTCCAAAACTTACATAAAGAATGGATAAATAAAGAATGGTTGAATAAAGAATTTTGAATAAGGTATACAATCCTAAAGGAAAATTATTCAAGCCTCAGGCTCCTCCGTGTCATTCTGAAGCAGTAAGTCTAGATATTATTCCTTTATATCTACTTCCAAGTTCTCCAACTCTGTCAATGTCATTCTTCCCTTCTCTGGCACTGTCTACAATGATAGACTACAGCTCATCCATAGTTAGCTTTCCCTATTCATTCTGTATCACAAGCATTACACTTGACATAGAGGTTTGCACCCCTTCTAATATATCCATCTTTTGAGCAATGAGCTTTCCAAGCTCATCTAACCTTTCCTTATGTGGTGCCTATGTCATAGCTAGTGTCTCTCACTTCTGTTTCACCAGGATTAAACATTCAGCGTGACCCAGGGTTGCATCCTTCATAGCCTTGTGCACTTCATTTTCCTCCAATGTTTTTACCATGATCAACGCATCTGGAGCTATGCATATCATTAGTGCATGGTCGTCTTTCTTCAGATCGTCATAGATGGCTTGTGATAGGCCTTCATAAGTAGCAATCTTCCTTGTTACTATAGCTTGTGCTTTCTTTGCCTCTTCCACATGGTCCTTGGGTTGTTTTGATACATGCACATTTTCATCCTCCAACACTAATGTTATCATTGTCTTTACATAGTGCATCGTAGAAGGAAATTATTTTGGCACTTGGGATTCCAAATGCGGGCGTACCTTTAGGAAATCATCTCCAATTTCCTCCACCATACTAACAAAAGTGTCATATTTTCTCTTAATCAGGTCCTTTTCCTACACTAGGCATGTTATCTCCACATCCTTGGTTTACAGCTTCTCTGTCAGTGCCTTAATGGTAGTAGATTTATCAATGTTTCTTATTGCTACCTCAGAAGATACCTAAACTAGAGCATTGCTTACCTACTCATCTATCATCATTGTTGGCTTGATTTTCATGTGCCTTATTTCAGGTGCCTTCTTCAATCATCTTGACATGCATGATTCTTCACCGACATCAAATTATGGCTCATCCATATGCGTGTGCATTGACCATGAAAGTTTCTTCCATGTACACAGAGTTTCCTTTTCCTCGTCCATGAGCGCCCATCTAAATAGATCCTTTTTCTTGATGGTGCTCTGCAACTGAGCACGAATAATCAGCTTTGGGTCTTATACATATCCCATGGTATGTGCCTTGGCATCCTCACCTGTTTGACAAGATCTTGGCCCTCTTGGAATTGTTGCATCAAGGTTAGGAATACTAGATGTATCCCCACCCTTGTCTTGTGTGGCCTCTGATTATTCCCCTTCTCCTCCTTCCATTTTCTCCTCCTCCTTGTGTTGAGGTTCCTCTTCTGTTGGAGATGAGGGCACCTTCTCCTCAAATTCTTCTACTTCCTCATCTAGCCTAAGTTTTCTTCTTTTCTTCCCCTCTGGCTCCTTTACTTGTTGGGTTTCTCCTTGCACCCTTATGCACTTGAATACCTTCTTAAATCTTTGGTCACCCTATTTTTCCTCAGTAACTTCTTCTCCTTATGAATTCAACACGCGCTCCTCCTTCTGGTCAGATAATTGCTTCCTCCTCTACACCAAGCTACCGCTATCCTCCTGCTCTTCATCCTCTTCCTCATCATCTTGCTTGGGTTAAGAGGGCCTAGGTGTCAGAACGTTCTCCATGGTATGCTTCCCCTTTGGTGGCCTTGGAAGCATGAACTCATTTTCCACATACTTGTTATTTTCCATTTTTAGCTTAAGTTGGAGGTATATCAGCGTGGCCCCGATATTTGCAATGACAAGTGTCTCTATTTTAATGCTCAAAATCTTCAAGATATTACTCTCATTGTATGCATTCTACCTTGGATATGCATATGTTTTCCACAAGGTGTGATATTCATAGTCCACCTTGTCTGCATTAAACACTGACCTCCGTGTGTTGGTGAACTGATCTACTGAAGCTTAGAAGTATCACATGGAAAATGTGTAAGGTAGTTTGCACCAGGGGCTCCACAACCCATCTACCATTGGAAAGCATGCAATACAAAAATGTTGGTAGACTGCAAACTGTGCCTACTTCCCTAGAACTGAAGGCAACTCCCTGGGTATATGCCATTCCAACTTCAAATGTCATGCAGAGCCTGTCATACCACATCTCTACTCGCTCCTTCACCTCATCTGTCATTGACCCCTTACACAGATACTTGCTGAATCATTTAGCTAGAGACTTGTGATTCATGGGGTATTCCCATATATTCTCTTTTGGGCCATTTGGCACCCCAATCTCCATGAATACCAAGCTTAGCAAAACACAACCAAAGCTTATCTTGTTTCCTACACATGCTTCCTCTACTATTTGCTCTCCAATGAAGCTGGCAATATTGTAAGTGACTCCTTTTGACATGCACTTTTCCACATGTAACCACATAGAATTAACTTGTGACCAACGTTCTTGGTCATTCAATTTTGTAATCAGGTGCGTTGCTACCTGTACTACTGGATAATTTTTTATTTTATCAATGTCCATTCCGCACGGTCCTTTTTGGTGGCCCAACGCTTTCTGTGTCTCCAAAATTGTGCTCTTGTCAGCTAGGTCAACCTTAATATCCTCACTTGTTGCCCTTAGTCTAGTTACGGTGGTAATAAGAATGGGTGTCAATCTTACCCTCTATCCCGCAAAATAGAAAAATTCCTCATGGACTCGGCTCATCATCCATCTATACAATGGTGCATACTTCCCAAAGTATGGGAGCTTATATAGCTGGTAGACACCAATCCCTTTCAGTAGCCTTTCCCCAGTGTCATCATATATTGGCATGCCATCCTCAGTTCGTCTGTTCATTTGGGAAGTGAGCATGTCATCTAATTTCTTCTAGTTATCATTGTTCTGGTGATTATAATCACTTATCTTACTCTGTCGTATGTGGTTATCCCATTCCTAGCCCACAATTACCTCCTTAGGGTACTACATTTTTGAAAAATTGCTTTCCAAAGCCATCTCTTCCTCTTCTTCTAGTACCACCTTCTTCGTTTCCTTTACTGGTGCTACTTTCTTCTTTGGAGTCATTCTTCTCTTTGGGTTTTATTTTATAGACCTTCTACGAAAAGTTTTTATTGGTTTTCCTCAAACCCTAACTTAATTCAATCATGCCCTAATTTACAATTGTTAAATCATGCACCATAGCTCTATTATGTCACTCTACTTCATTCAAACCCTTCACCTACGGGAATAAAATCCCTTCTAATACACAGATCTATCCTTTGTGCTTGGTTCACTTGCTTCGTACCTTGGACTACTTTACTTGGCTCTTCACACGTAGCTCTTTATTGAATTCTCATAGTCACAAGGGTAAAAATGAAATCGTATCCCATCCTTATATAGATTTCCACTTTTTGCTACATTAATTGCTCCTCCACCTACCAAATTCTCCTCATTTATTACCTATTTTTATCATTTCCGTGCGGTACATTTTCTCGCCAAAAGCTATAACCTTCTAGTGCACCTTTTTACCTTTTGTTATAGACTTCTCTTCAGTGCACGCTCTAGCACTCGAGTACCTTGTTACTACATAATCTCCTGGTAGTTACCATGGCCGCCACTTACCTTGCATTATACTTTTCCCTCATTCATCTTCATCCTTGGTTATCTTGAGAAGCAATCTTTTGTCAATCACCCTTAGCAATCTTTTTTCTCAACACCTGTAGCATTAAATCTTTGCAGCATATACCTGAGAGTCACCAACAATCCACCCCACACTAAAATAATGTGCATTCCTCTGCACATCAACATGCTTCATATTGTAGTTATCGTCCTCTGCGCAAGCACACTTATTACACAAACAAGAACTAAATTGACAAAGCATAGCGATGATGAAATAAATACATTAAGGGAATGCAGAAAGGGAAACCTAATTTATCTAGCAATACTACCTTATTACAAACACCAAGAAGATTGATTTATAGTATGGCTTCAATCTACTTCCATTAAAATAACCGGGCAACCTCGTACCATCAATTACTTCTAACTGGCAAGCACCTGACTCAAGTATATGCCCAACCAATGTACCTTGAGCTTCCCTAGATGGTGCAAAAACTTGGATCCATACAGAAGTACCATTTTTCCAACCACAAGTTTCTTACCCCTGATATGTCGATCATGCCATGCATTTTGGCATGCTTTCTCTTATTTATAACTCTGGCATGCTATGGCTCGAAAGCTCATCTAGGTGAACCATATTCTCAATCTGTTCTTCTAAGGCTTGCTCATCATCAAGAACTCTAGTGCACACAATGCACAAAGAAGGTAACATAAATTCTAGAGGAAGAACATCTTCCACACCAAACACCAATTGAAAATGTGTGGCTTTGTTTAATCTCTTGTATTTTGTTCTATAAGCCCAAAGAACAACAGATAATTTATCATCCCAATCTTTCCTTCCAACTTCATAAATCTTGGTCAATGTGTGGCTCAAAATTTTGTTAAAAGCCTCAGCAGTCCCATTTTCCTGAGGGTGATAGAGTGTAGTCTTATGGTGGGCAACCATAAACTCATCTAACTGAATTATTATTGTCTCATTCAAAAAATGTGTGCCCCTATCACTTGTTAAACTTAAAAGATAGCCATACCTTGTAAGAACATTCTCCCATAAGAACGTTACTACTGTAGCCATTGTACAATCCTTTGTAGGTGCTACTTATACCCATCAGGTAAGATAATCTGTACAGGTGATGATATAGCGTATCCAGTCCTATGCACGCTAGTGAAATAGGCCCAAAAAAGTCAATCGCCCATTTCTCAAAGGGTTCGGCACTTGTAATTGGTCATAAAGGCATCTCATCCCTTTTTCCTGGTCGACCGAGACATTGACAATGGTCACATGTCTTACAATACGCTTTACAATCCTTGTACAAAGTTTCCCACCACAAACCAAAAAGTAGAATTTTGCACGTTATTGCATCACCTGCATAGTGGCCACCTGCAATACCACCATGTGCTTCTTCCATTATATCATTTCATTCATGTTGTAATACACAATGGCATAACACCTCATCTCTACCTAATTTGTACAAATCACCACTGATTAACATGAATGGTGACATGCGTATAGCAAGTTACTTCTTCTCTAAATATTTCATGCCTTTTGGTGTCATACCAGTCCTTAGAAAGACAACAATGTCCTCTTATTCTGATAACGTGCATTGTAACCTATACAACTGTTCATCAGGCATGGTTTCTTCTATGGTTTTTGCCTCTTCTCTTGACTAGACTCTAGAAAAGTGATCTGGTCCAGAATTTCTTTTGCCTAGTGTTACCATAACTGTAAAGTTAAACTCTTGAAATAAAAGTATCCATCAGCATATATGCCCCTGTAAAACAGGATTTTTCACAAAATACTTTAATGCCATGTGATCTGTATAAAACAAAAATGGTTTTGCCAACAAATACTGACAAAATTTGTGCAAGCCATAGATCATGGACAAGGTCTCACGCTCTGTAGTGGTATAATTCTATTTTGTAGGGGTTAACTTCCTACTAGCAAAGAAAATGGGATGATCAACGACACCTTCTCCTGGTTGAGCTAAGACAACACCAATGTCTGTGCCAGAGGCATCCACATGAACATGAAAAGGTTTATCCCATGAAGGAAAGTGCAAAATAGGTGTGGTAGTAAGTTTCTTCTTCAATATCTCAAATGTGTGCTACTGTGACTCCCCCTAATAGAATGTACCTTTCCCCTTGAGAAAGTATTCCAAGGGTGTGGCAACTTTTGCATACCCTTGGATAAACTTCCTGTAATACCCTGTATGACCCAAAAATCCAGGCACCTCACTCTGACTGGTAGGCACCTTCAAGCCTACGATGACCGCAACTTTAGTTGGATTAACCAGAAACCCTTCCTTGCAGATAATGTGTCCTAAAAGTATGCCAAAGGGAGTAGAAAAGATGCACTTCTTGATGTTCAATGAGATACTCAACTTTCTACATCTTTCAAACATTAAGCGCAGATTATCGCAATGATCCTTAATTAGCCCATAAATGGTCCAATCATCAAGATAGACCTATAAGAAGTTGTGAATAAAATCCTTGAAAGTTTGTACCACTATCCTTGAAAATACAGCAGGTGCATTCTTCAATCCAAAGGGCATCATAGTATAGGAAAAAATTCCCCATTCAATAGTGAAGGTGGTCTTCTCTTGATCTTCTAGGGTAATCCTAACCTAATGATACCCTGAGAACCCATTTGTAAATGAATATATTTCATGCCCAACCACTCTTTCTAATCCTCTGTGAATGGTGTAGGAAAGAGATCTGTAACACATGCTGCATTCAACTCTCTATAATCAACACAAACTCGAATCCTACCATCCTTTTTGATGCTTATCACCATAGGAATGATCCATTCTGATTCATCTAACAGTCGAATGATCCCAGATTTCAACATCTTGTCAATCTCCTCCTTTACTTTCTCACACAAATTTGGATTCATCTGATAATGTTACTTCCTAACAGGGCGTGCACCTTCCTTGATATTTATCTTCATTTCTCTAATTTATTTATGAATGCCTTTAAGTTCATGGTATCCTCTTGGGAATAAGTCCTCATAGTCTCTAAGTAACTCTATTATCTTTTCTACTTCTGATTTTGACCAGTAATCCCCAATTATCACCTCCTTAGGTTCAGCTTATGTGCCTATATTTACCTTTATTGTCTTCATAGGTTCATGATATGTGCATGCATCTACATCCGCACTGGCTAACACTTCACATGTTCCATGTGAATGATCCACATGAAAGTGCTCAACTTCCTCATCATCAATTATGTAAACCATCTTCCCCTTATCTTTTTCTAGAGAATCACGCTCAAGTAATATGATATCACCTTCTTCATCTGTAAAATGTGCCCCTGTCTTTATCTCATCAAATATTTCCTGAATAATTTCTTCCACTTTCCCATTATCTCTCATGGTTAAGCAAGAACTTAATAAAGCTTAAAGCCTGAAGTTCACTGGTGGTGTAGCATGAGTGAAGAAGTTAAAAAGTTTGGATCATCCCTGTGAGTCAAATTTTACAAATTGCGAGTGTCGCGATGTAATTCAGCATATACATACCAAGCATGTGCAACAACCTTGTAGAGTAGAATAAAACCAATGCACCCAAAGTGAGGGTGGTAATGACTTCAACGATCATACTGTCCAGAGAAGCTTTCACACTACTAGATATGATGCTAGAGCAGGTTGATCACCATGATAAGGGAAAAACCACCTTGTAGGTGCATTACTTCTTGAAAACCTGGTTGATAATGGGTCCTAATCATCTCCCCATTCCAAGAGATTATCCCTGTGAACTACCCACCAGCATGGCTAGATATCCCATATTAAAGTATATGATTAAACATATCTCTGTCATTTAAGTCTAGTCAACCCAGTTTGAATCCATGGCCTATAAGAATCTATCCAAATATTTGGACCCAATATAGCGGGGTACTGAGTGACCTATACACTGGAAAAAGAGAAAACCAAAGAAAACCCTTTTTGTAAGAAACCGCATGCTTAACTTTGTGCCCCACCAGTTCATAAGTGCCATGAGCCCAATTATCACAAGAAATACTGGTAGTATTGCTGATTGACTGATAATCTTCCCAATGAAGGATTCCTTCCTTGGATGGCTCATTGACGTCTGGGTCCCAAATAGCACGTATATAGATTCTGTTCAAGTCCTCTTCGCTCAAAGGTTCCACATATGGTATGGATTTCCCATCTATCAATGGTATTATGACCCTTTCCTCCTTGTTCTTGAAGCTGATATACCCCTTGTTAAACCTCAAATCAACATTGTTTTCATAACACCAAGGGTGTCCAAGCAAAGCTGGGAAGCTATCTGCTTCCGCAAGCGCTAGTACTTTGAAGTCTCCTATAAACTTGGTCCCTTGTATAATGATAGATGCATCCTTCAAAAATCCTATGGGATTAGCTTGTGTTTTGTTTGCCATGAATAATACATTAGATGATGGCTGCAGTGGGGGTCTCCACATTTGTTCCTATGCATCCAATGTAAGTACATTCACTTCCGCACCTATGTCAATAAAAATATTGCTCAACAGCCACCCATCCACAACAACATTCAAAGTGATCTCTTTGTCATAATCAATGCTATCGGGGGGAAGATTTGCATGAATTATTTGTCTTCTAGTCTCAATTTCCATGTGTGGAGTATTCCCCTTCAACCAATTTCCTAATAAAGGAATAATATTCTCCTAGTGCAACATTGTACATACCTCTTTAATGTCATCAATATCCGACGAGGCCTATTCTGTATCCTTATGCTCCAATTTTTGAGACTGCTCTTTCAAACCCTATATTTCACCTTGAAGGATTCTAAGGACCTCCATCGTTTCCTGATAGAATTCTTTCTGATGAGCTGGATCTGGATACCTAGCATGCAAAACCTCATCCCTAGTGATTTTCAAATTCTGTTGCAAAACCTCCCTTCACGCGTGCCGCCTCAACTCGTGTGGTTATCTTAACTATTAATACCTCAGGTTCTGTAATGTTAACTTGGGCATCCACTGATTCTCTACTGCATGCTGGATTCTAACCATCCCATGCACTTTTGTTTTCTTGCTTGTGATACTTATTGAGATGCTCATATAAGTCTGGACACTCTTCATAACTATGCCCCTTTCCACAAAATAAACAAGAAATATTCTGTAAGAATTCACACCTATAATGGTCAAGTGAGCCACATGTATAGCAAGTTCCTTCCTCCACCTCACCTCACCTCAGCCTCCACCTCCACCATGATATCCTCGTCCCCTTTCACGAACCCCTTCAAACCTTCCATCATTCCTGTCATACCGCATTTGATTATAATCCCTATCCTAATGCTCATTCTTTCCTTTAGGACCTATCATCCACACTCACCTGGGTCTTACCCCAATATCAATGGCATCATAGATCTATCCAATCAATATATAGTCCTTAGTATCATGGGTCGTGGACCTACAAATTTTACAAAAGGAGGCTACATTCTTCCTGATTGCGCGTTGTAGTAGGGGGAAGTGACTAACATCATGATTCAAATGGAAAATATCACAGTCTAACATCAAATGTATAGTTCTGCGAGGGCAACTATCCTTGGTGTGGCCTTCTACTTCACAATCTATACACCAAATTCCTGATCACGTTTCATGAGCTGAGTTTGCTGATAATTTCTCTAACTATTTTTCCATAGCTGCTATCTGAGCTTCCAAAAATGGACTGACTCCAGTTTCAATACTTCCAACTGCTTCAATGCATAAAGCTACTTCCAATTCTTCATGTGGGTCGGTATAAGTTTTATGTAATAGTGTTCTTCAAAATGGGATAATCAATCCCCTGATAAACCATTGTGCATGCTAACTTGCATGAATGTCATAGGAGAGTTTGGATAAAAGTGTTTTAAAATGGGCATCATACTCACGTACACTTTCAGTAGTGCCTTGCTTTATATACTTGAGTGTGCTTATACTCTTCTACTCAGACTCTAGAAGAAATGGAACTCTTTCAAATAAAGCATCTTTCAATGTTGCATAGTCATTTATACAAGTCTGATTGGGATCAAACTTCCTATACCATCTGTATGTGAGATCCTGTAATGTAGTAGCAAATTGACTTGCCTTACACTCAGAAGCCATGATACCTTTTGCACGCTACAATATTTCACAATATGAACATGTTCACCATTCATCCTCGATACCTTTGTACTCTGGGAGACAAAGGGACTATCTCCATGATAAATGTTTTAGGGTTATTGCAGGCCTAAGTGACCATTTCCAGGACCCAGAACCTCCTTGGTTTGATACCTATTCCTTCCAAAACCACCCGAACCACAAGATTCCACTAGAACTACCCATACTGGTTGATCCTCCTCTAGGATTTGGAATATGGCCTGTGGATGCACTCCCCTGTGTCCCGATAGTGGTGCTATACTGGACCCCTACAGTCTGTGAAGTAGTCCCAGTTCCAGAGGTGAATCCCACACTTGGTGTGCTCATATTATGTGTAGATGATGAGCCTAAAAATGTACCCCCAAAGAATAATGAAGTTGTCTGTGTTTCCATTGTTATACTTGTTGTCTAACTTATTTCTACTCATTCACTTCCTAAATTAAAATTGTGTTTACCTACTGTATTAGATACTGGAAAACCAAGCGCAAGGGCTAGGTCAGTAGATTGGCTTAGATGTGCACCCACGGCCTAGGTCATATCTACTGGTGTGCTTCCATGTGAGGATGAAGAGGGTTCTTTGTCATGCTTTCCTAGATGGGGGAGTTCCTGATGCTCTTGCTCTTCTTCCTCCCCATGAGCCTCAAATCCTTCATGAGCCATCTCTCTCCATAACACCATCCATTCTGCAATTTCTTAATTCCCTCTCTTGTGCCTCATCATATTTCAACCACCTCTCTTCCCTCTTCCATGCTGCCATTAGGTCTTCCATCTTTCACCAATCCTATTCCTACCCCCGTGCGTGGAGATTTTTAGCTTTCCATGGGTTTATCTTCCAAGTTAAACATTACCATCAGTATTTTGATTTCCAGTGGAACACCTTGCAAATACATCCCTCTAGGATACCATAGGAACTGGAACTCCGCTACCTTCGAGAATGAATAGGTTGAAATTGAATACTCCATAATATAGTTGTTTAGAACACCGCAAAACTAGGTATCTATTGTGTGAGTCCAACTCAAGTCAGCATCATATAGTGTTTGAAATTCCTCCTGTGTCCAAATGAGTGTGTGATACCTCCAATTTTCCTTAGATGCATATGTAGTCAACCATTCATATAATTCTACTAGAAAGATAACAAAGAAGCTCTCGTACAAACTGTCATACAAATTCTACTATACCCAAGTGCATGCGCTAAATCCGGATCCAATGTCAAACCTCTGTGCATATTCTTCCTCCAGATCATGAATCCACTCTTCAACACTCACCAAAGTTAGCTGCTATGTCTTCATCATGAACCATTCTGAAACAACTGAAAAAGAGGCCCGACAACGAAACTAATGATGTAGCCTAGAATTCTCAAATAACACTTAGTCGTGATGGCACATCACTCAGCCTAGGATGAGTGCTTCCCAAACCGCACAAAGGTACTAGGTCCCTCTTTAGGGTTGTTATGGTAGAATGGTAGCATGATGAAGTAGTATAAAAAACATATATTTAAAAACTAATCCATCTACACATTGTTACACCATACCAGATCTATAAGCACTTTAAGTATAAATCATCATGATAACAATAGTTTACAATGAAAAACATATCAGACATTGTTTGTTTGTCCAATATTCTTCATATATTCATCATACCAATAGTACAAAAGCTTCATACAATACCATACATACACACATGGATTTGTTACAATTATCCAGTCTCATGCACCCATGTATCTCTAACCCTTCAGAGTAGTATGTGTCCCTATATATATTTTACTAAGTAATTCATTACATATATAAGGTGGGGGGACTGGCCCTTCACTGCTTAACTCTACCAAAATAGGTCACATGCTAATAATAACCACACACCTTTTACAACTATAGCCATACATTCAAGTATGCTATCTATAGATTGCTGATAGTTAACTATAGTGGTGGATCTATTCTTAGCTTATGTCCATGCAAGTGTGACTGAACATACTCTTTAAAATGTCCATGAAGAGTGGGACACAAGTCTTGGTGTAGCTTTGTGTGCTCAGTATGTCAACCTCTAAGAATAGGCCTAATCTCCAAAATCAACTAAGTCCTGAAAGTCTGACTCTACACCTCTACGTGTGATGCCTTCCTATACCTTTGCGCCTTTGCTCCTGTGTTGTTATCCCACGTGGACTCTGTGTGTGAGCTCTACTAAGTGTTTTCTTAGCCTAGGCTGAGAACTCACCTGAAGCACGCAAAGGTACCAAGTCCCTCTTTAGGGTTGTTGTAGCAGAATGGTAGCATGATGAAGTAGTATAACAAACATATATTTAGAAACTAATCCATCTACACATTGTTACACCATACCAGATCTACAAGCAATTTAAGTATAAATCATCATGATAACAATAGTGTATAATGACAAGCATATCAGAAACTATTTGTTTGGCCAATATTCTTCATATATTCATTATACCAATAGTACAAAAGCTTCATACAATACCAGACATGCGTGCATGGATCTGTTAGAATTATCCAGTCTCATACACCCATGTATCTCTAACCATTCATAGTAGTATGTGTCCCTATATATCTTTTACTAAGTAATTCATTACATATATAGGGTGGGGGGACTGGACCTTCACCGCTTAACTCTACCAAAATAGGTCGCATGCTAATAATAGCCACGTGCCTTTTACAACTATAGCCATACATGCAAGTATGCTATTTATAGATCACTGATATTTAACTATAGTGGTGGATCTATTCTTAGCTTATGTCCATGAAAGTGTGACTGAACGTGCTCTTTAAAATCTCCATGAAGATTGGTGCACAAGTCTCTACATAGCTTTGTGTGCTCCACACGCCAACCTCTAAGAATAGCCCTGATCTCCAAAATCGGCTAAGTCCCAAAAGCCTGACTCTACACCTCCATGCTTGACGCTTCCTATACCTTCGTGCCTTTGCTCTTGTGATGTTCTCCCATGTGGACTCTGTGTGTGAGCTGTACTAAGTTCTTTCTCTGATCAACATGATGAAATTTTCAAAGTTATAATGTGCCCTCTTGGACACTCTATAGGCCATGTATACTAACCACTTGTTAATGTCTTTCCATCTCTCTGATGCGCCCAATTTTCAGCTAATGAGCCAAGAGGTGACTCTCAACGTTGGGTCTAGGAGATCTGTAATTACCTATGCCTTACTGCCCTTCTCATAGTTTAAATTCTTTACCAACTCCTCAATCTTAGCAGTGGCACATAAATCAAGTGCCATGTCCTCGTCAATGTTTTTCAGGCATGTAACTATCCTACTCGAGTGGCATGTTATCCTCATCCTTTTCCCCATAAAATGAAATAAGTCCTAATTCACCCATATCATTAACTAATTGAATAACAGGGTGGGTTTCACAAAGAGAGGAAGCTCCCACAGCGACAAGACTCTGGTATTCTACAATTCCTTCTATACTAATTTTTCAACCCTAGGGTTTTCGATCTTGTCTACCATCGGAGTTTCTGACACCAATTATGCCCTCATCATCTTCTCATTGTCACTTGTCCTATGGTTATACTAGTTGATTTTTCACTTTTATAGCTTCGAGGTCCACTTTTCTTCCTTGATAACTCCATGAGGGTACTGCATTTATGAGAAAATTTCCACGGTATCCTCCTTTTCTACCATTGGTCTCTTTGTACGTGCTTTCTTTGGTGCTATCTTCTTCCTCTTTTCCTTCATTCCCTAGGTGCTCTTAACGTCTCTTGCATCTGCCAAACTTGAAGACTTCCACGCTTCTGTCTCGCATAACCCTTTCCTGCCCTACTATCTCCTTTCTCCTCTTGTTTCCACTAAAATATCACTCCACAATTTTGCATAATCACAGTAGTTCATGACAAGTTCTTCACTCTCCTTCACAAAACCCTCATCACACTTCGAGTTTGTCCCTAAAAAAATAAATTCTTTAAGGAAAATTAGTCGAAATGACTACCCTTATCCTTATATTTATACTTTTACACCACCTTAAAGTTCTTCTAACCACATGTCTCAACGTCTCTTTTTAATATATTACTTTATTTTACTCAACTTAAATTTTGTGACTTTCCTTCGCACGTAATAGCTATAATCTTCTGGCAATCCAACACTACTTCACTGCCACACACTTCCTTCGTGTGTGTCACCATTCCAAAGTACATAACCTCTACACTAACTACCCAGTAATTTCCCATGGTGATGCCTACCTTATGTTATACTACGTGATCTTTCTCCTCTCCATGGTCTTAAAACTTCTCTCAACATACCTTTATAACCACCTGAATAAAAACACCTTAATCCACCACACCACCCATTCTTCTATCTTCAGAATGAGTTTCCCAACAATTTTTTTAAAACATATCCAAGAATATCTACCAATCCACCCCACACAAAAAAACATGTGTTTTCCTCTACATATAGAGCCACTTCTATTGCAATTAGCTACCAGTGCACCAACGCGCAACAAAAAACTAAAAAATGATGACAAAGGAAACAAATGAAAGGGGAAAAAATTAAGGGAAACGTAATCTAATTAGAAATATTACCTTATTTTATAGAAACATAGAATCCTTAGTTATTATAGGGCTTCAACCTACTCTCATTGAAATATCATGCCAACCTTGTCCCATCAAGTGCTTGTAACTGGTATGCACCTGAATCAAGGATGTAAGACATAATGTATGGTCCTAACCAATGGAATTTGAGCTTCCCATGATGACATAGACACTTAGAATCATACAGTAGAATCATTTGCCCAACCTGAAATTGTATATTCTTAATGCGATAATCATTCCTTGTTTTTTCTCTTACTTTCTTGGTATTTTGAATACATCTGGAAATTGATCTCCTTTTATCCAAATACATTAACTTACCCATATGCTCTTGTAATGCTTGTTCATCATCCAATCTTCCTACATGCATAATATGTAGAGATGGAGCATAAATTCTACCGGTTAAATGGCTATTGTGTCAAACACCAATTGAAATGGTGTGGCTTTATTCAATCTCTTGTAGGTTGTACGATATGCTCATATCATGGCTAAGACTTTTTCATCTCAATCCTATCTCCCAACATCAAAAATATTGGTCAATATGTGACTTAGTATCTTATTGAATGCCTTGGCTATTCCATTAGCTTTAGGGTGATAAGGGGTAGTCTTGTGATGAGCCACCATGAATTCTACCAACAAGATCCTAACTATCTCATTCAAGAAATGTGTACATTTGTCTCTAGTCAAACTCAAAGGGCACTCATACCTACTAATTATATTTTCCCACATGAATCTTGTTGTTGTGGTCGTAGTGCAATCCCTTGTAGGAGTTTCCTCTTCCCACCATATTAAGTAATCATTACAAGTAATTATATAGTGCGAACAACTCCTCTGTGAGGCATGTGAAATAGGACCTACGAAGTCAATCACCCACTTATAAAATGAGTCAATGCTAGCTATCAGCCTCAAAGGCATCTCATCTTTTCTCCTTAGTTTACCAAGGCGCTAGAAGTGGTCATAGGCCATGTAATACTTGATACAATCTTTGTAAACCCTTTCCCATCAAAATCCTACTAGAAATATCTTATGTGCGGTTCCATTCCCTACATAGTGTCCTCCTGTAATTTCGGCATGTGTTTCCTCCATGATTGCAGCGTGTTCATGCTCTAACATGCACTGGAACAAAAACTCATTATATCCTAGCTTGTATAAGTCTCCACTAATTAGTATTTAGGGTGCAATGTGTATAGCTAATTGTGTCCTTTCCAAATTCTTCATTCCCTCTGGCAATATACCCATTTTTAGAAACACTCAAATATCTTCTAACTTAGAGGGTCCATGTTATAATTTAAATAGTTGTGCATCTGGCATTGTATCCTCAATGCTCTATGCATCCTCCCCTGAATCAATCCTTGATAAATGGTCAAGTCCATAATTACTCTTACTCGGTTTCACAACAACTATAAACTCAAAGTATTGAAACAACATGACCCACCTACATATGCACCAATGCAAAATGGGCTTATTTACCAAGTACTTAAATTCCATGTGGTCTGTGTAGAATATAAAATGTTTTGCAAACATATACTACCTAAATTTGTGTAGTGGGTAGATCATTGATAATGCCTCATGCTCAGTAGTAGAATAGTTATGTTCAGCTGTGGTTAGCTTCCTGCTTGGGATACAAAGAGGGTGGTCAAAATTCCCCTCACCTAGTTATGCCAACACTACTCCAATTTCCATCCCTAATGCATCAACATGCACATGAAATGGTTTATCCCAAGAAGGAAATCGTAATATGGGTGTAGTAATAAGTCTATTCTTTAATAAATCAAATTCCATTTGTTGTGCCTCTCCCCAATGAAATGTACTTTTGTGTTTTAGCAACTTTTCCAAAAGCGTAACAATCTTGGCATACACCTTGATAAATTTTTGGTAATAACCCATATGCCCAAGGAATCTGTGTACCGTGATCTAGCTGGTAGGTTCCTCCAAGCCTACAATAATAATAACTTTGGCAGGATCCACCAGCAAACCTTCCTTACATATGATATGCCCCAACAGGGTTCCAAATGGAGTAGCGAAAACACATTTCTTAATGTTGAGGGATATCCTCAACTACCGATATCTTTCAAACATCAACCTCAGATTGTCACAATGATCCCTCACTAATCCATATATTGTCTAGTCATTCAGGTACACTTGTAGAAACTTGTGGATGAAATCCTAAAATGTCTAAACCACAATATGTGAAAACACATTAGGCATATTCTTCATTCCAAAAGGCATGAACATGTAGGAAAAAATTCCCCATTCAGTGGAAAAAATTGTCTTTTCTTGGTCCTCCTTTGAAATTCTAACCTGATGATATCCTAAGAATCCATCTGTGAAAGAATAGATAGCATGACCAAATACTCCCTCCAGGATATCTTTAGTGGAGGGGGTTGGAAAAGGGTCAATAAAACATACCACATTCATATCCCTATAATCAATACAAATCCTTATCCTTCTTAATGTTAATGACCATTGGACTTATCCATTTTGATTCTTAACATCCTCAATGAAACTTGAAGCGATCATTTTCTCAATCTCTTCCTTCACCCTGATGCACAGATTCAGGTTCATCCAATAAGGTCTCTTCTAAATTAGGTGTGCTCCTTCTTTTAGTTTGATTAATATATCCCCTAAAGAGTGGGGAACTCCCTTAATCTCATGGTGCCCATGCAGAAATAAATCCTAAAACTCACACAACAAATCAATGATCTTTGAAACCTCCTTCTCTGACCAGTAATATCCAATAGTCATCTCCTTAGGTTTTACCTCCGAACCAATGTTAACCTTCATAGTTCTCAGTGGTTCATGGTAGACACACACTTGCTCATTAGCATTATCCATAACCTTGCATATACCCAAAATATGGTTAACATTAAAGTTTTCCACCTCTTCACCATTGATCACATAGACTAATTTTCCTTTCTCTTTTTCTATGCACGTGCATCCAAGTTGTATCTCCTTTTATTATTCCTCATCAAAGCATGCTTCTATGTTAGGTTCACCGAATAATTCTAGTATTTATACTCTGCTATGGTACTCTCTCCAATAGTTAGGCACTTAAAAACCTACAATGCCTAATCCACAAATGGCTTAGTACTTCGATATTCAAAATCTTTAAGGAGATCAACTGTCAACTCTTGTCAGTTTCCTATCTGATGGAGCATCTCTGAGTGAATGTATGATGCGTTCACATAGCCTTGTAAGGTTGATTAAAGCTTATGCAGCCATAATGTAGTGCAAACTGCCCTTTGACACCTGCTAATACTTATTCTGATACATTTGATCACATTATGGACATTATTATGTTTTGATTTAGTATGTTGTGAGACATTTGATCATAGATTATTTTTTATCTTGATTTGTTTATGATGCATGATGATTATAAGAGACACTCATATGTGGATGATGATATACTATTTTACATGGATGGTTTATGGATGTTGTTCAGACATGTGATTTTGGATATTTTGTGATGATAATATAGTTATTGGGATGAATTGTATGTTATAATGTTAAACTGCCTTGATGTTATTGTGATTTACATATTTAGATGATTTTGTGATTTTATTTGTATCATATTGGATGTTCTGATATGGCCACGAGGCTGAAGGAGGTATTTGTGTTTTGCAGGTTAAAAATATCACAACAAAACATTGGGGGATCAGAGACCAACCACAATATAATTCTAGGTGAATTCGACAAAGTCACCATGACAACTTGTTTTGAGTATGTGTGTTGTTTTGTTAGGGATTCTCATGGGGGGGGTTTCCTTTATATGTGACCATGGGTTTATGTATTTTATTAATGTGGATAAAATTTATTTATTATTGTATGTATTTTATTAGTGATGTGTTCCTTTATTTAATTATGTTGTGAAGAATTAATGTGAGAAATCATATAATTAAAATTTAAATAAATTAAATTGGGATATGGGAAAGTAATAATGGAAGTTGTTGGTTCTTTGTATTAATTATGTAAGGGATGTGTAAGTTGTGTAAGAGTTTGTGTAATTCAGTTTTGGAGTATGAAATATTCCACCTCCATGACAAATTCGAATTTATCCTTGGGGGATGTTTTAGGAGGCTTGTGGGATAAGTAAAACTTGTCCCACACCTCTAAATTTAATTTACCAACCATACTTATGGTTGGAGAAGTGAATTGTGACTTTTATAATGAATTTTATTAATCATGTTGATTGTTTTTGGTTGCGCTCTCTTACATTTTATTTATTTTTGTTGTCCCTTGAGGTGTGGGCTTTTTGGAGTGTGCAAGTGACTTGTCATATTTTCACCCACCTCTTTATTGTGCTTGGGAGAATGGATTTTTTTATTTTGTGTTTGAAGTGAGGATGTGTGATGTGGCATCCTACATTGATCCACATCATCCTCTCTTCTTCCCTCTTCTATAAAATTCAAACTCTTTGCTTGTTTTGGGTTGTTGAATCATTTTGTAACTTCTTTGGGGCACATTTTTCTTGTGTTGGAGCTCTTGTTTTTGGAGGAAGCTTGGAGAAATCTTTGCATACTTAGGAGATTGCTGTTTGGAACTATGTTATTGAATTTGAAAGCTTGTTGTTTGGAAGCAAAGTAACCATGGAGAGGTAGGAATTTAACTCTCCTTTTTATGTTGTTATTTTCTTGTTGTGTTGTGTGAATGGTGCATGTTTTGTTTTATTTGTTGGCTGGTTGGGTAGACTGCCTTAGGGATGGTTTATGAGAATGCTATGGGGAATCCATGTGGGGGAACATAAGGGAATGCCATTGGCATAAAAATTTTGTGGAGGGAGTTTGGGTTTGGGATCCACCATGGAAAAGAAATAGCTTGCATTTCTTCCTTTGTGGGGGGCATAAGGAAATATGTGGGGGGCATAAAAAGGGATTGTGGGGAGCATAAGGATTTGTGTGTGATGAATTATTTTGGCAATTTGTTCTGGTGGATGCCCGATTCCCAATTGGGAGGCATAAGCAACTTCTCCCATAGACCTTGCTCCTTTGGCTTGCATGATCAAGCCTGAGTTTTGATTTGAATGTTTCTATTATAGTTGAAAACTATTGTTTTGTGTTGAACTATGTTTTATATTGAAATGTGTGTGTGAAAGAATGTTGTGTGTTGTGGAAGCCAGTTATTGCCATGGTTTGAATCACACCTTTTATTGTATCTTGGTTGGGGCTCAGGGGCCAATGATGAAGGATGGCTTCTCCTTTCATTGGATGTCTTGGTTGGGTGGAGACAGTTGCCTTTCCCCCTCTTTTGTTGTGATCAACTTGGAGAAAGAGAAAATGTGCATGTTGCTATCCTGGAGCAAAGGAAAGATGTGGTTTGACAGTCCCTTGTGAAAATATATTCATTTGTAATCCCTTCCCACTTGTTGTGGATAAAATTGTAATATGTATCTTGTGAATAAATGATGGACGTAATTTGATTATGAAGTTGTATGTTTGAAGTGTGAAAGGCATTTATATTTTGTTTTGTTTATTGGAAAGAAATAGAATTCTGTTTGTTACAGTCAAACTTAAAAGATGTATTTATGTTGAAATTAATAAAGGATTGAAAGATCTTCTCTCATATGCATTGTTGAATTAAAATTCAACATTTCATTGTATGGCAAAAGAGAGTCAAATATCTGTTTTGAAAAGAAAAAAGTGTACGTGGAGATGATGTTGCATTTTATATCCTTGGGAATGTGTAAAAATGAGATTTAGTAATTGCTTTTGATTTAGAATGGTTTGTTTATAAAAAACTGAATGTAATAGATTAGTTTAGGAGTGAAATTCCACGTTTATAGGATAAAATTGATATACAGATTTAAAAGAAATAGATCTCTAATATAAACTTTATACTAGTAATAAATTTAATCAAAATGTATAGTTTGGGCTTGCACATTCTAATCAGCTTGGAAACCTTAAAATTTAACATGATATAATAGCAAGGAACTCAAATTGACAAAGAAAACTTAAGAAAACAATTTAACCATAGAAAAATTGAACTTAATCCTTTCCTTAGCCATTTTTTGTCAATTATTGAACAAAATTAAAACATGATTAAATTGAGAAAATTTACTTCCCTAAAACACTTTAAATCCTTCCTAGATAAATCCTCCATGTCTGTTTGGCATGTTGAGTGAAGGAGGAGATCTAATTTAATCAAATTTGAAAGTTGGAAATTACTAGTTTGCTAATTAAAATCTTGCAAATCATTTTTGTAAAATTGACCACTTAAACCCCATCAAAATGTAAAATTTATGACTCTTGTGCAAAGAGGGCATCGAGATATTTCTATAAAGTCCTCATTTTCCCAAAACCAAGCTTTCTAGCTCAAGTTATGACCCTCTGAAATTTTCATGCCTTGGCAGGAAAATTTGGGAAAATTTTCCCTGATGGGCCCGTGGCCTGAAAAATTCCAAAAAAAATCCTTTAATTTTTTTTAAATTTTTGGTTCGGAAAAAGTTTGAATTTTCCTATGCTGGCCCATAGCCAATCAAAGGCTTTCATGTGTCCTCACAAGACAGCAGTGGAGGCGCGGTATCTTTTTTTCCCTTAGACCTTTTTAAAATTTTGGAAAAATTTTCCATTTCTCCCCGCCGGACCACGGCCTATCACAGGTTGCCATATAGCAACTTTGGGTGCTTACAGAGGGGGTGAAACCCTCATGACCCCTTTTTTATTGAAATTTTTGATTTGGAAATTTTTTGTGTTTCCTCCCAAAGCCCCGCACTCCCATCCTCACCTTGAGAACTCTCTTCCATGGGTGTGCGGACCCACGCGCGCCATTTACCCTTTTTCCCCTTTTTGCAAAGTTGCTCCAAAAAATTCACGATTGAGCCTTTCCCTCTCCTTTTCCCCCGTGTTGGCCCTTTGAGCACCATGTGTCCCTAGCAGACCTATGAGTGCATGGATGTTGTTTTGTTTTCTCTCCCTCTTGGGTGAAATGCCCCAAACTCTTCCATAGCTCCATCCTTCCCTCACCCTTTCCCGCTTTGGATCAGGACCCGTGGAGGCAAGGGCATAAATGGTAATTTTTCCCTGTGTAAGGAAAAATTCCAAACGCAACCCCACAACCTGCCAACCTGAATTTTTCTCTTCACCCCTACTTGACACGTGTCCCGTTGGGGAAAATTTGATGCCTAAAGTCTGCATGCTCATAGCTTGAGTTTCTGAAGGATTTAGGAGGACTTCTTTATATCACCAGAAAGGTGAGAAAATTTTCTATCCAATGGGAATGATTTAGGGAAATTTTTGAAGCATTAAGTATGAGAAGAATCAAGTTGAAACTCTGATCCTGTTAGAGAGTGGGTATGGGGTAAATTACTCCCTGAACCTAACTGAAACTTCTAGCCCTAAAATTGAACCATGTGAACTTGAAAATTGTTGATGAAGGAAAATAATATTCTTATAATTTAGATATGTTCTAGAATCCTAATAGGCTCAACTAGTGTCTTGCAACTTGGTTGTGGACACTTCTAATCAAAAAAAAAATCCATAATTTTCTAACTAACCCTAGGTTCTTTCTTGGGTCTCAGGTGGGTTGTTTTAATGGGCATCACACATAAATAAGGTGACAAGGATTCTTCACCTTCCATCAAGGAATTCTCACATGTTTAGATGTGAAACAAGGAAGGATCCTTCCCATGATAATATTATATAATAGTAGGTGCATTACTTCAGGAAAACCTAATAGAGAATGCGATTCTCACCTCGCGCCACTCTAAAAGGTTATCATGATGGGTTTCCCACCAACATGTTATGGTATTGAGAAAGATATAGCTAAGAATCCTTCTCCTTTCGATCTCACATCTCCACTGGGATTCCATTTCTTGTAGGAAAATATCAGGGGTCGGCTCCCCCAATATAACTTGGCAACTTCTTTCCTCCTAGGCACATGACTGAGCACACCTTTCTTACTCTCAACACATATCCTATTAACTACTTTTTAACTAACTCATATGTCTCATGCACCCAATTATCACATGCCACACTAGTTGTATCACTTACAGGTTGAGTTGCTTCCCACTGAATAATGTGTTTTATTGGATGCACAACTTCAGGATCTCTGATGGTGCACACATATATTTGGTCTAGATCTCCTTCTCCAAAGGGTTCAGTATATGGTGTTGACTTTCCATCTATCAACAAGATGTTAAAATTTTCCTCCTTATTCTCAAAACTTATATACCCCTTATTGAAATGTAAGTCATCATTGTTCTTATAGCACTAGGGGCATGCAAGTAACACTGGAAATTTTTCCACCTCAGCAAGTGCCAAAACTTCAAAGTCTCTAATGAATTTCTCCCCTTGGATAGTGATACTAGTATCCTTCAAAACTCCAATGGGAATTTCCTTTGTCTTGTTTGTCATATATAGCACATTTGAGGATGGATATAATGGGGACCTTAGAATTTTATTCCACGCGTCCTAGTTATGAATGTTAAATTTTTCACCCATGTCAATCACGATATTTCTCAGGAGCCTTCCATTAACCATGACATTCAGGGTAATTTTCTTATCATTATCAATGTTTTGAGGAGGTAGATTAACATGTAAAACCTATCTTTTGTGCTCTATTCCAGTGCTTGGTACTTTCTATCTTAACAACTCTCCTAGTAAGGGGATGATATTTTATTGCCTCAACATCTTGTATACCTCCTTGAAATTATCTAGATCCTTCTTTAGAGCCTCCATGCTCTTAGTTTTATCTATATGTTGCGACTACTCCTTCAGGTACTAGATCGCTCATTATAGGCTTTGAATCACATCTATGGTCTCCTAATAAGAATCCTTTTGATGAGTGGGGTCTAGATACTTCCCATGCACCAACTCTTCTCTTTTGACCATTGGTCTCTGATTTCATATTTACCTAGTGCGTGTAACCTCATCTCATGTTTTTACCAGTACAAGTTCTAATTCCGACTCATGCACCACCCTTGGTATCCAATGCAAGTCTAATTTCTTCACGCTTACCATCATGGCACCATTTTCTTTCCATTTTTTCTAGCTCATGTGTTCAAATAATTCTAGACACTCCTTATACTCTTACTTCTTCCCACACCAAGAGAACTGTAATAGGTCAAGACATTCATGCTTGTAATTATCTGTAGACCCACAGTTATAACAAGTTCTATGAGGGAATTCACTTCTTCCACCTCTGCAATTACCACGACCCCTAAATCCTTTGTGAAATACTCTTCCATGATATCCTCCATCCATGTGTCATTCATAGTTACAACCATCATCCTTGGAATTATTTTTTATGTTGGTCTGGTGCACACCAATATCAATGGCATCATATATATGTTCAATCAATCTACAACCCTTGGTTTCATGAGTAGTAGAGGTGCAAATCTTGTAATATCGAGACACATTATTACGGATGAAGTGCTTCAGTAATAGACACCTATTTGCATCATGATCTCCATGGAAAATATCACATTCTACCATCATGGCATGTACCAATCTCTAAGGAAAATTTTCCTTCGTATGTCCCTCTACCTCACAATCCATGCACCATATGCCACTACAAGTCTCATGTGCTAAGTTCACAGATAACTTATTCAGCTGATTTTACATGGTAGCAATCTAAGATTCAAGAAAAGGACTAACACTGGTATCCATGCTTACCACAGCCTTATCACATAGGGCAGCCTCCAAGACCTCATGTGGGTTTGTGAAAGTCTTATACAACAATGCACTCCTTAAGGGCATTATTGATCCTCCAAAAACTGATTAAGCATCCTGAGAAGGATGAATATAATAAGATAATTTTGATAAGAGAGTCTTAAATTGTGAATCGCACTCCCACACACTCTCTACCATACCTTGTTTATTCTCCTTTAGTGTGCTAATGCTCTTCTATTCAAACTCAGGAATATGGAATACAACTAAGAACATAACATATCCAGTGATCAATAGAACATATACAAGTCATATCAGCATCATGTAGCCCCTGATACTCATCTTGGGTCCATAGGAGAGGTCTATAGCACTACCTTTTTCTAGATGCATATGCCAAAATCCATTCATATAAATCCACTGGAAAACAATAAAATAAGGTCTCATACAGCTCATGATACAAAAAAAATTCTACCCATTTACGTGCATCAAACTCAGGTCTAGTATTAAATGTCTTAGAAAACTCATCCTCCATGCTTTTAAGCCATACTTTAACACTATGCAATGTCAAGTTCTCCTTCATCATGCACCATTCTCACAACAACTTTTAAAGGAGGTCCCGATAATAGAACTAAGATGTAGTCTCTTTTTACTTCTTGCTTTAACAACCAACCCAAACGAGTCGACATATCATCTAGATTGGTTTGGAAGCTCACCCGAGGCACACACAGGCGCCGAGACCCTCCTTTATATAAGATTTGTGAGAATGATCACCCTTGGTAAGGGATTTCTTGCATAAACACGGAATGAACATACTCATTTTGGGAATTGATATAAAGAACTAGTCCTAGTCTAATGCATAAGAGAATGCTATAACATGATCAACTAAATGAAAGTAGAATCAAACCATGAATAATATCAAGATAACCCGTAACACACACATAAACATAAGGGAAATGTCCAGATCAAGATCCATCACATGAGTGCTTCTGAAACTCTTCATTATATTCATTAATCAAATACAACAACCAATATTACATCAAAAAGGGTTTCATCTCTGGGAACATTCATCATAGTAGATATTTATACATTACCAAGTTCATCATTACACAATACCTCTATCTTTCTATTTCTCTCTTTCTTTCATACATCTCCAAAAATACTAACATATCTCCCTCCTTAACCGTACTAGAAAACCATCCATACGAAGAATAAGAAGGAATATCCTCTTAACCGCTCATCATTACCTATGAAATCCTAAAGGAATCCTCTTATGATTGCTCTACCACTACCCAGGAATATGTCAAATGTCATCATGCATTTCCCTTAATCAAGTGCATTTAGCATGAATTTTCTAGCTAAGCCTTAACAACCTCAACTCATTATCCTTTCATGATAACCATATTGATGCCTTGGAATATCCTTTCCTTGAGATGAAACTCTCCATAGCTTATGTGCATATGTATCTAGTCATTTTTTTATTCACTCCCTATGCATGTCTTTTCCTATTGTCCAAAACTTAGTAAGTCACAAATCCATCATTTCTGGGTACGAGCCTTCGTGCCTCTCCAATAAATACTTCTTCATTTTCCTTCACACCCTGATTCCACATGCCACAATACTTCATGCCTTAGGTACTTAGTTATTTTAAAGGTCCAACGGTAACCTTGATTTGAAACAAAATTTGAGCCATGTCACAGGGGATATACTTGGGTAAAGCTGCATTGAGGGGTAGGGTAATTACTTTCTCTTGAGGTATAAGGTTCTTCATGGCTTGCGCAGAGTCACTGGATTTGTTGGCATTAACTATTTTTTTGGTTGGAAAATCCTTATTGGGGGTATCCTTTGGGATATTAATGAGGAGAGTAATATTTTTTTTAGGTTGTGTCCCTCCCATTTTAACAGTCACATTTCTTAGATTATATTGTTTCTTCTCAGCCACCACTGCATTCATTAATAATTGTTTATCCTCCTCAAAAATAATTCCACCATCATATTTCTTAATCATTAGTGATCTTAAATATTCAAAATCATGGTTAGGAAAATCAAAATCTTAGACCATATCAATATCAATGTTAGCAGTAGGAGGGACAAAGTTTATTCGTTGTATATAATCCCAAAAAATTTCCATTGTTTTTGTACTCAAAAATTCAGTAGTAGTAGCTCCTAGTTGGGAGTTATTATTACACTCCATCATACAAAAACCACCATAAGTAGTACTGTCATAAAAAATTTCTTCTTCCTCAACAGGGTCACATGGGGCATGTGGGAGGAAACATTTATCATACCATTTAATGACATGAGATTCTTCTACCAGTGAAACCCAAGTAGTTAATGGATCAAGGACTAAATTATTTTCTCTTGATGGTGGTTTATTTCCTAATCTTGTGGGGCCCTTTCCTCTCTCATTGTATCTTTCATCACCCCTAAGATGATTCCCAAATCTATTCTAGCCTTGGGGTTAGTGTTATCCCTAAGATTTTTGTCTTTTTCCTTTCTCTGTGCTAGAAAGTTTAAAGGAAATTTCCTTGACTCCTCCTTCTAAATTCTTAACTAATTCTTCCAGATCAACTCCCTTTCTTGTTTGATACTTTTTAGGATTGATTAATTTGACACCCTCCCTTTTAGGAGGTTTTCCTATTGTCTTGATATTATTTTCTATCTAGACTGCCATGGAGAAATATTGCCTCAAAGTACTGAGGTTTTTGTCTCTTAAATAGTATGCTTCTTTCTTGTCAAAGGCATCAAAATACTTTATTAGGAAAGATTGATCACTTGGTCTCAATATTACCAGTAGTGTGTTCAAATTTTTGTTGAATCTAACATTAAAATCTAGGACAAGTTTGTTGGGATTATTTTTGATATTCCCAAAATCTGAGAGAAGGAACCTTGGATCAGTCTTATCCCCATATTGCAATTTGAAGGCAATTTTCATTTCTACCCATGAATCAATATAATTTTCTGGCAAAGCTTTATACCAATCACGGGCATCCTCTTCTAGAGTATGAATAAAAAACTTCACATATACATCCTCATGCTCAATCTCAAAGTCTTCCATAATATTAGTAAAGAGCCTAAGGTGTTGGTCACCACTAATGACATTATTCCCTTGAATTTTTTGCAATCTATTCCTTGCATCATTAGGGACTGCATTGGGATAACCCACCATACCTGTGAAATCTATAGGTCTATATACATTAACAACAAATGGGGATCTAGGAGGTGGGAGTGCCATATTATTTTGAGGAAGTGTCTTAATAGGAGGATTAAAACAATTTGGGATAGGAGATCTTTGGGGAAATGGGGTATGTTCCTCAAAATATTGATCCTTCAATGATTCAGTTTCACAAAACACTCTATTACATCTAAGTGATAAAAGAGGAAGATGAGAAACACCTATATCAATTGCAAATGAAGGCCCCTCACTAGCTGGAGTGTATAGATTTTTACAAGGACTGCTCGATCTAGAACTATATGAGGAACTAGAATAATCCTCTATCAAAGGTTGATCACTCTCAACCACAGGAACTAATTTCTCTTCCGACCTTTGATCTCCCAAATGTCTCCAGAATTGTTTCTTACTTGGATTTGTCCTTCCTAGATCTGTAAACAATTTTCTATAGGATTTGTCTTGAAGAAGGATCTTCTTCCTTCCATCTTTATAAATATTAATGACAAATTTCAATAAATTGAAACTTGAAGCACTGGTATTTACAAAAAATTCTGAACAATGTGGAGTTGCCACTAACGTCTTGTACCTTAGATGTATAAATCATTGCAAATTACTTGTCAAATGAAACTTAATGACCAATTTCAATAAAGCTTGACAAACCTCAGTATCCCTTGTCAGTATTTGCCCCTATCCAAGCAGATTTAATGGAAAGCCTACTTAAACTAGGAAAATATTAAGCAAATAACTTCTGATTAAGCTCACTTTTTGTAAAGATCAACAAAGGATGATGTCTAAACCATGTATTTTCATCTAAACATGTTTAATACATTACGAGAGGTTAGTATTTATCTGTATTTACACAAATAATCCCCGAAAACGATGCCAGAGCTGTGTTTTTACCCAAATCGGTTCTCCCTTTCAAGTTAAACAACATCAATAGGATGAGCTAGATGCTCAGAGAAAGATAGATCAGAATTCAATTCTTTTTGTAGCCAGGAAAGGATCTAACTACCTCTTTGTCACTCGAGTTTGGAAAAGTTACATAACACTGTGTTAAAGGTTTGACCTACCCTACTACTTTAGGTTGTTCCTTCAACCACGGTGAGAGGACCAATTTTGTAACCTATATTTGTAAGGGAAAATAATGGATCAACAATATTTAAATCTCCTTTTAAGACATTGAGAAATAACCTTGGGAAGACATGGTCAATGCAACATAATCTAACTCTCACGAGTTTTCACCCTAGAAAATGCAGATGTCTCCTAGACAAGGTTTAGGATACTAAAGACAATAATAAAACCATCATTCTCCTACACATTTTGGGTAAAGGATGGGTAAATTCAATAAATATCCTTAGCATTTATGGAAAAACAATACAAGCGTGGGTAGTTCGTGTAGGATTTTATCAGTTATGGGTGTATTTGTGGTGGGAAATTAAGTAGGATAAAGTTGATTATACCAAATATTTGAGAACTTTTAACAAATGTTGGGAGATCTTCCAGATAAGAGGATAAAAACACTTCAAATAACTAACACTGAACCTTCAACCAGAAGATGTGCATCCGTGGAAGCCCAGGAACACACGGTTTCACATAATATCTGAGAATTTAAACATAAAATCTCATGCCAAAAACTCAATAAAACATTAAGAATTCCTGATCTATTTAGCCTAAGATACAATCATAAACTTACAAACAACCTTTATCAATAGAATGGAAGCAAATTAAATTTAAAACTATTTATTACACATTGAAATGAAATCTCTCCTCACAACACAATTGCAATTACCACAATGCTATCACAAGGACAAGATCTTGTGTGATTTAGAAGGAATTTCATAACATAAGATTGCAACATGAACATGAAGATCTATTTTGAAATATCTCAACTTTAAAGTAGACACAACACTGTTCATGGTCAAACACAAATAACCCAAGACTCATCAAATTCATCAGCAAGGGAAAGTTTCATTTGTAGTTTCAATGCTTGTCAATGGATGTACACTTACAACCATCTTGACACGATTCAATTTGAAAGCTAAAGAAATTAACAAGTTTCTCAAACAAGTTCTTGGAAAAATGGTTTCTCTCAATTTACCTTTCTTCTCTAAAATTCCATAAAATTTTAACCCCCCCAATACAAGAGTATTCTCATTGCATTTATACAATTTCAATCACTCAATCACTTTTCAATTTTCCCCTCCCCAAAAAGCTTGAATTTTCCAAGGAATATTCTATCCTTTATAGGCTCTGCAATTATGATCCACTCTCGTTCCTTTACAAATATTTCCATTCTTACATGTTACCAGGAGGAAGTATTATAAGTGACTCACATTTTTCACTTGTTTTCTCATAATGACTAGGATGCAATATTATTACCTCTTCAAAGTTTTCTAATCATTTCCTTCCCTTTGGTGTGCAAGGAAACTCCATTTTTATAATTTCTAGGTGCTCCCATATGGCTATGATGTGACCATGCAATCAGTCTTAACCTTTCGAGAACCATTAGTTTTGGAACATGTGCATACTCGATCACCAGGGGTCTTTCAGATTTGAGTAGTCTCCTCGTGTGATAACTTCATATCAATCAAAAAACTTTTTTTGCATAATGCCAATTCCTTTTAAATTCATTTCCTTCGTGTTAGATGAGTGAAAAAAAATTCTTCATTTGATGGAAATGATCCTATTTAACTCATCTTGTCTGTGTCATCTTCATTATAAATTCACTTCTACTTTATCACCAATATGCATCACTTTTCCAATTTTGAAATTGAAGAATTATTACAAAAAATTTTACTATCACAATGGTGAGTGTAGTTGTAGTGAATAGTATGAGAGATATTTCTTCATAGGATTTAAACCAAATTATTCTACTTACATAGTCCAAATGAATCCTTTTTCAGGGCTTTTTTTGATAATACAAACCCAGGGTATATAAAAGGGGCCCTTAACATATCGGCTAGTTCAGCTCTCACTCCTTCTGATATTGGTCAAGATCAATCATGTCTTATCATCCTTTCAATCTATGTATTACCATCTCTTCTGGTGGGAACACCAGAAAACTCTAGAAGATTTTAAGAAATTTTGGATTGAGAAGGAGTCCTGCTGTGACGGAGGGCATGACTGACATACAAGTGTCCCTTTCTGTGCATGATGAAGAATTTATGCTGAAAGAGGTTCCCAAGGAGTCTTATGTACTTAACGAAAAAATCTTCCATTGATACTGTGCCTTCGCAATTTCTCATAAGGTGGATGAATTAATGGAGCATAAGAATCACTTATCTATGGAATAAGGGTCAGGTAAGTTTACCTGTCACGCATCCCAACCCTCCACCATCACAAGAACCAATACCATCCTCAATAAGGAAGAGGGGGGAGTCAAGCTCCCAAACCAAAATTATCATTTTGTATGAGGAAGAAGTAGGGTCCATCATCTCCCCACCGCTCCAAAGCATCATTATGTACTCACTCAAGGAGGGTAAGGTAAAGTCTACTCTCCAACCTTCTATTCCAATGCATTGAGATTTTTTAATGGAGTAAACATTATTAGGACCGTGGTCTTGTTCCTCTACCAAGAGGAGTGTCACACCACTTTCACAAGGATGTCACAAGGGTGGGTCTAGTTCAATATCCCTTGACTCCATGAGGTCCCCTGGCCTGTAGCTACTTGCTCTTCCAGCCACTCCAGCATGTTCCTTCTCAACCTTACTTCTGCTTATCCCATTTCTTATTAGCCTGCTCCAACTAGTTTTTTCCCCTATAAGTCAAAAGGAAAAACAACATTTCTTGGTGGTGGTTTCAGATCTTCTAGACCGGATATCTTCTTATCAGAAGAATATTGAGCTAATGAATATCCATGATGGCCCTAGGATGACCGTTGAATCATTGAAGGATATGGAGATGTCTCAAAACTTGGAGGGGTCAGTTGTGTTTATCAAAATAGCTCAAGGTTCAAATGAATTCATATATAGGAAGAACAAGTTAATGAACAATATTCCCCCATTCAGAGGAGATTTATAGGTGGAAACAAAAAAGAGCTGAGAATTATTTTTCATCTTTTGTCCTTATTTCCAAATATGTAAGCAATTTTGATCAATGTCTAAAATTTCTTCAGAGTGATATTTAATCTTCATGAAATAATAATAATAATTGTAATGAGATAAAATAATAATTCAAGAAAACAAGCTCAGTCTTTCTTGTTAAATTTCATATCTACATTTTTATCTCTTTTATCATGTAATTCTCCTATGTTTTTGTATTCAAAACTCTTAGGTTTGATTCAATATTGTTTGTAAAAGAAAAAAATAATTATGAATCAAATGGTGTCCATGATTTTTGTCCACCCACTACTTTTTTATATTTAAGAGCCTCAATTCTAATTTTTAGCCATGCCTTCAACTAAATTCCTTGGGACCTAACACTGTATTAAATTTTGTTGAAAATTGAGTCCTCTACCTATTTGTTTGGTCCTTTCACCAGTGGTGGCTACTTCACATGACACGTGGAGACCCTGCGCATTTTTGTGTCTTCTCTCTCTCTCTCTCACTCTTTCTTCTGAATCTATGCCTAAGTGACATGTGGATACCTGTGATCTTTTGTTCTTTTTTTGACTTTTCATACCGTCTAGGTTGCCTTTCCATGCCTTAGCCATGTGGTGAATCCTCCCTCCTTGAAAGTTTCTTATTCTCTGTACCTTTCCAAAGATACACCACATGGACACATGGATACCTTCCGCTTCATTCTTCCACACTTAGGGAAAATTGAGCCCTACGAAATAATAAATAATACCAAGAGGAAAAGAGAGGCCATTTTTCACAAGGATTCTGAGGGGCAACATAACTATTACATTCCTCAACCAAAAAATTTGATTCCCATGCTAAAATAAAGAATCACATTTGCATCCATCATGGTCCCATCTCTGAGCATATATTTTAAAATATGGGAAAATCAGTCAGAGAAATTTTTTTGAAGGCATACTTTGGATAAAAAGGGTGATATTTTAATCGAGCACCAACATGTCTGACCTTAACTATGTGAGGATATTGAAGTGTTCCTATGCTAATGTAGAGTGTGGATTCATTAAGGAGAGTGGGTGTTTTATATGGTAAGGATTTCTAAAGATAACTATCCTTAGCTCCCATATGAGATAGGATATCTTGGTCATCTTGACATTAAAGGATGTTTATGGTTGATGAGTCTTCATAAACCATTTCTGAATGAATAATTGGTAGTGATTTAGTGGAGTGGCCAGATGTATAATTGATTGGTCCTAATTATATAACATTGATTAAACAAAAAGTTAGATGGGATGGGTACAATGTCATCCATGTCCTTGGGGTCTTCAAAATTTGTTTACCATGCTGGTTTTGGCTCAGAAATAGTTAGGGATGTGGCAAGTTTGGATGTAGTGGCTTCATACATGTCAGAGGTAAAACTTTTATAACCTAATACACTTTTATCATGATATTTGAGGGTACAAAGGACACATTGATCATGAACGCCTTGCTCATAATGCCTGAGGTCAAAACCTTTCCACGCACAACGTGAAGATACATATAGGAAAAATTTGGGTTGTTAAGGTATTTGAAGTTTAATGTAGATGGCATGACATGATGCAGGTTAATAAAATGAGATGGTGGATTATCGTGTCCTCCATAAATTAATTTTATTTTAATATAGGCTCGGTCGTAAGAGATGACATATCAGACAATAGGGTCGTACATGGGTTGTTTGTCAAGGTGACCATACATTTTAGGTGAAGGGATGGAATTGAGCATGAGGAGGTGATATTACACAAGGGTGATATGCTTCATGGCCTTAATGACAAAGGAATAATCTAGCAATGTGGAAGAACATATCAATATTCTAGTAGATACTTGATTAGATGACTCGGATGAGGACTTAGGTACAAGTACAATATTTGGATAGTACATCATGTAATATTCATCTAATGGGTTTGTATCAAAAAGGAAAGTATAGGTATGACCCTCATGTTTATATTTAAGGCAACAATGAAGGGTGGAAGGAACACAATGCATAGTGCATATTTAAGGGCATCCTAATAACATATTGTATCGGAACTCTTGTTTTGTAATGTAGAAGAGTTCAGGTAAGGTCTTAATGTTGACTTTGAATGGAAAGATAAAGGTACCTAATGTGGATGTGATAGTTTCATTAAAGGATCGTGATAGAACTTGAGTTTGAGCAACACCCATATTGGAAAACTTAAGTTTGTCAAACGCAAGAAAACATATAATATTAATGGTTGTACGACTATATATAATGACCCTTTTGATGGAGATATCATTTATCTAAGCAGTAATAAAAAGTGGAAGGTCATAGTCTTTTGGTCTAAGAGAAGGTATTTTAAACGGTTCAAATGATATGGAGGTGGATGCTTTCAGGGCACCCATAAAGCTTGTAATGAGACTAAGCCATAAATTTATATGGTGATGGGTTGAAGAGATTCTATCATGGCTTGATTATGACTAGGTGATGTCTAGACAAGCTTGTAAAGTGACATCCAGATAGGGGGTTGGTGTAATTGTTTAACAATGACCTTTTTGTATCACAATAGAAGGTGGTGTTGTTGTTTGTATGGAAATTTTTTCTTTTGATGAAGATGCTCGATTACAATATTCAAGAGCCAAGGAGATGGAGACCTTAGACTTATTAGGGAGAGTTGATAATTCAGGGGGTGGACGTATGGTGATAGAAGGGTTACGTTCCTGAGGCGTGGGAGGTGCTTTATCATAGTCTTGTGAGCGTGTGGTGATGTGAATAATGTCGACTTGATGAATAAACATTTCAGGGGTGGATTTCTCTAGTGATATGTTTTTTTGTATTTGATGTTATGTCTGATTGAGAGGGAAGAAAGAGTGAACTGACAATCTTTACAAATTTTCTATGAAAATATTTACAATCTTCTATGGAGTGGTTGTATGTTCTATGGTAATCGTAGAATGCATTAAATTCATACGAGGATGGTTTCCACCCTTGATGATCTGATAGCTTGGGAGGTGGTAAAGTGATCAGTGGATCTTGTAATAAGTTTTCCAAAACAGTAGCATAACATCCTTTAGGTCCAAATGTAGATGGTAGTAAGGCTAGATGTTCATCCTTCTGGGGAGGAAACAAAATAGATTATTTGAAAATAGGTTTTTTACGTGGTGGCTGTGGAGGCATGCTAGCTGTTACAACAGATGAAGGATGAGGGTTTTGTATGAGTGGAGGCTACGGAGATTAGAAAGATTATGTAGGATACATAGTGCAAGGATGGGATGTAGATCTCCATTAAGGAATAACAGATTTTGCATATGGACTTACGGTGGGGGCTTGAAATATAAGGTTTACTCCTGTAATAATAGGGTGATTAACTGGTATGATCATAGAAGGATTGTGCAGGGGATTCTGATGAGGATTTCTAGGATTTTGAATGATGTTCTATTCAGGAGGTCCCATAGGTCTTGACTTTGACATGGAAAGAGGGGATCCAAAGGAGGGAATGTCCCTTGGATGAAAGTATGGATGAAAAGATGGAGGGCTATGAAAATGATAGGTTTCATAATAATAAGGACTTCTAAAGACTTGAACTATGCCCTAATTATTAGGACCTTTTGAATTTTTAGATGAACTAGACATATTTGTCAAGGTTAGTGCTAAAGAAGGAGGAGGAAGAGTTTGAGAGGTGTGGTCTAAATGATTTATAGGTTTCGAAATATTTTTTTTCGTAGATCAAGAATAGTTATGCTCCATGGTTTTCTTATGGTAGGGAATTTGTGCTAAGAATGTTTCAATTTGTATCATAGATATATTTTCAAATCTAGGTGTTGGCGCTAGTGGAGTTTTGCCGAAGGATAAGGATATGGGTATGGTAATAGTATGTGGTGGAGATGTGAAAACGATTTCAGTAGAGACCGATGGTTCGGAAACTTCGAGCTTATCAGAATTTGGCGTTGATTATATGGGTGTTAATTTGGTAGGTGACAAGGGTGGAATAAGGATTTCAATAGGAGGAAATTTTGTATTCATTTTTTTTAGATCATTAGGTTCTGGGGTTGATTCTACAGATTTTTCTTTGTTGAGTGACAAGACAGAATATAGGATAGGCTCAATTTTCGTTATTCTATTAATGGTATAGACTACATTTCTTTGTGGTTTCTTGGAGGAAAAGGGGTGATTTAGGAAAGGTTGTTTGAATATGTCGATACTTTGATTTAGGGGTGTGTTTGGATTATCTAAGTGAAGGTCACCTTTGTTAATCAAGTCTTGAAGCACATTACAAAACATGTGACACTTTTCAATTTCATGACCATTAACCCTATGGTATTTGTAAGAATAATCATCTCAATACCAAATGGGTTTTGAAATTGATATATCAATGGGGTAGAATGGTGGAATTGATATTACATTAGAGGTGAGATATTTTTCAAAAATTGTGACCTAATTTTATGTTATAGGTGTATATTTGCATTGTTGACAGATGTGTTTAGTGGTAAGCTTTTCATTAGGAGTGGATTTGACCACGACGACATTGGAAGATGATTTATATTTATCTAAGATAGATTTTGACGTGGGTGGGAACTCTATTTTTGGTTTCTTAGGACAAAGCTTTACCCATATATCCTCTAGAGCTCTCAATTCTAGCTTATGGGCCATGGTAAAGGCCTCATCGAAGGTTTAGAAGGTTTGGATTTGTAAAGTTGATGAAATATGTTTGGCATAGGAGCGACAAAAGATCTCAATTAATTATGTATATGGTAATGTAAAGGAAAGGTGATTAGTGAAACCCCTCTAACAAATGACAAAATCAGTGATGTATTCATCTTTAAATTGTCTAATGGTATAAAGATCATTGATAGTTATTTTGTGGGCTATGTTTATGGAGAAGTGGTCTAAGAAAATGTACACGATTTGTGTGAAAGAATAAAGTGAGTGTTGTGAATTATTATTATACCACTCTAAGGTTGAGCCATCAAGATACATGGGAAACATTCTCATTATCAAGTCTTGATCATGGGATATTAGATAACATGCATGGAAAAAGGCACAGTTATGTAGTTGGGGATCCTCTTTACGATAAAAATTAGTAAACTTAGGAATTTCCTAGTAAGGTGGATAAATTTTATATGGTATAGAAGGATGAATAGGTTGATTAAAAATATGATGATAGGAGAGCACATTCTTGGATGTTGATGAAGAGGCTTATAAACTGTATATGTTTATTATGAGAGCTTGAAGAGGGTAAAAATGCATTGATTTCTACAGAGTAGAGCTATGTTGACTTGAAGACTAGTTGGGTTGCGATTATGCTTGATACTGATGTAGAAAATTTTATTGGTAAGGGATGTTTTGTTGATATGGAGCCTTATGTTTATAAGGATTGTTCTATTGCAGGATATGGTATTGAGGAATGTTTTTTTGAGGTATGTACCACTAAGGTATGTTTTTTTGATCTGGGATATTTTGTTGGGGGATTTTTTGATGATAGGGGACATTATGTTGTGGGATGTTTTACTACAAAATAGTAGCATGTGAGGTTTGAATGTATTGACACTCCAATGGCATCAAAGTGTGCATAAGAGGTTATGAATATGTAGGTGCTTTCTAAAAATAAATTGTCAAAGCAAAAAAAGATTATGCCTATTGTGGAACACCTTAGTGTAGGATGTTGTATTGTGGGATACTCTATTGAGGTATGTACTGTGGTGCTGAGGTCAATGGTTGTGAAAGTTGTGATATGTATTGTGAGATGGGACACATACTAGTGATTGCACTAGTATTAACCAATGGTGTTGTTATGGGAATGGACATAGTGATGTTTTGGGTGGGAGTATTAACTTATTGGGAAGGCATTATTATGGAAGGGGAAGAAAAACCCAATAGATATGTTTGTACCTATGTAAAAATGAGAGGAGTGGCTGAAGAAGTAGTGGTACTACTTAGACCAAGTGTGGATCCTATAGAGGGAAATGGTGAAGATGTAGGTTATTGGTCAGATGTGTTTTGTGATGATATCATGTGAAATCCATCTCATGTGCCCTTCAACTCTAGATCATTCCCTATTTCTGAATGGATATAGTTCTATATGGACATAGAATAGAGATATTATATCTAAGAGTCACATCTTAGATTTTATAGTTATCCATATAAGTGGTTTGTCAGACCAATACAAAAATTAAATCACATGTGCATGATGGATAAAATAATGATAGGTGAAAAAACATAATGAAATATTTAGAGGTGGATATTATTGAAGGTCTTGTGGTGGTTGAGGAGGAATATTTTCTTAGGGTATATGTTATACATTTGGATCACTAGACCATTATAAGTGCGAATGTTCTAAAACATTTTCATGTGCATACAGTGGAAAGGCACATAAGGTGGAGGATTTCCTAGATTTATACACCCGCATATGTAAATAATAATAAGGATAAAGGTACATACATGATTCAAATTGAACATGATAAAAAAGGAAAGTTGGTACCAAATACATTAGATGAATTAAAGCCACATCCATTATTGTTCACTATGAATGTAGAAGCATCACATGCATGCGAGTAGGGAAAATCAAAACCACTCATCAAGTGAGAAGAGGTTGTGCAGCCAACAAAGTACCTAGATGTAAGAAAACAAAAGGAGGTATTTCAAGAGATGATATGTGTCATTAGAGGAATTCAGGGGAGATATAACATCTTAAGGAATAGTGACACAAGATAGAATGTGCAAGCTATGTTGAGATACAGAATAAGGGTCCTAGTTACCTTAGAGAAGTATGCAAAATGCTCAAATAAGAAAATATCATAACTCTTTTAGTAGAATGGTTATGGGAAATGGTAATGTTAGTGGAATTAGAAAGGTAGCGCTAGATCCTCCATGCCAACATACCAATACAAGATCATGAGTATGATAAGGAAATCACATTAGATGTTGTAATTAATGATTTATTGGTAAGAAATATTCTAATTAATACATGCACAGAGGTCAATGTATTTACACTTGATGCATGGAAAAAAATGGGAAGACCACCATTACATCCTTATTTGAGAGTTTTGTATATAGAAACAAGACAAGGGCCATGGTTGATACAGCCTAGAATCCACTATATAAAACCCAGGCACGCTAACACACCACCCAGACTGAGTTGATCGCTCACCAAAGCACACAAAGGTACCAAAGCCCTCTTTAGAGTTACTTATGCAAGATGTTAGTGCGATGAGGATAAAACATATATTCAGATCCATAAATAAACATAAACACTCTACAGTGCATAGTCCATATCTAGATCTTAGAGAATCGCAAATTAATCAATAACTATAATAAGATTAACCATACAAAAACCAGTTATAGTTATGTTTAACACCATTATCCAGACAATATACTCTATTACACTAAACACTGTAAATCATAAGAGATTCTTACATTATGAAGTATCACCATAAGTTATGCACACATCAGATTCAACATCATAACTCTATAATTATTTAGTCTCTCTAAACTACATAGTTCACTACTTATTTATTGGGGTGGGGACTTTCCCTACACCACTTACGCACTTCCCAGAGTAGGTTGCATCCTTATAATAGCCATGTTCCTTTACAATAACATGCACACATGTAAGTTTGCTAATAATAGATGTCCTATAGTTAACTGGAAGAAGTAATCCTATTATTATCTCAAACTCATGCATGGTGCTTATCAGTTGCTCCTTCCCAAAATAACATGTGTGTGTCATGCAAGTCTCTATCCCAATGTGTGATCCATATGATATCTCTAAAAAAATTATGTATCTATAAAAATGAATAAGTCCCAAATCAAAATACCCTAGCACGTATTTCCTTTCCTATCATTCTACGCCTTCAACTACACCTTTTTCCTATGTGCACATTCTTTGTGTGTCTTCGCCTTAGCACAATATTATGTCTAATCAACATTATGCCACACTAAATTCCATTGTCATCTCACAAATGGGATTTCTTTTTTATGTTCCCAAATAATAAATAATAATAATGGAAAGAATATAAAGAATCACTTTACAAAAGAATGAATCTCTACTCTGCAACACCCTCTTCTTCAACTAGGAGGATCAACACTAGATATTCAAGTTTGATTTCTTCCTCCAGTATTTATCAGTCATCTAGTGTTGTCCTTGTCTTCTCTGGAATATCTTTGGTGATGTCTTCAAAATCATCCTAGGTAATATTTTCCTTCTCATTCTATAAAACACAGACAACATTGGCCATAACATACATCATTCCCTCCAGAAGGTCCATCTTCTATACTATGAGCTTCCCAATCTGATCTATCCTCTCCTTATGTGGGTCTTGGGTAGCTACAAGGGCTTTGTGCTTTTTCTTTACTAGTACCAATATTTCTACGCACTCTAAAGTCTCATCCTTCATTTCTACATGGATTTCATTATCCTCAACAAGAGTTCTAGTCCTTATTACTGCCTCTGGAGCTGAAAAAAAAATCACAACTTGGTCTTCTTTCCATAGCTCATCCTTTAAAGTCTGGAGCAATTCCTTATAAGTAGAAATTTTTCCAACCATAGATGCCCTTGCTATCTCTGCTTATTGTTCACCATATTTTAGGTCAGGCATTTTAAATGGTCCATATTTCCACACCAAATCAACCAATGTGCATACATAATGCATTGTAGAAGGAAACATTTCAGGAACCATTAGTTCTAAATGAGGACTTTCCTTTAGAATTTAATCACCAATCTCATTTTTCATTCTAATGAAGGCCTCTTTCTTTTTTCATTCTCTTTCCTTATCTTCCTTTAGGAGGTCTATCTCCTCATTTTTATCCTTGTTATCTTCCATTAGTTCCCTAATGGTGGTGACCTTATCAATATTCCTTTGTACCACCTCAATAGATGCCTTGACTAAGGAATTTCTGACCTGCTCATCCGACATAAGAGTTGGTTGTATGGTCATGTGTCTACTCTGATATTCCTTCTTCACTCTCCTTGATACACAAAAATCCTTGCATACATCAAAATATATTCCATCCATGTGAGTCTACATGGACCAGGATAGTTTTTTCCTTGCACACGTAGTGGCCATATCTGGGTCCATCAACTCCTACCCATATAACTCCTTCAGGTCCACTATACTTTGAAACTGAGCATAGATGATTTTTCGTATGTCCTCAGCATATCCCATACTTTTCACAACATAGTATTCACTTCTCCTCATCCTTGGCTCCTTAGGAACCTGAGCACCAAGGTTTGGAGTTTGCTCTTCTTCTTGAGTTGTATATGGTGTGTTATTTTTCTTGCACACAATTTATTGTACTTCCTTCACCCCTTCTTATTCATCTCTCATTTCTTCATCTCTGGGCTCCTCTAAATATTCTAGTTACACTATATTTCCAAGTGCACTCTTTTCAGAATCCTCTACCTCCTCATTAATCTTCAAATTTCTCCTTCTCTTCATCTTAGGTGATTATTTTTTAGGGGAGAGTCGAGGTGATATTCTTACAGGTTGGGGTGTTTCTTTTCCTTGGGTCTTGATTATTTTGAATACCTTCTTGAACAGACGCTATTTAGGGATTACATTTATGTCCATGTCCTCTTCTACTTCTTGCACTTGATGTGGAGTATATGCATGCTCACTCTCCACTCTATCTGTGGGCTACCTCCGGCCTCTATGATCTAAGCCTCCACTATCTTCATGTTATTATTCTTCTGCATCTATCTGTATGGTCATAATAGGCTTTAGAGCATGCACATTATCCATTGTATGTTTTCCCTTAGGTGGCCCTTGGAGCATGAACTCATTCTCAACATACTTAGTATTCTCTAGCCTAGGCTTAAGCTGAAGATATATGAGTGCAGATCCATTGTCCCCAATAGCCAAGATTACTGGTTTTATGTTTATGGCATCTGAAATGAGCCTCTCAATGTAGGAAAACCAACCTGGATACACATATGTTTTCCTGAGGGTATGGTAGTCACAATCTACCCTTTTTGCATTGAAGTTCAGTCGGTGTTCATCAGTAAATCTATGAACTGAAGCCTTGAAGTAGCACGTTGTGAAGGCATAGGGAATTTTTCACCATGGACTCCATGTCCCATCCTTCATGGAAAACCACGTAATGAAAAAATGTTGATACACTGCAAACTGTACTACCTTTCCTACTATTGCAGGTAGCTCCTTAGAAATGCACCACTCCTCAAACGCCGCATGAAGTTGGTCATACCATAGTTCTTCCCTTTTCTTGAGTGGCCCACTCATTGATTCTTCTTATAAATATTTCTCAAACCTCTCCATAAGGGACTTCTTATTTATGTGTTATTCCCAAATTTTATTCTTTAGCCCATCGAGCACTCTAATTTCTACAAACACTAGAGATATTAGGATAGTGCCAAAAATTATCTTTCACTTGTACGTGCTTCCTCAATAATAGTTTCTGCAATGTAGCTAGCCAAGTTCTATATTTATCCCTCTGTCATTTTCTTTGCAATGTGTAGCCACATTGTATTTACCTATGACCATCTCTCTTGATCATTTAACTTGGTGAGCAGATGTGCAGTTTCCTACACTACAAGAAACTTCTTCAACTTTTCTATGTCCATTCTTTATGGACCTTTGTAGTATCCTAACTCCTAGCTAGTGGAAATAATAGTTTCCTTATCAATTAAATCACTTATGATATTTGTCCCTGTTCCTGTACGTACCCAAAATTATAGGGAATTGTGCCACAGAATGATGTTACACATGCCCCAATGATGATACAGGTCACCTCACAAGGTGTTCAGATCCAAAGAAGATCACGAAGTATATGTTAGCATCCCAAATGCTTTGTCCATGTTCCTTGTGCTTTGTTTTATTCCTCTACCTTTCTTTTCTTAGCATTTTGACCTTTAGTGATGAAATCACCACCTTGGCAGGGTGGCAGTCCTGTAACTGTCACCCTAATCAGGGTGGTGGTCCTATAACCACCACCCTACTCAGGGTGGCGGTCCTTCACACATTTTCTAGCATGTTCTTTTGATCACGACTTGCATAATTTTCAACTTTTACCAGCTTTTCTCCACCACCTTGGCTCGTATTAATGTTTTATGTCCCCTGGAATAGTATTTCTCCATTGTTTAATGGTAAAAGAATTCCATTCCAAGTTACACTTTGGTGAATGGGAATTCTATAAATAGCTGGTTTGTTTTCAAAAAAATGGCCCCTCAACTTCTCATTTTTCATTGTTTAAGTCTGTCAATTTCTTGTTTAGAAGCTCATTTTGTTTTCATGTTTGCATCCATGCTAGTTTTCCTTACTGTTGGAAGCCATTCGATCTTCTTGCTTCAGTCTTGTTCATTGTTATCCATACAAATTAGTCTAGAGCAAAGTAGTGTCAGTTTTAGATTGAATTCATTAGAGTTACAGGTTGTGTTCTTCATAGAAGGTAGATTCTAGAATCTCTCAGTACCCTTGTGTTGTATTCCCGTAATAAATCCTGCTAGGAATTTCATATGCCAACCTCTTTCTCTTGCGTTATCCGTCTCCTACTCGCATTGTATTCAGTCTATATCTAAAGCTGTCATTGTTCAAATACCTTTTTTTGTTGATGTTAGCATATACATGCTCTTCTAGATTCACGTGAACATGAAAGAATGAGGAGATCATTCTGAGGGGACAAAGTCATACACTACTGGATTCACCACTGTTATGTGAATTCCAGGTTTTATCTGTCAAGGTTCTAGTTTAAACATATCAAATAGAGTAGTGAAATATTTCATTTCAGTTAAATTTCATTCTTGATATTGCCAGGGAAGCTATGGGGATTGATATTTTCTGAGAAACTATGATTCATTCCTCACTTCTGAGGTAGGATCAAGAATCTTTCAATTAAGTTAATCAACTATCTAGTTATTTAGGATAAAACTCACAACTGCATAGGCAAGTAGCTACACCGGGCTACCTTGTTTGTTTTAATTTTGTTATTAGATTAGTTGTCATTTTCTAAATATATTAGATTAGTTTCTCTTTCATTTCCATTCAAAATCTTATCAAAAATACAAAAATAGAGGAATATATATATGTTGTAGATATATCTCACATAGTTAGTTTATTTCATTTCAGTTAGGCTTATATTGATCTTGTCTGACAATCACAGGACCTAGGGAGCCCAGAGAATACGTTTATGAGCCAATCGTACCTCAACCAAATATTGTTGCAGAAATAACTGACATAGACCAAAATCTCATAATTCAGGTCTTCCAAACAACAACAGACCTACAAGAAATCAGCTCACAGTTAAGGGGATTAAACATAGAAGATGACAAAGCACACACGTTCTGGTCAAATCAGACAAATTATAGATTGCCTTGATAGACATCCATATGACTGTAGAAGGACCTGAAAGAGAACAAACATTCGGTTGTGATCCACTAGTCCCACATCCAGATGCATGAGACCACCTTCTTAATATAGACACCAGCTTACGTATCCAAGTTGTCAGAACACCTGTTAGGTACTCTGAGAAAATCATGTAAATTCTAGTTCTAAACGTAGAGGCTAAAAAGGCATATGACTACTAGATACTCAGAATTAGGAATTGATTCTTCACATGACCATAGGAGGTCCACAACAACCACAAACTTACGGTTGTGATCCAAAGGTCCCACAACCCAACGGGCCTACAAATCAATCCAACATTGATGCTAGTTTGTGAACATTAGTATTTAGATCTTCTCCACTCCCACCAGACATTATCACACAACTATCATTATTAAACATAGCAGCTAATCAAGCTAAAGGTTTCTGGACTAGACCAAAGAATTGTCCATAAGGCACACAAAGGATCCACTACATATTTAGCCATTTCATTTTCATGACCTTTTCGGGAGACATATATGAAGCACCCACAGATTATCTTCCACGTATTCCAAACTTATAGATCGGATCATGGTATAGCTCGATATTGATTGGATCCTTCGATTGGATATCCTAACCAAACGATCTATCACACCGATTCAAGTTAGGAGGGCCTTCTTTTCCTTAGATTCATAGATCCTGTCATTCCGTATTGAAGACATAAGATTACCTAACTATCTTATCTACATCCCACGTGTTTTCCATCCCCACCAGCTATCTCGGCATGACCTCAGGAGGTTGGGTGTGAGGAAGAGTCACTTGTAGATTCCCATGCTCGCATGTCACTTTTCCATCGTACAAAATTGGTGAACCCAACGTGAAACAAACTAGTTTTCCTCTTTTTATTCTTTCATCCACCTTCACTCTTTCCCATTGAAACTTATGTAAAAGGAACAATTTTTTCACTTTCCACTCTTCGTTTATTTTGTGGGTATTCATATACCCCCCGAATATGTCAGGATATGATGCATATGGCAGACCTCTCCTAGGTCTTGAAGCATACTATAATCAACTAAATAGATAACCATCACCCTCACTCTCAGCATGGGGTGACAACTATTCAACTAACTGATTTTCAACACAAACTCCACCTCAAAGGACTAGATATAGTTCTTCTTTCCAAATAGAGGAGTTGGATCAGCTCACTCAAATGCAACAAATAGAGCCTTCAAGCTCAAACAATATGACGCTCACTGGAGAATCTGGTTCATCTCCTCATATGTTTCTTAGACCACAAATTAGTAGACAGTCTGATCCATATCTGTTGTTAGATGATGAATACTTAGCACATTATGCTAGGAGTGAACAACACTCTCAAAATATGTACCCATCTATAGGAGGTTTGTAAACACAACCCGAGGTCTCATTCCAAGAAAACACCCCCATCCCTCCACCTATAGGAAATGCCCTCGGTGAAACTTGGCAGGGCACCGATCAATTCATAGCTGGGTACCATATGCCTATACAACCTCAAGGTATACAACAAACACCACTAAGGAAAAATACCATGTCTTCACCAAACGAGGTCATCTCAGCCTTAGTTGAGAAAGTTAGAGGGTTGGAACTTGCTCAAGCAAGTCAAAATTCACAATTCATGCAGGCAGGAACTTCCAATCCTCCACATCATCCTAGCCAAGTAGACCTCCTCACAGGAACAGGCATGTTGGGCATGCCTCCTCAGTATTCACAAAAAATGTCAACTAGAACTATATTTTCTAATGCCACTCCAGTGGAAAATATGATACCTACCAGTTTAGTACAAGACAATCCATTCTTGAGCAATGCTCCTCCATACTTAAACATGTATTCCAAATCACCACAGGGAGATATGTTCTCTTCTCCTGGCATATTCACTCAACCACAGGGATTCCCTTATGCCCCTGCAAATACATATGCTATGCCATATCAACAACCCATTCCACCTCCACCCCCTCAGCAAACACCATCAATGGTTGAAACCTATGCAATAGGAACTTATTCAGAATATTTGAAAGAACCTTTGGACTTCACTATACGAAGCTCATGCTTCCAAGACCTCTCCCTGATCTACCCAAGTACAAAGGAGAGGGAGACCCAAATGCACATATTAAGGCCTATGCCACAGCCATTCAAGAACTACTCCCTTGGGATGGAGTTGTTGCTAAAATATTCCCCAAAACTTTAGAGGGTATTGCCCTCGATTGGTATTACAGAATACCTGAAGCCTCAATACATTCATTTAAACAACTCGTTTCAGAGTTCATCAAGGCGTTCGACATGAAAAAATTGTTGAGAACAGGAATCAGGGAATTCTTGCATATTAAACAAGAACACAATGAATCTGTTGCTCATTTCATCCAAAGATGGTGTACAGTCCTCTATTCTTCAGCAAGCACTCCAAACATGGATCAGATGGAACTATGTGATTTATTCCTTCATTCTCTCAGCAGAGAGATAAAGGAAGAAGTCTAGAAGTTCCCACTAAGAACTTATGATGAAGTACTCCAGAGCGCTCTCCAAATAGATCAAGCTGCAATAGATAGTGGTCGCAAGACATATGGAACAAATGGGAGGTTAATCATCCCCAACCAAAACACTATGACTTATCCTACTACCACAAACACCAATCAAGGACCTAAAATCCTTAACAAAAACTATGGAGTGACAACAGATGGAGTGACTGACCAAACTAAAAAAGCAAATGTTGTAAATGTTCCACCACCAGTTAACAACCAACGAAACAACAATTTCACCCCAACAATCAACGCGGTGGATTTTAATCATCCCCAACGACAACAACAACAACAACAACAACAACGGTAGATCCAGACATAGGGTCCAAGTCAAAACTCAACTGGATATCAAAACCAAAGACAACAAATGCAAAACTTTAATCCTAATAGTCAACAGTTCAATCAGAATTTTGGACCACAACACGTGCCAAACCAACAACCTAGGAGTTATAATCCCAACTCATATTGTGGTTTCCACAAAATTCAAGGCCATGACACTAGGACTTGCCATGATTACAATAAGTTCATGCAACATTTTCCAGAAGAACAAAGACAACTCTTCATAGATATGTTCTTAACATATTCTGTGACACCAATGCCAAATACTTTCACAGGGGTAGTTTCCCTCAAAACGCACCTCTTAAGATCTTCAATGATCCACTTCCAAATCACAATAGAAATAATAAATTAAATCCAAATGGGATGAACAAAGGTGTAATGATAGGAAATAATGATCATGAAGCCTCAACTTCACTAAATCCACCTGTCGCACCACAATTAGGAAATCAGCCATGAACCAAGATAGTTGGTCTAGTGGAGTTAGATACTGAGCTGCATGTAGAAGCCATAACAAGAACACGAGAATATTCTTCTCAACCAAATCCAATCTATCCACTAGAACCAGATAACATTCAACAAACATTGGTAAAACCCGTGGGTGCTTATGATTTAATTAATGACTTAACAAAGACCTTCTCTCACATCTCCTTTTTGGACTTATTGAAAAATTCTCCTACCCATAGGGCTGCTCTTTTAGAAGCACTAGGTCTGGGTCATTTAATTAACATCACTCCACCTCTTGAAACACAAGTAAACCATATAGACTTTGATATCCACCCTCCAGGGAAGCTAGATAGGGATACCGAGTTTATATTCGACATAAACAAAATGCCAATAGATGCTGAAATTACACATAGAGGTGATCTGGCCTTGCATTTACAAGTGTGGGTTTACAATAATTATGTTAAATGTGCAATGGTGGATGATGGGGCAGCAGTTAACATTGTCCCCTTCTCTTTCCTTCAAAAGCTAGGATATGGAGAAACAAACTGTTCCACAACAAGAAATACACTAAGAGGTTATGATAGCCTTAAAGCTACTTCAATTGGGACTATAATATTACCAGTCACCTTAGGACCCAAGACAATCCTCACTGAGTTTTATATCATAGATCAGGAAACCAACTATAATATGATCCTCGGTCGACCATGGATACATCGCATGAAAGCAATCCCCTCTACGTTATTCCAGGAAATAAGATTCTTACACCTAGGAAAGATATTCATAGCAAAAGGTGACCCAAAACCATTCGACATACACCTAGCAGACCTGAAGAAAAGACCAGGTGTTCACTCTGAGTTTGAACTCCCAACAAACCAACTTAACAAACCAATTGACTCAAAACCAGAAGAAAAATTAATACCTACAACAAAACTAGAAATTACGAACCTAGTCAAGGGCATCCCAGCCCTCAAGGATGAAGCTAACGTTGTAGAAACAGTGTCATTAGGAACTACTGCAAAAATTTTCAAGTTACTGGAACAAGATCTACCAATTTTCCTACCATTTGATTCCACAGGTATGGGACGTACCCTAGGAGTTGGTTCTCTTCCAGCAGAGGAACTTTGCATGGTAGAAGTAACCAAAACAGAAGAAACAGATGCAAAGAATGTCCCAGCATCCATCTTTCCTAGTAAGTATTGGACTCTCCATTTTGATGGAGCTAGATGTCGCTATGGAGCCAGGGTAGGTGTGATCTTTACTTCTCCTGAGGGAAAGATCCTACCTTTTTCTTTTAAGTTGAACTTTGAATGTATAAACAACAGCACTGAGTACGAATCCCTCCTCCTTGGCCTCATCATAGCCAAAAGGATCGGTGTCAATAACATCAGAGTATTAGGAGACTTGTAATTAGTTTCAAACCAAGTCTCTGAAGTATATGAGACTAAAGCTAAGCACTTATAACCCTATAAAACAGCGGTATTAGATCTAAGAAAAATATTCAACTTCATATCCATTAAGGCAATCCCATGAGAACAGAACATTCTCGCAGATTCAATAGCAACCTCAGCTTCACATTTTACCCCAAGTAATGAGTTAGAAGATACAAGTTTCAAGGTATCACTTCATAATGAACCATTGGTGAAGAAAATTTCAACAAACCCTATGCTAACACATATAGCTGAGAATGAATCTCCTATCTTACATCATGTTGATAGTGATAAAGTCACTCTCGAATATCTAAACACCTATGCAGAGCTACACCTTGCTCACCCTATAGTTGATCTTTCCCTAATACCACACTCCTCTTCCTACTTTGGAAATCCCATGGTAGAGTCTCCTCCACAGAAGGATCTCGATATCTACAAGATAGAAAATGGAGAAAGCTTGGAACTACCTCTAGCCCCACCTGAATTTGAAGAAGGTAACACTTCTTTGATAGAAGAAACCATTGACATAAACATTGGAATGGAGGAAGAACCAAGAATTTTGAAGTTAGGATCCTCGCTAACTCTGGAAGAAATAGAAACACACACCCAAATCCTCAAAGAACATCAAAAGGCTTTTGCATTTAATTATAAAGAAATGACAGGTATCGCACCACAAGTTGCGGTACATAATCTTGTCACTAAACCAGATGCAAAGCCAATTAAACAGAAGTCAAGACCAATGAAGCCAAAAGTGGCTCTCATGGTAAAAGAGGAAGTAATAAAACTTCTCCAAGTAGGATTCATCTAACCATTCAATTATTCACAATAGGCATCTAATATCGTCTCCATTCTAAAAAATAATGGGAAGATATTCATTTGCATAGATTTTTAGGATATTAACAAATCTTGTCCCAAGGATGATTTCCCATTACCATCCATTGACGTCATCATTGACGCAACAACTAGATTTGAGCTTTTGTCTCTCATGGATGGGTTCTCGGGATATAATCAAATCAAAATATCTGAACAAGACCAAGCCAAAACCACGTTTATAACTCCCTAGGGAACTTATTGTTATGTTGTCATGCCATTTGGTCTTAAGAACACTGGCACTACATATCAGTGGGCAATGACGTACATATTCCATGATCGTATCCATAAAATTGTGGAATCATATGTGGATGACTTGTTAGCCAAGGCCAAGAAGCACTGTGATCACCCAGAGGTGCTCCATATCATCCTCTCACGATTAATTGAGTATGGTGTCACATTAAACCCAGAGAAGTGCATTTTCGGTGTAACAGGAGGCAAACTTCTAGGATACATTATATCTTCATGAGGGATTGATGTTGATCTGGCCAAAATACGGGTTGTTCTCGAAATGATCCCACCTTCAGATGAGTCTGGAATCAGGTCATTTCTTGGGAAACTCAGTGCAATCCGAAGGTTCATCCCAGATTTAAGCTTTTCCATTCATCCAATCAACAATCTACTCAAGAAAGATTATAGTATCGATTGGACTGAAGACTGCAATGAGGCTTTCGAAGCAGTTAAGTGCTTCTTGTTGTCACCACCCACGCTAATGCCTCCCAAGCCAGACCGCCCTTTGATCCTATACTCACGAGCCACTCATGTCTCGTTGGCCTGCATGCTGGCTCAAGAAGATGATGATAAACAAGAACACGTAATCTATTTCATTAGCTGAACATTACTCGATTATGAAATGCATTACACACAGGAAAAAAGAGAATGCCTTGCCATAGTCTTCACCACAAAACGTTTAAGACATTACATGTTAAATCAAGAAACAAGGGTCATTGTGAAGACAGACCATTTACGGACATTCCTCACGCAAGGGTCCTTGTCTAAGAAGGTTGGACGTTTCATAACCCTAATGGGAGAATTTGAGTTAACATTCTTAAACCAAAAATCCATCAAAGGACAAATCATTGTAGACTGGTTAGCTGACAATCCACTAGATGGAGGTGAACTGGTAGATCTAGACTTTCCTGATGAATGTGTATTCTTTGTCGAAACCAGACCCCCCATCTCTACATGTCCCTAGTATACTGATATCATCAATTTTATCATGGACCATACATACCCAGAAAGTGCCACATCACAACAAAGAAGGCGGTTACACATTATTGCCACTAAATATGTTGTTTTAGACCAAGTGCTCTATCGTAGAGCCTTCGACGACATGCTTCTAAGATGCATCGACATAGAAGAATCCAAGAGGATCCTTCATGAACCCCACAGTGGGATATGCGGGGGACACTTCGGTAGTCACGCCACCACTTGCAAAATACATCGGATGGGCTATTTTTGGCCCACTCTTGAACATGATGCAGTGGAATTTGTACGTAAGTGCCACAAATGTCAAGAATTCTCTCACGAGATTCACATGCCAGCACAATCCCTACAACCAATAGCGACTCTGTGGCCCTTCTCCACTTGGGGTCTGGACTTAATAGGGAAATTCTCTCCCTCATCAACTGATGGCCATAATTTTATAATCACAGCCACATAATATTTTACCAAATGGGTGGAGGCCATGCCTCTCACCACTGTACCAGGTTTGGTGATTGCCAAATTCATTTTGAACCAAATTATCTACAGGTATGGTGTCCCACAAATCATTATCTCAGATAATGGCACGTCCTTTAAGAATGATGAAGTTCATGAGCTATGTAGCAAGTTCAAAATAAACCATCACACGGCCTCTCTTTACTACCCTCAAGCCAACGGGTAGGCTGAAGTGACAAACAAAATGTTGAAAGCTATTCTCCTCAAAATGGTAAAAGAAAACAAATGAGATTGGCATTTAAAATTATATCCAGCCTTGTGGGCCCACCAAACCTCAATAAGAACACCAACAGGAGCAACTCCTTTCTCACTGGTATTCGGGGCAGAAGCAGTTCTCCCGCTTGAGGTTGAAATACCCAGTCTCCGCATCTCACTACAAGGGATTCTAGATGAAGAAGCTTATAGAGAGGCACGCCTCTCCCAACTAGAAAGCCTAGACCTCTTAAAAATGAGGCTTAAGACATAGGCACAGGTTAAATTAACATAGTGAACATAACATAGAGCCTATGCTGACCAAATACCAGATGTGCCGGTAGTATAACAAAAAGGGCTATGAGTGAGAAATATATGAAGGAGATCTAGTTCTAAGACAAGAATCGATAAGAAAACCGGCGAAGGAAGAAAGTTCCGGCCCAAATGGTTGGGCCCATATCAAGTCATGAAGGACTACGGTAATGGTGTGTATCTCTTGTGCACACTGGAGGGTGAGGAATTCAGTGAATCAGTCAATTCCTTGCATCTTAAATGGTTTTACGCATGAAGCATCGGCACTATTTGTATAATTATATCTACATTACATATTCATTTAGATAGGTTCATTTTGTTCACTCGTTTCATAAAATTTGGTGATCAAGGGACTTATTCTTAAGCAATTCATTACAAACTTATGACAGTATTGGCAGGAGCTTTCAAATCATACTTCTTCATTTTCATAACATCATCAACTGTTTCAGAATCATTTCATCAATTAAAGCTAGATATGACAAAGTCTTAACGGTAGCCATACCAAGGCCTGCATGCTTGTTCTCACTTTTGGTTTCTTCCTAGGGTAGGTGTCTTGCCTATGGTCTATTCTAGAAGCTTCATGGTGTCACATCTATCCCACATATATCTCTTTGGAAATAAGAACATACTGACATTTTGCTCAAGTAAGTAAGTCAAATATAGATCAAACAGAAAATTTTACTTTTACACATTTCCTTGCCCTACCAACCTTCGGTGATGAGCTTGCATCTCTTACTAGTGACATAGGGTTGGGAAAGGATGGGAATGCCTTTACTCACCTATGCCTTATCCATGGTGATAAGCCCATGCTTCCTACTAGTAGCATGGGGCAAGGTGTAGGGGGTCCACTTGACAGAAAATGTTAAAAGTCATAAGAAAATAGTTCAAACAAACTTTTGAAATCTTGAGTCAAAACAAATGAATCAGATGTCCAAAATTCCAAGAGAGTTCAAAACCCTGAAAACCAGATTTTGTCAACCAAGTGGCCATCTACGGATCTAAGTCTGGATAAACTGCAAAGCAAGTTACATTCTAAACTATGGAGTCACTTGAGTAAGATAGGTTTGTAGCATCCTAATTTGGTTCCACCAACTCTTTGTCTATCTCCCATCATTACCATTTCAACACACCTCATAGCTTGTGCCCTTTCTAGCTCTCGGTGGTGAGCCCTCACATCTTACTGGTTGCGTGGAGTTAGGAGTGGGGCAAGTTCATCTACTCATCATACCAGCTCATCATCACATTTTTTCAAAACAATATGAAGTACCAGAAAATTGCTTATAGAAACTAAAGTTCAAGATCACATAGTGTCCACATCATCATACATCAGCATCACGAAATACAAAAAAGAAAACATTTGTGATATTTGTTCTCCATTGCATACATTCTGAAAAGCATATAAAAACAAAAATTTTACAAACATCTAATATACATGTGAAAATGAATCACAAAACTCTAGGTACAAAGAGATCTAGATCCAAAAAGAGATGTATATATATATATATATATATATATATATATATATAATCAAGTTTTATGTACAATGCCATCATGCACTAGGCATGGTCAAAAATGCTCAATGAGCCCAGAAAATACAGGATGGTCATATAAACAATCTAGCAAGAGTCACTACAAAAAGAGCCAAGTGGCCTCTCAATCCCTATGGGATCCCTCAGAAGGTGCACAATCATGTCTAGGACTCCGGCTACGCTAGCGCTCTAAGTGCACTGAGGGCTCGTGATCCTGAATAGTAGTTGTAGCCTCGCTATGAGAGTGGCTCCTCCTCATCAAGCACTCTGCAGCCCTATACTCAGCTACCTCGGCATGGAGGGAAGTCACCATCTTGGCCACATGCCAGATAGGGGAAAAAATATCGGTATGCCTACCAGCTACTGAAGGCTCCCCTGCATCCGCAGATAGCTCGGCACGAGTCTTCTCCATGGGGAGCATCAGGGTATCAGTACATACCCGGTGAATCAAGTCTCGCCACTCATCAGCAGTCTCTGCAAGAAAAGGAGAAAAACAAATTAGAAAATGATCAAAAGGTAAAACCAAGGATGAACAAAAAGAGAGGTAGCAACTAAGGCAATTCTAGCTAAAATAAATATCAAAATAAGAGTGACAACTCACTCAGATCTCCGGGCCTCCAAGAAGGATCTCTGGGATCCACACCTGCCACAGACGTTGCTACTGACTGATGTCCTCCTCCCACATCTGGGACAACATGGCGTCCTGCCATGGACTCATCCTCTCCACCTAAGTCCTGAGAAAGTAACTCCTCTGAAACTAGAGTCGCCCTCTCCACGCTCTACTCTACCCTCTCGGCCTGTAAAATCTCCTGAGTGTTATGCCACTCAGGATCGCTATGCTCTCCCCCACCTGAATCACTAACCTCCATGTCCTTGGTCTCCTCCTCCATCTCTCCCTTGTGAACTCCTCAAACTTAGAGTCTATATCAATGGGTTCATCACTGCTATGGGTAAGATCGGAGACAATCCAAAGTAAAGGTGCCTGAGGAGCACCGACTCTCTCTTGGGTGCGTACCACCCTCCTGGCTGCAATAGGGATGCCAGGAGTAACAACTGTCCAACCCCGGCCTCTAGGACCTCCCCTAGCCTCCCGAACTGATCTGAACACTGGCACCATTGGGGGAAGCATGTCAGTATAAGCAAGGCCAAACTACTGAGGCACTCGATCAAAGGGGTGTGTCTCTACCTTCCCCATCCTATCCACAAGCTGCCCTGTAGTAGAGCAGGAAATCAAAGTGAAGGTCTCCTCACCCCACAACCCTGTCATGGCCTGATAAGGTGTGGCCTCCATATCCTTAGTAGTCTAGGAAGCAACTGGCTGGTGGGGTGCTCTAAGCATTGTCATCTCTATCCATCTAGCTACCCTCATGGCTCTAGGATCCACCACCTCTATGCCTCTCCCATAAGGGATGATGTGCTCATACACCCAGCTCATAACTAAGGTCAGATGGCTCAGTGACTATCCATATAATCGAACCACCTCTGTATAAGTCGTGATAGGTGGTCCCAAGTATATCAGACTCCCCAGGCATAAATATGACCATGTGCCTCAATCTGTGCGATGATGGGGGCCCAACAATAGAGTAAAGTATCCCCTCCCTTGTCTCTGATCAATCTCGAAGCATGGATTCCCATAATGGCCTGACGGATCAGAGTGATGGGAAAGCTAGGAATAGAACGGAACCTTCATCCCCTTCTTCGAACTAGTGGAAACAACTGCGTCTCCCATATAGGTGGCCCATTGAGTCACCTAAGCTCTGGATACTACTGTATCAAATGAAAGTCTCCTCCCAATAATCGGGACTCCCAAAATGCGGTAGACATCCTCTAGGGTGATATTCCACTCACCCCTAACACCTGGAAATCGGAAGGTGTTCCGATCTACATCCTAGTAAGAGAATAAGTCACATAGTATGTGACTGGCAGGTGTAACGTGGGGAACCCGTGCAATCCTCAGTATACCCGCCCTCTGAAGTGTATCTTGCTCATCTTGAGAGAGTGCATCTAGCACTTTTGGAAGCCAATCACTCTCTCTCTCTGGCTCCATCTGATGTACTCTTCCTTCTTCTGCAAAACACACAAAAACATGCAAAAAGGAGCAAGTTAGTACTAAGATTGCAATAAAAAAATCATTAAAGCAAATAAGGATACTAAAAATGCAAAAATAAACTCAAATCAATGTTGTTTTAACATTCCGAAGAGAACCGCTTCCCTGAGCAGGGTGGCGGTTCCGCAACCGCCACCTTAAAAGACAACGGTCCTGTAACTGCCACCTTGCTCAGGGTGGCGGTCCTATCTAGCATTTCAAAATGGGTCGTGTGCCCTAAAATGCTCAAAAAGCTACAAAAAAAATTAACCCATTAGGCGCCCCCCCTAAGAGACACATTTAAAAATGACATTTCTAAAAATTACCCCCCTAAGACAAATATTTCAACATTTTAACATTTTTAGTGCAAAAACATTAAAGCAAGAAAAACTAACCTGAGATCTTACAGGTCGATGTTCTGCTCGCGGAGGCATGATCGCTATCTCACTATGAATTTTTCGATTATACTCTCGTCGAAAACCATCACCGTGGGTCCCAGAGCTCAAAAACTATCAAATGGACACACGCAAATGAATAGGAAAATGGTCCCATTATATATATATATATATATATATATATATATATATATATATATATAGTTTTTTGACTCATTTTGAAATGCCGCTTTCGGAGGTTCAGAGCACCAATAGAGGTAAGTTCTCATCCCCGTGCAAATGGTAAGTCCTCATTTCATACTAATTTAGTATTTATTTTTCGATTTGTTTTGTCTATCTGCACTTGAGTCTTATTTCCATTTTTCAGGTAGTGGGAACTTGGATGGTGACATTTCGACACATGGGCATGTCAGATATAATTTCTAACTTTCCATTTTGGGACCGCCATAACTTGGACCCACCATTTTATGCCTCTTCATGGTTAAAATGCTTCTCTAAGGGGGAAATATGTACATACCCAAAATTATAGGGTATTGTACCATCGGAACGATGTTACACATGCCCCAATGATGATACAGGTCACCTCAAAAGGTGTTCAGATCCAGAGAAGCTCATGAAGTATATGTTAGCATCCCAATTGCTTTGTCCATGTTCCTTGTGCTTTGTTTTATTCCTCTGCCTTTATTTTCTTAGCATTTTGACCTTTAGTGACGAAACCACTGCCCTGGCTCAGGGCGGTGGTCCTTCACGCGTTTTCCAGCAAATTATTCTAATCACGACTTGCGTAATTTTCAACTTTTACCAGCTTTTCTCACCACCTTGGCTCGTATTAATGTTTTGTGTCCCCTGGAATAGTGTTTCTCCATTGTTTAATGGTAAAAGAGTTCCATTCCAAGTTACCCTTTGGTGAATGGGAATTATATAAATAGTTGGTTTGTTTTCAAACAAATGGCCCCTCAACTTCTCATTTTTCATTGTTTAAGTCTGTCAATTTCTTTTTTAGAATCTCATTTTGTTTTCATGTTTGCATCCATGATAGTTTTCCTTGCTGTTAGAAGCCATTCGATCTTCTTGCTTCAGTCCTCATTCATTGTTGTCCATATGAATTAGTCTAGAGTAGAGTAGTGTCAATTTTAGATTGAATTCATTAGAGTTGCAGGTTGTGTTCTTCAAAGAAGGTAGATTCTAGAATCTCTTAGTACCCTTGTGTTTTATTCCCATAATAAATCCCGCTAGGAATTGCATACACCAAGCTCTGTCTCTTGTGTTATTCCTCTCCTACTTGCATTATATTCGGTCTATATCCAAAGTTACCATTGTTCAAATACCTTCTTCTGTTGATGCTAGCATATACATGCACTTATGGAGTCACGTGAACATAAAATAATGAGGAGATCATTATGAGGGAATAAAGTCATACACTACTAGATTCACCATTGTTATTCAAATTCCAGGTTTTATCTGTCAAATTTCTAGTTAAAATATATCAAATAGAGTAGTGAAATATTTCATTTTGTTGAATTTCATTCTCGATATTGCCAGGGAAGCTGTGAGGATTGATAGTTTCTGAGAAGTTCTGATTCATTCCTCACTTCTGAGGTAGGATCAAGAATATTTCAATTAAGTTAATCAGCTATCTAGTTATTTAGAATAAAATTCACAACTGCACAGGCAAGTAGCTACACCGGGCTACTTTGTTTGTTTTATTTTTGTTAATAGATTAGTTGTCATTTTCTAAATATATTAGATTAGTTGTTCTTTCATTTCCATTCAAAATATTATCAAAAATGCAAAAATAGAGGAATATATATGTGTTGTAGATATATCTCGCATAGTTAGTTTATTTCATTTCAGTTAGGCTTATATTGATCTTGTATGACAATCACGAGACCTAGGGAGCCTAGGGAATATGTTTTTGAGCCAATCGTACCTCAACCCAATATTGTTGCAGCAATAACTTACATAGACCAAAATCTCAAAATTCAAGGTCTTTTGAACAATAACAAACCTACAAGATATCATCTCACAGTTAAGGGGATTAAACATAGAAGACAACAAAGCACACACATTCTGGTCAAATCAGACAAATTATAGATTGCCTTGATAAACATCTGTATGATTGTAAAAGGACCTGAAAGAAAACAAACATTCGGTTGTGATCCACTAATTCCACAGCTAGATGTAGGAGACCTCCTTGTTGATATAGACACTAGCTTACATATCCATGTTGCTAGAACACCTGTTAGGTAGTCCGAGAAAATTGTGTAACTTATTGTTCTAAACGTAGAGGTCGAAAAGGCATATTACTACTAGATACTCGGAATTAGGAATTGATTCTTCACATGACCATAGGAGGTCCATAACAACCACGAACTTATGGTAGTGATCCATATATCCCACAACCCAACGGGCCTACAAATCAACACAACATTGACACTAGTTTACAAACATTAGTATTTAGATCTTCTCTGCTCCCACTAGAAATTATCACACAACTATCAATATTAAATGTAGCAGCTAATCAAGCTAAATATTTCTAGACTAGACCAGAGAATCATCCATAAAATACCAAAAGATCCACTACATATTTAGCCATTCCATTTTCATGACCTTGACGGGAGACATATACGAAGCACCCACAAGTTATATTCCACGTATTCTGCAACCCATAGATCAGATCACGGTAGAGCTCGATATTTATTAGAGCCTTCGAGAAGCTATCCTCACTAAACAATATATCACACCGGTTCAGGTTAGGAGGGCCTTCTTTACCTTAGATTCACAGATCCCGCTATTGCGTATTGAAGACATAAGATTACCTAACTAGCTTATCTACATCCCGTGTGTTTTCCATCCCCACCGGCTGTCTTAGCATGACCTCAAGAGGTCAGGTGTGAGGAAGAGTCACTTGTAGATTCCCATGCTCGCATGTCAATTTTCCATCGTACAGTTCCCTTTAGTCCTGTCAATGTGGAAATCAAATTTATTGAGATCCTTACCCTCCATCCAGCAAAATAGAAAAAGTCCTCATGGACTCTGCTCATAAGCCATTGGTATAAAGTGTCTGGTTTTCCCAAGTATGGGAGTTCATATAATTGATAAATCCCTACCTTCTTTAGTAACTTATCTACAACATCATCATATATTGGTATATCATCAATCATGCACTTATTGGACTTCTTGTTCAACAACGCATCCAATTCTCCCCTATTATCGGTGGTGTGATGATTGTAATCACTTATCTTGCATCAACGAATGTGTGAATCATAAACCCGACTGAATATTACTTCTTTTGGATATTACATCTCTAAATATTTACTCTTGGGCACAACTTAAACCTCAACCTACACCTTTTTCTTTCCTTTTGTGTCTGTTGCAGGTGCTTTCTTCAGTGCCATTTTAAAAATCCTTCCATTTATCTTTTGTGTTAAGTAAGCTCAAACCTTAACTCAAAATCATGTTCCCTAGCTCAAAACTCCATGTCCTACTTCATTCTCAATTCTTTTGCTTCACTCAAACCCTTCACCAATGGGGACACAAGCCTCTTCCATCCATAACTCCATTCTCCATGTCTACTTTCATAGCTCTTCACACCTCAATACGATTTGCTTGGATCAATTACAACATAGCTCACTCGAATAATTGTGATCCCAAAGGTAAAAATGAACCTGCGTCACATCCTTATATAGCTTGTCATAAATTTAGTACATTTATTACTCCACCTACCAACAACCCTCTCATTAGTTGATCACTTTCCCAATTTCTACACAATACACCTTCAGACCCCAGCTATAACCTTATATCACACCTTCCTACCTTATGACTACAAAATTCTCTTCCATGTGCTTTCATGCCCCGAGTACCTCGCCACTATGCTTTCCTCTAGTAGTTTCCACAATTATTGCTTACCTCATGTTATATTGTTCCTTCATCTATTTCCATTTATGGTATTCTTTAGAAGTAATCTCCTTTCTAACAACTTCTTTCCATACTTGAATAACACCTGTAATATTTTTTCCTCATGTGTACCCATTTGTGAATAATAAATAACAACCACCCCACACCAATGTTATGTGCAATCCTCTACACATAAAAATACTTTAGATTGTAATTAGCTTCCAGCACGCAAACACACTTATTACATAAAACACCATACTAAATTGAGAATGTATAGCGACGAAGAAGAAAATACATTAAAGGAAATACAAAAAGGGAAACCTATACTAAATGGCAATACTACCTTATTACAAGCACCAAGAAGGCTTATTTATAGTAGGGATTCACCCTACTCCCATTAAAGTAACTAGGTTACTGTATTCCATCAAGCACCTCTAACTGGAAAGCGTCTAAGTCAAGTATATGAGTGATAACATATGGTCCCAACCAATGCACCTTAATTTTTCATGGATGGTATAGAAACTTAGAATCATAAAGAAGTACCATTTGTCTAACCTCAAGTTTCTTATCCTTGACATGTCTATCATGCCACGCCTTCTGCCTAGCCTTTTCCTGCTTCTGACTCTAATGTTCTATGGTGCGCCTCTCATCCAACTGTATCAAATTGTCAATTATTTCTTCTAATGCTTTCTCATCAAGTAGACCTCTAGCACACGCAATACACAAAGAAGGTAACATGAATTCCATAGGAAGAACTACTTATATGTAAAACACCAACTGAAAGGCTGTGGCCTTATGCAACCTCTTATAGGTTGTTCTATACGCTTAAAAAACAAAAGAAATTTTATCATCTTGATCTTTCCTTCCAACATCACAAAATTTTGTCATGGTTTGGCTCAATATCTTTTTGAAGGCCTCAGTAGTACTATTTTCCTAAGGATGATAGGGTATAGTCTTTTGGTCCACAACCATAAATTCATCCAATAATATCTTGATTGTCTCATTCAAGAAGTGTGTTCCCCTATCACTTGTCAAGCTTAGTGGGCATCCATACCTAGTTAGAATATTTTCCCATAAGAACCTGGATATTTTATTTGTACAATCCTTTGTAGGAATTGTTTATGACCACCTTGTAAGATAATCCATGCAAGTGATGATATAGTGTGATCCAGTTCTACACATGGACGGTGAAATAGGACCCACAAAGTCTATATCCCATTTCTCAAATAGCTCTGCACTAGGAATAGGTCTCAAAGGCATTTTGTCTCTTTGCCCAGGTTTATCAAGGTGTTGATAGTGATCACACACCTTACAATATGCTTTACAATCCTTATACAAGGTCTCCCACCATAATCAAGTGAGTAGTATCTTACGTGTGGTGGTGTTACCTACATAGTGTCCACCTTAAATACCACTATGATCATATTCCATGATATCTATGTGCTCATGTTCTAGTACACACCAGCGCATTACTTCATCTCGACCTAGTTTGTATAAGTAACCACAAAACATCATAAAGGGTGCCATGTGAATTACAAGTTGGCAAGAAAATTTGTCTTGTGGAAAATTTGGTGGGTTTCAAGCCAATGCTATGGGAATCTCAAGTCCCTCTACTTGAATGGTAGAAATTCAGTATGTGTATGCCTGAAAAAGTGGATTTCAATGGTGGCCTTTCGACTAGAGATCCAAAAGGGGCACTCCGCTGACCCTGTGGAAAAGCTAGCAATTTCTCACTAGAGAAGAAATTTGTCTGGGAAGGGGAAAGGGAGTGAGAATGGAGGTAGGAGAAATTAATGTTGAGAGTAGAATATCAGATGCCCACACACATTAATTAGAAATTTCATTTACATACATTTATAGTTGGAAGTAAAAGAAACCTATAGAAGAAACTACAAGACCGAATGAAACTCATTGATCACAAAGTACCAATAAATCCCTCAATCAAAAAGGCCAAAAATCCTTATTTTATTATTGAAGCTCGAGTAGAGTTTGTACATAGCTTAAGGATGGAAGAAATTTGAGGAAGAAGAGAAAATAGAAGCAATGTGGCATTTTTTGTCTTTCCAGGTATAGAGCACTCCGGTATTTTTTGAAATCAATCAAAGCCCTTGGCTTAATGACGTCGAGAAGACATTATATTCTTCATAAGAAACGGTTAAAACTTCACAAATCTTTGACATTTTTAAATTCCTCTGTTGTGAAGAAAACTCTCATGGCAGGTGAAAAAATAGATCTTGCAAAGCATGACCATTACATTCAATTTGTAATTTTAAATATAGACCATTTGATTTTCTCCTCTAACTTTGAAATTGGGTTGTCCACATGGCAGGAAGGGATTGGATTGGTTACAAGGGAATCCTTACGCATTTTGTGATTTTTCATAAAGATTTGGCAATTTCGAACAAATTGGCCCACAACCCTACTTTGACTTTTCAACTTAAACACGTGGCACGTTCTTCATTGGAAATGGGGTCATGACCATTTTCTCAACATTTTAAATTTTTTTGGAAAAAGGGTCAAAAACTCAATTTCCTCCGTTGGCCCACTGCTCCGATTTGACTTTGACATAGGCATGTGGCACGTTTTCATTGGAAATGGGGTCATGGTTCTTTTTCTCACCATTTTAACCTTTTTTGGAAAAACGCTCAAAAACACAAATCCCTCTGCCCGACTTGCTCTTCCGCTTTGAATTTTCAATGGTAGGCCCAAGACCCTGGTGGACTTGCTGTGGAGCCTTCTAGAACTTTTACTTCACTTTTGGAAATTTGGTTAAATTTCTAAAAGTGCCCCAATGGCCACTTGTCTCATTGAATTTTTCCCTGCAGGCTCAAGCTTTGAATTTTCAAGTTTGGCACTTTCTGATTGGAAATGGGATCATGGCCCTTTTCTCAACATTTTAACTTTTTGGAAAAAGGATAAAAAACTTTTCCTCCACTGGCCTGCTGCTCCGATTTACTTTTTAATATAGGCATGACGTTTTCACGCTGCCTTTTTCTCATTTTAACCTTTTTTGGAAAAAGGCTCAAAAAAATCCCTCCGATGGCCCGCTCGTTCGCTTTGAATTTTCAATGGCGGAAATGACTCTGACCATGTGGAGATCTGGTGCTGATTTAAATTGGTCCTTTCTGCCACACCTCAGAATTATTCCAACATGTGGAGCTGTCTGTTGAGCCTTCCATACTTAGCCATTTTTACCTTCATTTCGTACCTGGGACACATGGAAAACCCGTGCTTAATTGAAGACTATCCCTTGACCCTGCCTGGAGTTGTGTTGTTGTGAGACATGGCTGCGTCCACTGGATTTTGAAGTATGACCAAACCACATCCAATCAAGAGACCCATGTATCACTCGGGGATGTTGATGAAAAAATTGATAAGGAAATAAATTCACATCGTTTCTGAATGTGGAAAAATACACAGAGGGAAGAGAACTTCATCATTTTGAGTCCAATTTTTTAATTTCCTTCATGAACCAGAGCATGGAGGAAAAACAATGATTTAACAACCTAGGCCATAGAACAAGTGAACAATTTCTGATCAAAAATGGAGGTTGCAAAGAGTATATTACATGCACAGACCGAGAAATATCTTTTGAGGATTTCTAAAAATGAGAAAAACATAGGTTTAAACAGCTCTAGGATAGGAATTTTTCTAATTTCTTGAATCTCTAACTTGGCTTAAACACCAACGAAGGGTAATGAGCTCAAATTTTTTGAATTTGGCTACGAAAACGCAAACTAGTTATCAAGACAACAACTGAAATCTAGCTTGGGGACATCGCTGAACCGGGCATGACTAGGGCACAACATGAGGATCTAGAATCTCAAGTTTCAAAACATATTACGTTTACCAGTGCCTTATCCATTGGGACTTATAGATTTATGTACATTTCTGAGAAAGATGAAAGAAGGAGGAAACACACTCCCCCTGAGAAAACAGTGACCAAACACAACAAAAAAGGGAAAAACACACCTACAAAATCACCTTATGGTACAAGGCAGGGGACAACCCGCTTTCACTGATGATACAGTTTCAAGTATTTTCCACTTTGAGGAAATTAGCAATGGTTTTCCATCCAAGTAAGAGAGGAGAAAAACATTCTCACCACAAGCTCCATGAATTTGGAATGGGCACAAGCCATAATGAATCAAACTTTCCATGGCTCCCCTTTGGTTCTCTTCTCTTGTCCCAAAGCAGGACAAAATCTCCAACCTTGAATTCTCTTGCCTTTTCCCTCTTGTCAAATATCTTATTCACTTTCAATTAGATGCCTTTAATTCTATCCACCACTTGGCATCTGCTTTCTTCCAACTTTTCTAGGAAGAGGATCCTCTTGTCAATGGAGTCTTTGTATTGACCATCTTCTATTTCTTGTAGAAACTTGAGAGCTGGCATCTCAATTATGAGGGGAATCTCTGCCTCAACTCCATATAGCATTTAGAAAGGTTGTACATACCTATTTCCTTCTTAGGAGTGATCATATCGGCCCATAATGCATCATATAACTTCTTGTGCCAGCTCCTTTGATTCTCATCTACCAGCTTGCGAACAATGGTCATAATGTTTTTGTTACTTGACTCAACTTTCACATTTCCCTGTGGGTAGTATTCAAAAGAGTGGGATATGGAGATTCCAAATCCATAACAAAAATTGTGAGCTCCTTGGAAGAGAACACATCAAATGATTCAATGCAGTCCACACTCTATTTCTATAGTTCCTGAGTCTGGGGTATTTTCACCTGATATTGTTGGCAAACTTAACTTTACCAAAACATCTACATCACCTTTGCATCTCAAATTCTTATTCCCAATGTCCTAGTTTGATACATTCATGCTTAAGAGTAATGCTTCATACTTGTTCGTATTATTTGTATTGTCAAATTTCAGCTTGGAGGCAAAAGGATATACCTCATTGGAGGGAGAGTATAATACTACACCAGCTCATGAACCTGCTCTAGAATGGACTGCCATCAAAATCCATTGTCCAAATCTGATCTTCTTCTTCCTCCATGAGGATTCGCAAGTTCTCTTCCTTTTGTGATGTAAGGAAGTAGTTTCCTAGCCCACAATCTTGAAAGAGGATGTTAGCTCTTGGATCATCAGATTTCCTTACTATGAATTTCATTTTCCTGACTGGCAACAACTTCTTCATTTATCCTTTCACTGGGATAGTTGTAGATGACCAATCCATTTTTATTTCTCCACCTAGGTCTCTGCAAAAAATTCTACTCAACAACATACCAAAAGAGGTTGGGATGTCTACCACCAAGATGGTCAGGAGTATCTTCTTGTCTAGATAATCAGCTAGTGCAACCTGAGCATCCTTGATTCTTCCTACCAATGGAACTTGTTTGGATTCCATTGAATAGCATGTGCCATTTTCCTAGGTCAAAGTGAGGCCAAGAGCATTTACAAATTTTTTTGGCATCACATTATCTAAGGTTCAAGAGTTTATGATGCAATTGTTCAATTGGAAGCCTTTGATGAGAAGTGACAGGTAAAAAGGCTCAACTCTATTAGTGTTGGAGGCAATTGAGGGCTAACATGTTTTGAGAAGGTGATATGGATGGTGTGGGTAATAGGCCTTTAGAGATTGGGCTTGAAGAAAAAGGGTTACTACCATGAACTGCCTTGATGAATCTATCAAATTGGGTAGGATGTGTTTGTAGGTATTCAATCTCAGAGAGCTGAACTTTGGTTTTGCTTGCATGCTCCAAAAAGTCAAATGGAGTTATGGTAGATGAGGAAGAGGTTCCAGCAGTGGGAAAGGATTTAAATGATAGGGGTTTTGTTAATTTTGGTGCTGGGTTCTCCTTTTCAAATGTAGCAATTGGATTGGAAGGAGGTGAGGGTATAGCCTTTGATTGAAATTTAGATGTTCTTGTAGGACCAGTATTTAGAAGAGAATTGATCTTAACAACTTTTGAGTTGGGAGAAGAATCAGATAACTTACTTGGCACAATAGCATGATCCTTGGCAACCAGTGAATCTGGTTTCTCTTTGGCTGATTCCATGGAAGGTGGTAATGGTGATCCCTACTGATAATCTTGTTTAGTGGAGGTTTTGGAGAGCTATCTTCTTTGTTCTTCCTACTCTCAGTTTCAACTGCTGAGGCTGAAACACCATTCTTGGATTGTGCATGAGTGAAAAAATCACATGAAAAACTTGGAGCTTCTTCATCACTTTCCTCCTCATTAGAAACGTATTCAATTAGGCCATTGTGCATGCCAACCTCTTCAATTTCAAGATAGTTTTCATAGTCATCCATGCTTTCTTCTTTAGTTTCCTCAATGTCTACTCCTTCCTATATTCCCTAGTGTCACAGATGACATTGACTGGTGGTGCTTCAAGAGAAAGCCTATGAGGGGGTGGAACAATTCTTGGTCTATCAGGAAGATTTGGTCTCCTTGGAGCATTCCTCATTGTGATTTGTGATAGTTTTTTCTTCAAAGCAACTAGGTCATTTGCCATTTTTTGGAACATTGGATTGGTGATGACTAAATTTGAACTCTGACATTTTTACTTTCCATTTGGTCCTTTCAATTTTCCAAAAAGAATTACATCATCATCAGTATCAATTGACAAGTCTTTAACTTCGCTCAATGTTCTTGGTTGGGCTCTTCTGAGGAAGAAACCAACTTCTGATGGAAAAGCACTGATGAAGAAATTTTTCAAGTTGTTCTTCAGAGGGTACCACATCTTCTGGGATCCTTCTTTTCAACCTATCATACCTTGCTACAAAATCTCTCATTGATTCAGAGGTCTCCTTCTTCATCTGAACCAATTGGACTAGCAGATCCTGAAAATCTTATGTGCTCTTGAACCTATGTTCAAATGCACTTCTTATATCTTCCCAACATGTGACAAATCTTGGGGGCAACATGTAGAACCATTCAATAGCCTTTTCTTGGAGTGAATCCACAAAGAGCCTAACTGAAACATCTTCATCTTCAACTCCCAACACTCCACAAGCAGTGATGAATGCTGCTACATGTTCTTCTGGGAGCTGAGAACCATCCCCTTTGAATTTTGGGAAGTTATTTCTTGAGCCTCTTGGGAGCTCATGAAGTGGTTGTGGAAGAGCAAGTGGACCAGTATTTGTTCTCCATGGTATGTTAGGCATGCGTACTTCACACTCATGATCACCCATTCTATTCTTGTTTCTAGCCTCCGGTATTTCTAAGGCTGCTTGTGTTGCTGCTCTTTCTTCTACTTCAATTTGGAGTCTTTCTATTTCTTCAAGTTGAGCCCTTATCTCCTCTTTAGCTCTTGCCTCTCTTTCAATCTCTTCAAATGTGGGATCAACTTGTCCTCCTTGTCTCAGTTTTCAGGTGTATCTTCTATCAGCCAGCTTGGAAATTTATGCTCTTCTCTAGGGTACTGCAATTTTTCTATGCCTTTCCAATTCGACAACACATTCCTCTTCCAGGTCCAGAATCCTTATGGCAATGAATTAATGATTGAAACTTTGTCTATTATGCCAAATAACTTCTCTCAGATTAGAAGTAATGTCTTCTTGGATGTGAAAGAGTAAATCAGGTCTCTCAATAGGAGGATTTCCTAGAATAGCCATGATTTACATCTATGTAGTTTGTGTGATTATTCAATCTAAGGAAATTTCTCCTCTAGATTCTTTTTTTTGTATTTTATGACCCTGAGGTCATTTTTAGGTGTAGATGCTACAAAATCTGCCCCACAGTGGGTGACAAAAAATGTTGGTAAGAAAATTTGTCTTGTGGAAAAATTGGTGGGTTTCAAGCCAACGCTATGGGAATATAAGTCCCTCTACTTGAACGGTGCAGCTTTCGTATGTGTATGCATGAAAAAGTGGATTTCAATGGTGGCCTTTCGACCAGAGATCCAATAGGGGCACTCCACTGACCCTGTGGCAAAGCTAGAAATTTCTCACTAGAGAAGAACTTTGTCTGAGAAGGGGAAAGGGAGTGAGAATGGAGGTAGGAGAAACTAATGTTGCAAGTAGAATATCAGATGCCCACACACATTAATTATAAATTTCATTTACATGCATTTATAGTTATAAGAAAAACAAACCTGTAGGAGAAGCTACAAGACCAAAGGAAATTCATTGGTTGCAAAGTACCAATCAATCCCTCAATAAAAAAGGCAAAAATTCCTTCTTTTATTATTGAAGCTTGAGCAGAGTTTGTACATAGCTTGAGAATGAAAGAAATTCGAAGAAGAAGAGAAAATAGAAGTGGTGTGGCATTTTTTGTCTTTTATAGGTACAGAGCACTCTGGTCTTTTTTTAAATCAATCACCACCCCTTAGAACGACGTCAAGAAGCCATTGTACTCTTCGCAAGAAACCATTACAAATTCAAAAATCCTCAACACATTTTCAAATTCCTTTGTTGTGAAGAAAATGCTTGTGGCGGGTTAAAACCAAATCTTGCAAAGTAACCGTTACATTCGATTTTCCAGTTTAAATATAGACCATTTGATTTGGCCCTATAACTCTGAAATTGGGTAGTTCACATGGCAGGAAGGGATTGAAGTGGTTATGGGGGAAGCCTTTAACATTTTGTGATTTTTCATGAGATTTGGAAATTTGGAGCAAATTGGCCCACAAACCCGCTTTTTATTTTCAACTTAGACACATGGCACGTTCTTATTGGAAGTGGGATCGTGGCCCTTTTCTTAACATTTTAACCTTTTTTGGAAAAAGGCTCAAAAACTCAATTTCCTTCGCTGGCCCGCTGCTCTGATTTGACTAGGACACGTGGTATGTTCTAGTTGGAGATGGTGTCACGGCTCTTTTCTAAACATTTTAACCTTTTTTAGAAAAAGGCTCAAAAAATCAAATTCTTTCGTCAACCCGCTACTCCGATTTAAATTTTCAACGGCGGGCCCGAGACCTTTGGCAGAGCTGTAGAGCATTTTGGAACTTTTACTTCACTTTTGGGAATTTGGTTAAATTTCCAAAAGTGCCCCAATGGCCCACTCATCCACTTTGACTTTTCAACGATGGGCTTCACCTTTGACTTTTTCCCTGCAAGTTTCAACTTTGACTTTTACCTTTATAGCCTGATCAAGGCCATGGGGAAAATTTACCATTTTTTCCAAAAGTGTTAAGTTCACCAAAAATCCCATTCCTTTCCATCCAATAGGATCTGACCATGTACCTACATTCATTGGGGTCAAAATTTGATGGGGAAAATATGCCCATCATCCTGACTGTGGAAAAAATGTAGAGGAAGAAAAATTCATCATTTTGAGTCCAATTTTCGAGTTTCCTTCATGAACCAAAGGTATGGATGCAAAAAAATGATTTGATGACCTAGGCCATAGAACAAGTGAACAATTTCAATCAAAAATGGAGGTTGCAAAGAGGATATTATGTCCATAGACCAAGAAAAGGAGGATTTCTAAAACTGAGCAAAACAGAGGTTTAAACAACTCTAGGGCATGACTTTTGCTAATTTCTTGAATCTCTAACTTGGCTTAAACACCAACGAAGGGCATGAGCTCAAAAAAATTTAATTTGGCTATAACAACATAGAGTAGTTTTCAAGAGACAACACAAGTATTGTCTAAATGTATGCAACACATAGATCATCAACAAGGCCTCACACTTTGTAGTTGTATAATTTTATTCTACATGATTCAACTTTCTACTAGGAAAAAAAATAGGATTATCTATAATACCCTCTCTAGGCTGAGCTAACACTAAACCAATAGTTGTTCTATAGGCGTCCACATGTACATGAAATGGTTTGTTCCATGAGGGAAAATGCAGAATAGGTATTCTAGTAAGCCTCTCCAATGCCTCAAATGTGTGTTACTGCGGTTATCCCCAATAGAACATCTCATTTCCTTTTAGTAACTATTCTAGGGGCACATAAATCTTTACATATTATTTGATACATTTTCTATAATGCCCTATGTGACCCAAGAATCTGTGCATCTCACTCTGACTAGTAGGCTCCTCTAGGCCTACAATAACCATAACCTTAGTTGGATCCACTAACAAACCTTCCTTGTAGATGATGTGCCCTAAAAATTTCTACAAGGTGTATCAAACAAGAACTTCTTGATGTTTAAAGAGATGCTTAACTATCTACATATTTCAAACATTAAGTGCAAGTTGTCACAATGATCCTTAACAAGTCTATACACTATCCAATCATCCAAATAAACCTACAAGAAGTTGTGAATAAAATCTTGGAAATCTTGAACTCCTATGCGCACAAATACAACAGGCACATTCTTTAAACCAAAGGGCATCACAATACATGCAAAAAATTCCCATTCAATTGTGAAATTATTTTTCTCTTGATCCTCTTATGTAATTCTAAGCTAATGATACCCAGAAAATCCATCTGTAAAATAATAAACATCATGCCTTGCAACGCCTTCTAATATTTCCTTTGTGAAAGGTGTAGGAAAAGGATCAATCACACATGTACCATTTAGTTCCCTGTAATCTACACAAATCCTAATTTGACCATCTTTCTTTATACTAGTTACCATTGGGCTAACCCACTCTGATTCCTCTAGGGGCTTAATGATGCCATATTTCAACATGTTTTCAATTTCTTCCTTAACTTTTACATGTAGGTTAGGGCTCATCTTGTACGGTCTATTCCTAACCAAGCACACACCTTCCTTTAGCTTAATCTTCATCTCTCCTAATGAATCATGCACTCCTTTTAACTCATGGTAGGCCCTAGGAAATAAGTCCTAAAAAACACGTAGTAACTCTTTTATTTTTTCCACTTTAGAATCACACTAATAATTCCCAATTATTGCCTCCTTGGGTTCACCATCCGTGCCAATTTTTACTTTCTTGGTCTTCATGGGTTCATGATAAGCACACATTTTTATCTACACTATCTAAAACCTCATATGTACCTATTGAATTATCTATATCTAGATTTTCTACTTTTTCCTCATCCACTATGTAGACCATATTTTATTTTTCTTTCTCACAGTAAGCCCGCTTAAGTAGAGTGGCATCTATCTCTTCTACTTCATCAAAATGTGCTCTTGAGTCTACCTCACCAAATAAGTCTTGAATGAGTTATTCATCCTTTGTATTTTCTCCCATAGTTAAGCACTTTATAACCATTAATTCCTCTTCCACCAGAGGTTTAGTAGAGAAGTAGTCAAAATTTTGGATCATTCCTTCAACCAAGTCCTACCAATTTCCAGTCTCCCTATGCAGTTCCACATAGACATACCAAGTTCGTGTGTAGCCTTGTAAAATTAAATAAAGTTTTTGCACCCAAAGTGAAGGTAGTAAATCTTCCTTCCCCTCTATTCAGAGTCTCTCACAGTACTAAACGTTGTGTTGAATAGTTTGATTACCATGATATCTACATATTTTAGTAGGTGCATTGTTCTTAAAGAACCGAGTAGTTAGATAAATTCTGACTTCATTCCATTCTATAGGATTATCCTTGTGAACCACCAACCAGTGCATTGTTTTCCTGCATAAGTTATACACTAACATATTTCTTCTTTCAACTTGATTTTTTCACTTCTCCTCCATGGCATGCAAAAATACCATAGGGTCTCCTTCTCTAGTGTATTGAGGTATAGAGTAGTTACCTATCCTCTTGATACAATGAGGTTTTCTTCTCTGCAAAACTTTACTTCTTACTTCACACCCAACCATCTCATAGGTTTCATGTGCTCAATTATCATAAACAATACTTGTAGTATCAATAATAGACTGTGCATCTTCCCACTAGAGAATTTCATCCTTAGATGGCTTAAGCACTTATGGATCCTAAATGACATGCACATAAATTTTATTCAGGTCTTCCTCACTCAGAGGTTCAACATAAGGTTCAGATTTCCCATTTGTTAAAGGGATAATAACTCTTTCTCCCTTGTTATCCAAACTTATATACCCCTTTTTGAACCATAGATCAACATTATTTTCATAACACCAAGGGTGCCCAAGTAGAGTTGGGAATTCATCCACTTTTGTAAGTATTAAAACCTCAAATTCCCCAATGAACTTGGCCCCTTGTATAGTAATGGATGCATCCTTTAAAAATATGATGGGAGTGGCCTTAGTTTGATTAGAAATAAACAATGAATTAGAGGATGGTGGTAATGGAGGCCTTCCCATATGTACCAACACAGCCAAAGTATGACATTTAATTTTTCTCCTATGTCAATCAATATATTTCTTAAGAGCCATCCATCCAAAAACAACATTAAGAGTGATCTCCTTGTCATAATCCAAGATATGAGGTGGAAGACTAGCATGTTAGATCTAGCTATCATTCTCAATACCTACACGTAGAGTGTTTCCCTTCAGCCAATTCCCTAGTAATGGAATGATATTCTCCTGGCACAAAATTTTTCATACCTCTTTCAAGTCATAAATATCTAATTGGACCATCTCTACTGCCTTCTTTTGTTCTAACTTTTGTGATTGTTCCTTTAAACATTGTATTTCACCCTGAATATTTCTAAGTACCTCCATGGTTTCCTGATAAACCTCCTTCTGATGTGCAAGATCTGAATACCTTGCATACAAAACCTCCTCCTTAGTGATGGTAGGCTTCTGATGTAATGCTTCTCTAGCATGCATAGCTTCAATGCATGTAGTTATCTTCACAGGTAATACCTTAGGTTCCAGTGCCAAATTTAGCATCCACTGATTTTCAATAGCGTATTTTATTCGAACCATCTCCATGCCCTTGTTATCCTATTTATGATTCTTGTTAAGATGCTCATACAAGTCTAAGCATTCCTCATAGTTATGATTCTTCCTGAAAAAAGGAAAAGTAATATTCTGGTGACATTTACTCCTGAAGTGGTCAGGAGATCTGTATATAAAACATGTTCCATGAGGGAACTCTCCTCGTCCACCACCACAACCTTATCCCTCGAATCCACCATGGTATCCTTGACCTCTTCCATGAAATCCTTTAAAATTCCCTTCATTCTGATCATAGTGCACTTGAGTGTGATCATGAACATGGTGCTCACTATTACTTTTAGATTTATCTTATACTCGTGTCTTTCGTACACCAATATCTATAGCATCATGGATCTGACCAATAAACCTAAAGTCTTCTATATTGTGAGTTGTGGACCAGAAATTTTTACAATAACAAGATACAATATTTCTTATCACGTGTTGTAATAATGGGTAGCAGTTGACATCATGGTCCAAATGGCATATCTCACAGTCTAGAAACAATGAACATACTTATCTGTGAGGAAAATTATCCTTAGTATTCCCTTCCACTTCATAATCTGTACACCAAATCCCAGTATGTCTCTCATGTGCTGAATTGGTCGATAGTTTCTCCAACTTATTTTTCATAGCTATAATCTATGCTTCCAAGAATGGGCTCACTCTAGCATCTATACTTCTGATTGCCTCATCACACAATGCTACTTCAAGTACTTCTCATGGATCCATATATGTTTTATGTTACATCAACCTCCTAAAAGGTGTAATCAAGCCTCCAATGAACCACTGTACATGCTGGCTTACATGAATATCATGAGAAAGTTTAGACAACATTGTTTTGAAACATGCATCATATTCTTGAATGCTCTCAGTAGTGCCTTTTTTAATATCCTTGAGCGCGCTTATACTCTTCTACACAAAATCAGGGATATGAAACTCCTTAAGGAAAGAATCCTTTAATGTTGCATAATCTATACAAGTCTGATCAAGGTCAAACTTCATTTATCAACTATGTGCGTGTCCCTGTAATGTAGTTAAAAATTGACTTGCCTTGCACTCAAAATATGTGACTCCTTTTATTTGCCACAATATCTCAAACATGTGCATGTGTTCAGTAGCATCTTCTATGCCCCTATTGTTTGGAAGACAAAGAGACATCTCCATGTAAATATTCTGGGGTTGATGAGGACCCTACCCACCTGATCCAAAACTTCCTTTGTTACCTATGCCTCTAGAACAACTACATCCACCAGAACTAGAGCTGCCTATGCCTCTTGATCCCCCACTTATATCCAGAAGTGTGCCTTTGTATGTACTTCCCTTTGTCCCAACAGTGGTACTAAACTGAATTGCTACAATATACAAAGTGGTATGAATCCCAAAAGTGAGTCCAAAAGTCTGCGTGCTTGAGTTATGTGTTGACGATGCACCTGAGAAGGTACCTCTAAACAAAAAATAAGACATTTTCTCAGCCATAGATGTACTTTCTATCTAACTTAGTCCTTCTCTTCTACTGCCGAATATATCTTGGTGACTACTGGTTGTACTAGATACTAGAAAACTAAGTGCAAGGGCTAGGTTGCTAGGTAGATTCAGATGTACACCCATGTCCCATGTCATCTCTACTGGCATACTCCCATGAGAGGCCAAGGATGGTTCCCTATTATGCTTTCCCAAATGGGGGAGTTCCAAATGCTCTGTCTCCATGCATTTTGCATGAGCTCCAAATCCTTCATGAGCCATCTCTCTCCTCAGTGCCATCTAATCTGCAATATCACATTCCTTCTCGATCTCCCTCTCATGTGCCTCATTTTACTTAAGTTTCCTTTCTTCCCATTGCCTCTCTACCACTAAGTCTTCCATCCTTCACTAAACCTACTCCTTCCCCCGCGCGTGGTGGGGTTTAGCTAGCCATAAGATTTTCTTCCAAGTTCATGGTTACCATCAATATTTTTATCACCAATATAATTCCTTACCAATACATTCCCCTAGGACAACGTAAAAACTAGAACTTAGCTACCTCCTAGAAAGAATAAGTTGAAATTGAGCACTCCAAAATATAGCTATTCACAACACCGTGGAACCAAGTGTCCATAGCGTACATCCAAATGAAATTAACATCATAAAGGTCCTAAAATTCTTCATGTGTCTAGACAAGTATGTGATACTCCAATTCCTTGTAGACGCATAAGCAACCAGCCACTCGTACATCTCTACCGGAAAGATAGCAAAGAAGATCTCATACAAGCAGTGATACAAATTCTACTCCACCCATGCACGTGCTTCAAAATCAATTCCAATGCTAAACCTCCAAGAATACTCTTCTTTTAGATCATTTATCCACTCCTCGACACTTTTTAAGGTCAACCGGCACATCTTCATTGTGAAACATCCTGAAAATAGCTAAAAAATAGGTCCCGAAAATGATACCAATGATGCAGCCTAAAATCCACTGTATAAAACCTAGGCATGTTGGCACATTACCCAGACTAAGCTAAGTGCTCACCTAAAGTGTGAACAGGTATAAGACCCCTCTTTAGAGTTACTTATGTAGGATGTTAGTGCGATGAGGATAAAACATATATTCAGATCCATAAATAAACACAAACATTCCACAGTGGATAGTCCATATCTAGATCTTAGAGAATCATGAATTAATCAATAACTATAATAAGATTAACCATACAAAAACTAGTTACAATCATGTTTAACACTATTATCCAGCTAATATATGCCATTACACTAAACATTGTAAATCATAAAAGCTTCTTACATTATAAAGTATCACCTTAAGTTTTGTGTGCATCAAATTCGACATCATAACTCTACAATCATTTAGGTTCTCTAAACCACATAGCTCACTAATTATTTATAGGGGTGGGGACTTACCCTTCAACACTTACACACTTCCCAAAATAGGTCGCATGTTGATAATAGCCATGCACCTTTATAATAACATGCACACACGCAAGTGCACTAATAATAGATGTCCTATAGTAAACTAGAAGAAGTAATTCTATTATTATCTCAAAATCATGCATGGAACTTATCAGTTGCTCATTCCCAAAATATCATTTGTGTGTCATGCAAATCTTCATCCCGATGTGTGTGATAAGGCCAAAATATGCCTCATTAATCTGTAATAAATGATATTATTTTACTCTCCTTTTTATCAAGTTTGACTGCATTTTGCTACTTTTGTTTGATCTAGTATAAGTTAGGATGTAATTTTCCATATTTTGTTTGATTGAGTTCTAACATCTAAAAACTATGTAATTTCTAACAAAGTGTGTGGAAATTCAGTTTCTGTAATAAAATAGGTCACATTCGGTCAAATAATCAAAGTATGAAGCAACCAACACCTTTTTGGGAACATTGGCTCCAATACAGCTTAGCTCTGGAATCTCCAGGTTTAGTTCTAGAACTCCATCACTCAGTAAAGGAACTCTATCGCTTAGTTTTGGAACCTTCAGACTTAGTTCTGAAAATCCAGCACTTAGTTCTAGAACTCCTACACTTAGCTACGAAACTTTCGTAGTTAGTTCCGAAATAGTTCCCTTTGGTTCCAAAACTTCTCCAAAGTTTCAAAATCAATGGGAATCTATTTATTTGGACAACAATTGGTGATAAAGAAATTAATGGGCCTTCCAATGAGGAGTAGATCAACAAATTATTGATTCTTCAAACTCCAGAAATACTTATGTAGGATCAGACAACTATATGTCCAGCAAGGTTTCTAAATTCACCATCTACTTTGAGCACTATTATGTTTCACTAGAACCTATAGACAGATGGAAATATATTGAACACTTATGATTGTAAATGCATCTGCAGATGATGAAATATATATAAGGTCATGTAGATAGATTAGATAGAGATAGAGATGATATATATGATATAGATATACAATGAAGTTTTTTAAGACAAAAAAATTTAGTAATAAGATAGCCCTTTCGTTTTGAGAGAATCATACTTTGTCAACTCCTGATTCAAGGTGGAGCAAGGGCCCAGTCCTCTAAGAAGTACTAGACCTAGTTGAAGTAAACAACTTCCCTATGTTGCTTGTTTGTCCTTGGTGTTATGCTACTAATGTAGACTTGTGTTTTAACAAGTGTTTTATAAGTTTTGAGAACAATGAAGAGCATGTTATGATTCCAATGGATGAATTGGAAATTACACTTTGCATAGAGCTAATAACTAAAGAAGGCCTTAATGATATCTACACACATACGGTTTGTGACCATATGAATTTTGAGCCATCAAAGGAGGTTGTACTCCATTGGGGAGATGCGCAGTCCATTAACGACACTACCAGTGTTGCTTGTGAGAACTTTGCTCATGGACTTACGATATTGTTGGTCATAAATTTTGGGGAAGAGTTACATGATTGGTTTGGTCACGGTGAGTTAAACAAATGGGGAAGACCAATTTACCGATATATATTAGGGAAGATAATCTTGAATCCTTTTTACGTGTTATGGAGGCACAAGTAAAAAATGAATGGGATGGGAGGAATATGTTATTCTATTCATTTAGAGGAACAACAACACACTAGTGGGTTGTGCATATGGATATCTTACTTGGTTGACATAAGATAAGAGTTGCGTTCATGACAAGGTTTATGAGGAATAATTTTCCTTCACAAATTCTAGATTGTGATGGGAATACCTCTCCCATGGAAAACATTCATAATTGTGAAAGGAATTGGATGAAAGTCCAAGATAAAAATTCACACTCATTGTGCATGCATAATCGTTAGTTTATATTATGCAGATATGTGCGTGTATGGTATATACATGTAGAGTTACGAAAAGAGACCATGATTTGGTACAACTTTACTTTAGGTATCATGTACACTTGATTATTTTTCTACTAAACCCTCTATCAATGAATATCTGCATATAATGAATCACACTCTCAGTGATGGCATGAAGGTAGAAGAGCTTGTGAATTAGTTACATGGTGAGAATATTATGGATGAGTGCATGAATGATGTATGACTGGATAACTTCTAATGAACAACTCATGGGGCATACTTGGAAGGAAAAGGAGAAGGGGAAGATAGTCTATCCCATTGATGATGAATATGTAGATTACCTTAATATAGAACATGTATAAGGTAATGTAGTCAATTTTCCCAACAATTTAATTCTCAGGTGCGTTAGCATATCACCCAGCCTAAACTGGGAAATCACCCAAAGCGCGTGAAGGTGTCAAGCCCCTCTTCTATGTGAGATTTGTCAAGAATATTACAATGAATGAAATAGAAATGCACAAACATAAATGCATACATCTTATAACATGGATAAAGAAACTAGATCCAAGCACAAATGAGTGATATTATGACTATGAACATCAAGTAAGAATCATATCTAAACCAAGAACACAGACATTTAGATCCGTTGAGAACTGATATTCATAAAAAACACCATTATATTAATCCACCATTATTAGAGTAGACAAATGCATCAAAAGGTCCATAGATAAACTAGATACATCAACTGAATAACATTCTAACCCTATAATCACTTTTCTCAAGAAGTTCCAACCAGAATTCTCTCACATTTCTCTCTCTGAGCTCTCTCTCTGTCTCCTCCTCTCTCTCTTTACCATGAAATAAATACATACAAGAGAACTATGGGAATCTTACCCTCACTTCCCATTCACCACTCAAGAGTGGGCCACATGCCAAATGTCATCATGCACCATCATACTCAAGTACCCTTAACATAAAAATGTCAGCTATAAATCTACTTTATAGCTCTTAATCCTATCATGATAATCATATCCTACAGTATTCTTTTATTGGGATGCAAGTTTCCATACTTTTACCTTATCCATAATCAAGCCTAGCCACATCTCCACATGTTCCTCATTATAATTTTGGCTATGTTTCAAAATGTGGCTAAGTCCCAGGCATATTTTTACTGGGTACAAGCCTTCACACTTTATCTAAAATTACTTCTGTGCAATCCTTTATGCCTTGTTTGCATGTGAAAAAATACTCATATATTTGGATCAGTTTGCACAACAAAATAAAAATAATAATTATGAATATTATTGAATACATTCGAGCACAATACAATGGATATTATATAGTCATCGAGGTAGGCAAAACAACCTCTTATAAAATAGGTAATAAATGACCTGTTTATAATTATACAGGTGTACCAAATACATTTGACCAAAAAACAATGTAAACACTAACCAATATAATTCCTAACATTACTCCCTTAGTGAAAACATGGGGAAAAATTTCCTTGTACTACATTGTGTTGTTACGTAGCCTATTCATGATCTGGATGGTTTCAAGGACAATACCAACAACCTTTAGATGGTTTTCCAAGTGGTTAACTAACAACCACACAATGGATGGTTTTTAAGGATAGAACCAAAAACCTCTGGATAGTTTTTCTAGTGGATAACTGACAACCAAAATATCATAATGTTGTAGTAGTATCATTGGCTCTCATCACTATATCACTACAAGGAATAACATAAGAAAATCCAATAAGTTCTATTTCTCATACATGCAAAATAAAAACTAGAAATAGAACATTAGATCATATTCCCCACTCGATGTGAAATTTACACTTATTGAAAATAGAAACATTATTGTAAATCATACCACACTGGAAGAAAACACACAACAAAAAGTGACACTAAAACTTGATGCGGCCCCATTGTAGGTGACTGAAGAGAGGTCACCGATTGACCTCTAAACATTGATACCTCCATCTTCTAGTGCCATGCTACTACCTCACTGGAATGTGATCATGTCGCTCAAATTTAAATATCTCAATAGGACATTGGATTCCACCAAAAATGTGTTCGTAAGACAATTTTTTTAATTTTTTGAAAAAAATTAAACTCTTGACACAACGATAACAAAAACCTAAAATCACCTATCTATCTTTTACAATGCACCTCTAGAAAATTGGAGGTGGAAAATACCTGGCGAATATCCTCGGAACCGGTTTTAGTGAAAGGTGAATTTACCAATTTTTCATAACTGAATTTTCGCCCATTTTTTTGAGCCAGAGAGACTACAGATTTACAGACACTGACACCTCATTGACACACGTCAACAAGGTTTTTTGACACACATCAACAAGCCTTGTTGACACGCATCAACAAGCCTCGTTGACGCACGTCAACAAGCCTTGTTGACGCATGTCAACAAGGCCTCTTGATTGAATGAGTGTTGATGCATCAACAAGGTAGGTTGATGCACATCAACAAGACTCATTGACGCACGTCAACAAGGCTTGTTGACATGCGTCAATGAGGCTCATTGACGCACGTCAATAAGGCTTGTTGATGCATGTTAATGAGTCTTGTTGACGCGTGTCAACAACAAGGGTCATTGACATGCATCAACAAGACTTGTTGACACATGTCAACAAGAGGTTGTGCAATTTGACCCTGTTTTTTCCTATAAATACCCTCCCTCCGGTCATTTTCATGTTTACACTTTCTGGCTCTCAAATTTTCTTGTATACAGGAATCCATTATCCAGGTCAGGTACAATCAAGCTCAAGGACAACTACAATGGTGACTACAAGTGCATCCCAAGCTCAAGACAAAAATCAAGAGGAAAATCCAGTCAACCCACAAGCCCTATCCACGGGCAAGATACTCTACAGGAATCCTTTGTGCCCCCACATCCAGACTGTTTTACAAATGACTTCCAAATACAAGGATTTGATCGATGCATGTGAGTTTGGTGGGCTCGTTAAGATGCCCCATTTCGAAACAGACCAAGATATTTTGAACTACCTTCTCTCCTCTTACAATACAGAGGACGACCTGTTTAATGTTACTATGGATGACGACCAATTGTTTCAATTCGGTATCGACCCAACTGATATTCATCGGTTTACAGGCCTCCCATTCAGAAATTTACCCTTTGTTACAACAAAGGCAACACTCGTCGAAGATGATAAGAAATATCTCGAATCGACTTTCGGTTTCCATGTTGATTGTAAGTGTAAACTGTTTTCATTCGTCATTTTTTATTCAGTTTTTGATTTTGATACAATTTAAATTTATATTAATTCCAACTATTTTTTGGCATTTGCAGCTCATGTCAATAAATCCAGACGTGGTGTGGATACGCAAGCAATTGCACACCACTTTCTTGCTGCAATGATTTCCTTTTTTCAATCCAGAATAGTTTTGCAGGGTCGGCAAACAGATATACCAAACTGGGCCATTGCATACATTGTTGCAACTATCGCAAAACAAAAATTTGATTGGTGCACCTTTTTATCAAAAAAAAAAGAACTGACATTACAAATGCAAAGCTTTCAGAAAAACCTGTCATTTACTCCACAAACTATCTCCTTGGCCTTTATTACGAGGCTCTTTTAAATTTAAAAGACAAACCAATTCCCACTTGCACAGATGAGGCGTTGATGAATTTGTCAATTCCATTTGAAGAACAACAGGTATAAACTATAAAGTTTGTATTTCGACATTACACTGTGCACAGGTATTAACTATTTACTATTTGTAGAGAAGATTTATGGAGGCCCTTCCCCAAAAAAGGTGGCATCAAGAGGAAGAGGCCAACAACACGCTGAGGCATCGGGAGATTCACAATCTGAAATGGAAGCTCACTCATCTCCGAACCCCCAACCATTTGAATTCATTAAACACCAGAGAAGTAATACCCTTACATGTATTATTTACAAATTCCAAATTTGTATTTTCATTTTCCCATTTAAATTTTACCCTATTGAATTGACATACAATTGTATGTTGATGACATTGTAGGGACTTTGGACCATACGCGTGTTTCTCAAAGTCAACCATCTTCCCCAACTCACTCAGTTCAGTCGCATGCATTTGTGTCTTCTCAACAACCACCTCAGCAATCCCAGCAACAGACAGCTCAAAAACCACCAATTACTACTCCAACATGGCCACCTCAAGCACCGCGACAAGCTACCCCTCAACAACAAGGTACAAGTTTTGAATAGTACTTCATTTAATTTCATAGTTTTTGCATTGTTTTCTAGTTTTTCATATGTTTTTTCTTGAACTTTTCAGCACATTGCAGTCCTCCTTCTGTACAAACAGTGGCACCACCCCCCCTCCACCAATAATATTCAAAATGCCAACCAGAGGATCAGGAAAAAAGAACATTGGTAAATGCATGCCAATTGCTCTGGCCCCTAGTGGGACACTAAACATTGCCTCCTCATTTTCGAATTAAAACCCTCTCACTTGGTGGCTTGCACAGTGCAACGGGCATATCAGTTTTAAATAATATAAATTTAGATGAAGATTACTTGGGCATTGATAGCAATGACCCAACTGGATTTTTCAATACACGTGAGATGATTCAAGGCCAGCAGGTATACTTCTATTTCAACATAATTTACCATATTGAATTACATTTCACTTTAGATTTATTTGTTTGAATCTTGATTTATTTTATCACAAACAGGATCAGGCCACCCAAAGGTAGAAACAAGTAGCAGTTGATCAACCTGAAAGCCCCCATACCTCTCCAGCGAGATCATCTTCATCAGATACAGATGGTGAACAGTTGCTACCTTTTCCTTTAGAGAACTTAATTGGTTATGATTGTCAATCCCATGTCGATGAGTTTATTCTACCTCATATCAGTCAGCTCATAGAATGGGAGAGAAGGGCTAAAGTACTTATCAATGAGATAATAAGTCGTTATGAAAATTATTGGCAAAGGGATAGTTTATACGCTGCAGTCCAGAATCAACCTGCGAAGATGGATTCCTTACTTACCCAAGTAAGAAGTGGGACTGTCACGTATAACAACAACTATAAAGATGACATTTTGGATAAGACATTAAACAAATTGGAAAATATTAGTGCTGAGGCCCAGGCATATTTTAACAAATGGTCTAAGGACAAGGATCTGGTAGCAGTTGCAAATGCCGAGAGAGATAGAGCGGTCGTAAGTATTATCACTTTCAAACAATATTTTTTGTTAATTTAAAGTTTTCTTATTTTAGTAATATGTTGAATTGACATCACTTTTTTTGTGCAGTTGAAATATGAAAATTTGAAGAGTCAAGCAAAGGTTTTCCAAGTTCACTTGGAAACCGTGAAGAACAGTTTATCCACAGTGAAGAATTTGAAGGAAAATATTGTTTTGGTTAACAAACAAAACAATACACTGAAGTGGATAATTAAAGAGCATGGCTTCGACCCTGAAATTTTATTCAAAACTAAGGCAGCTGCTGATCCAAATTTGTTGTCCCATGGAGATGCGACAAAGCAAGAAGAAAGAATTTTAAAAAATCTAGACAGTGCTGCGGAAGATCTCATAAGTTCTGGGATTATTTCTACCATTGGGGAAAGGGGTACAGGCGGAGAAGCCATTGGGGAAAGGAGTACAGGAGTGGAAAGGGGTACAAAAAATTGAGGGTTGAAAATTTTCATTATTGAGTGTGGAAACTTGAAAAATTGAATCTATATTTGAAAATTTGAAACATTGAATGTTATGGTCATGGCATTTGAATTTTATTATCTGGATTTGAAAGTTGAAACTTGAATTTGATAGCCTTTGAAAATTTGAAATACTATATAATCTTTAATTTTATAACTTCCTATATATTATGTATAGAATTTCTAGATTGTATATGGCGTTTATGTTTCTTCTCTACTTGTAATGATGATTGCATTAGATGTGGATGATGACATTACAATAGAATCAGTCTCATAGATATGGATTATCATGAATTGTATGTGGACGTAGATTTAGCTTCAAGCACGATCATGGAATCTGGTTGATGATAATGGATAATTGTTTTAAGAAAATTTGGAATGTTGTATGACAGAGACATTTAAATGTTCTCAAATTCTTCTTCTCTATACTTGTAATGATATGATCATGATGACATTAGAATGGATATAGATGATGATGAATGATGATAATGGATAATTGTTTTTAAAAAAATGGAATGTGTTAGGACAGAGACGTTTCTGCACATTTAAAATAGATAAATAATTGTTTTAATAATAATTGGAGTGTCAGGATTATGATAATGATATGATGAATTTAATAATAATTGGAGTGTCAGGATTATGATATGATAATGATATGATATATATGGATGATGATGAATTTTATGTGGACGTAGATTTAGCTTCAAGCACGATCATGGATGATGAATTGTATAATGGATCGTGGATTATGAATTGTATAATATGGAAAAATCTTCCTCTGTGTAAAATTTGATTGTGTGATTTTATCCCACAAAGTTTAAAAAATATATCAAAGCATTTTGCAAATATAAAAAATAAATTAAACATAATTGTAAAAAATCAAGAAAGGTCATATGATAGGGTTTAAGTTACCTCTAGTGTTTTAGATGGCTGTGAAATCATCACTCGTAATGTGCTAGATCTTTGTTTTAAGAAAACTCAACACGAGAAATGGATTAGTAGATAGATGGGTGAGTTGCCTGACATTGTCAGTCCCGAGAAGTACCAGCTTCCTCGGATGGATGTCAACCCACGTTTTCAAAAAAAAAAAAAAATTGTATTTAAATAAATGTAAATATATATACCTGTAACATCTTTAATGATAACAAGAGCTGAAACAAAATTTAAGGTGACAAACAATAAAAGTAAGGTGAAGGAGATACCTATTTAAAGTTGAAACAATCCATTATCAATAGCTTCTTCAAACTCGATGTTCTCTTCTGTAGAGTGTGACGATGCACCAATTCCACTCTCAACATTGGGAACAGTTGTACTTGTAGCTGTATTATTCACACCTCTTCTTTCGCAAAGGGAATTCCAATGCGCAATTTCTCTGTCGAAAGGAAAGGTTTCCATGGAGTAGCGAGATACATAACACCTCATGCAACTTTCCAGATTTTTATCCAACCTATTTCTCATTTTTGATTTTATAAATGATAATGCACTGAAAACCCTTTCGTCCTCCACAGACCCCAAAATCATTGTTTGGCATAACTCATATAATCTGAAATATTCACTGATATCTTCTTGTAAGATAGAACTTTGATAGATTCCTCGCCACAACCTTGTAATAGCACCACTTTCAGAAGGTTCGTCTAAATTTTTATATTGGTTCCTCATTGTTGTTGCAAAATTTGTTGATTGAAACTTTAATAAATCAGCATTCAGTATACCTTTGATTTCCATACCCTTGAACTCCGAAGTCTTTGTGAAATGTTCCATTATTGTACCCATGGATTTATGGAAATGCTTTCTTACAAAGTCAGCATGACCACCTTCAGTATTCCAAAAATTAGGATTCATCACACCCATGGCTTCAAGAATTTTATATTTGGAGAAACGTTCTCTAATTTCTCATGATAAGGATTCTGAAATTTTTTTAAGCTTTATTCTTGTTTCAACTATAACAGACTCAAAGAGATTACGTGTCACGGGAACATCTTCTCATTCCGATCCTGTAATATCTTGACATTTTTGCAAAATGTGCAGTGGTATGTCCCTCCCATTAACAGTGATGCAGAGGTGATCATGGATATTAAATCTCAAATAGTTACTAGGATTTTTAAGATCTAATAAAGCTTTCCAATTCTCAAAAATAGGTGTATCAAAACTATCTTGGGAACAGTACAAGATATCAAGACTTTGACATACCATTTTTCTCATCCGTATAAAATCCACAATATAGATTAATCTCCCCTGTGCATGCTTCATCAGTGTATTGATCTCCTGCAACATTGGAAGAATACCAACCAATGTAAGCAATGTCTCCAAATCAGTTAAACAGAACAACAAGTCCCTCGCCCTATCAACTTCATGATGATATTTGTGCATGAAACCAACCAACGAAGGATACTCCTCACGAACTCTGCATGCAGGTTCATACAAAGAGATCCATCTAGTCTCAACATCTTTCAGAAGTTTTTTTCCATCTGTAATTCCAATTGCAAATTTCTGGAACTCAAGAAATCACTTTGGGCTGCTTGCCATATAGGCATGAAGTTCTCTTATAAGGTCTTCTAATTTAGCAACATTTTCGTAGTTGCTTACCATTTTATACGCTAAATTCATTCTGTGAGCCATACAGTGAATTGGTAGCATATATGGGGCCACTGTTGTTTGTAATCTAACACACAACCCTGTTCGGTGACCCTGCATGACAGATGCACCATCTGCTCCCACGCATACCAACTTCGTAGCAATTTCATAATCAGTCATTCCAGCAATATCTTTCAAATGAGAAACAACTATTTTATGTAGGTTTTCGGCATTACAGTTTTCAACCATTTTCATAACACCCAACAGATGAGGTGTCCTTATATGATTTTCTAAAGTATAGACGTGGATACATACCCATGCAGTGTTGTCGACTGTTGTCACTTCATCAATTGAAAGAGAGATAAACTTTGATTTTTTTACATTCTCTTTCAAATCTTCCTTCTCTATCATCGAAAGGCATTTTTCCATTTCCCATCCACTACTTTCAGACCAATGAGACTGAGGTACGTTTGGCATTCCATTATATTGATACAAAACTTTGAAATCGAGGAAATCTGAAATCGGTCTTCCTTTCTTTAGTATGTGAAATAAAGTAGAGAATTGTATGAGTTTTGCATGTAGATTTGTTTGATTCATCTTACCAATTTGCGATGTGATCATTCCTCCCTTTTCCATGAGATGTCTGCATTTTTTTCTGCTCTGCTTCATAATCCACTGCGTATTTAACATGCATGCATTCTTTTTCAGTTTTCCACCTGTGTGTTTTGATTTTCTGGCCATCCGCCCCCGTTACAGTCAAATATTGTTTTCCACAATGTTTTTCTATAGTGTCCAGCTTCATTTGCATTTTTTGTTGCTTTCCCAATTTCCACGTACATATTGTACATGTACATTCAGATGGGATCTCTTCTGAATTAGATGATTGTACAGGTTCGATAAATGGAAATTTGGCTTCCCAATCAAACTTGTATGTCCTGCCAATGGTCCACATATTCTTGTTCATTTTCAATGTTTTACTTTTTTGAGTAGAATTTTGAGCAATATCACAATCACCTGGTTTCCTCTTTCATGAACCGAATTTGAATTTGATTTATGTGTTCCATTTTGCTGAGTATTTGTATGTGTGATATCTTGATGCACTCCTCCTTACACCCCAACAGGAAGAATATCTTCAATCTCAACAATTATATCTTCAAGATCTGGCATATTATCGTAGGTGTCATTTGTTTGATACTGTGCAGAATGCATGTCCACCTCAATATTACCTTCCACACAGTCAGTATTCTGATTCTTTCTGGTGGCAGCTATATGGTTGTTGGTAGTTTCAATATCTGTATCAGCAGAGTTTCCAAATTACTTGAACAGGGACTTCTGAGATTTCTTAGTTACTTTTAGGGTCTTCACATTCTGAGGACTAGCACCTTCCATTATTCTGAACAGAGTCCTGCATCAGCAAAAGAACCAAGTAGTGCGTCAGAGTCAAAATTCCTGTCACGCGTCAACTATCACAATCCCTATCATGCGTCAACAACTAACCCCCTTGTCATGCACATGTCAACAACGTCAACTATCACTGTCTCACGTCAATGTCAAAAATCAACTATCTCTATCACATGTCAACTAAGGCATCAACTATCACTGTCTCTGTCAACAACAACATCTATCCCTATCATGCATCAACAACTAACCCCCTTGTCACGCGTCTGCAATACCTCCTTGTCACGCATCTGCAATACCTCTTTGTCGCGCATCAACTATATCCTTGTCACACGTCAACAATAACCCCCTTGTCACATGTCTGCAATACCTCCTTATCGCACGTCAACTATATCCCTGTCACGCGTCAACAAATATCATCTGTCGCCTGACTCTAAACTACTAACAGGCTAACAACAATCTCTGGTGCTTAAGAGTATGCGAGTTCACGGTATTGGTAATTTGGTAAGCTACTTGTGGTAGTACCGTAGTATACTACCCGGTGAATCACCTAGGTTTTTATAGGAGATGTTTTCAAATGTAGGCGAAGCCGACCCCAAAAAAATATATACTGTAAATTTTAGGCGAACAGGACACCGACCCACTCCGAAAAAATCACCTTTTCAAATTTTCCTAAAATGAAATTTTCACCATATTACGAATATTCGCCACTAAAATTATCCCTTGAATATAATTTTCTGTAGATGTGTAGGAAATTTTTGAACTTTCTACCTTTATAGAGCACAAACTCATTAGAGAGGGGAGGCAACATATATGTCAAAAAGTGCTTCCAACGTGATGGATAATGAAATTCAATTAATGATAGTTTTGAGAAATTAATATTCAATTTTAAAACATGCTCTCATAATAATTGATATTTCTCTTTATATCACATAGATTTGAATACTATTATGATTAGCTATGCATTTACATTTATGGTTGTTATCGTCTCATGTGCTTCCTATGCAGATTCCTTTTTTTCCTTTGATTTGAATACCTTTTCCTTTATTAGAACACATGAATTCCCATTACAGTTCCTTTGATCCAATTTGAAATGGTGAATAGTAACACTATTTAGTTGTTAAGGACTATTCTCATACTGAAAATAAATACTTACCTGACTAAATCACTTCCAAGGGGACTCTCATGGTGATAAATATTGAGGAATATAGTCTGCAGAAATTCAGATCTATGCAGACAACATCACAAAAAACCTATTTCTGTAGCTATTCTAAAACCAAAACAATAATATACTCATCAGATGGGACAATTACAAAGTGTGAACAATGCCTCTCACATAAATCACATTGCTTTGATACCCAATCATAGATTTGGATTAGTTTTCACAACATAATAAACATAGTAATTATAAATATTATTGAATATATTCCAACACAATAAAATGGCTATTAAATAGCCATGGAGGTAGGAAAAATAACATCGTATAAAATAGGTAACAAATGACCCATTTATAATTATACAGGTGTAACAAATGCATTTGACTAACAAACAATGTAAGCATTAACCAATATAATTCCTGATAAATCCTTCATGCCTCGAGTACTTATTTTTCTTAGGGGCTCAACATTACCCCACACTAGTTTGATTATCATCTTCAAAAATTCTCCACGTTGTTTAAAATTCCATCAATCCAAAATTGACTAAGGAAAAAATGTTGTATGTTCCAACATTCTATATTGTTAACTAGAGGAGTTCAAGGAAATCTGCATCTATCTCCCCCTGTAATTTCATCCATGCCTCCAGTTTAGCCATTGCATTTTATAGTACCTCCTCTACTATACTGGGTATCTGGTCTAGTGTAATCTCTTCAACTTTCCCCTTGAGCTCTTCTATGACCACCACTAGCTCCATGCAAGCTCCCTCGAACTCATCCATACATTCTACGATACAATCTTGGAGTTCACCAATCCAAAATTCTAGTTTCTCATGCTTGGTTGTTATCTTACAATTCTACGCTATGGTTTCGATTATCAACTAAGCACACTTGATCTTGTTTTTTGGGGACCTTCTCCTACAAGGCCTTTAGGCTGTCCTCTTCATCTACAACTCGTGCATCAATAATGGGCTCACATTTTTGACAACTATTGAAACCCCTATCCGTCAATATATTTTCCTCCTTAAGCTGGGTGAGTAAGTCCTCCAACTTAGCAATCCAGGCCTCAACAACAATATCGATGTTTTCCTTCTCCTTTGCAAACTCCTTAGCCATGCGTCTCACGTCATCCTTGATGTTGACTAGAAACATCCCCACCAAGTCTTCCAAATACTCCATTTCATCGTTATAATCCATCTTGGATTGGCTCATCAATGTTGTACATTATTCTAATACTTTCTTAACCAAGGTGCTAGCTTGATCATATGTTTCCTTTTTCCACACCTATTCACCCTTCAAACCATTGTGTAGTCATTATATCTCTTTTTACTTCCCTTTCTGATTTGTGACCAAGGTCCGAACAATTGATCTTGTATCTAAGCTTTGTCTTATAACTTCTGACGACATATTCTACAGAATGTTTCACACCTACTCATCTGTAAGGTGGCTTGGATCCACCACTTTATAATTTTTCACTTTCATCTTCTTCAAATGGATGATCTCAATTGCATGATCATTGACATCAAACTTGGGCTCCTTTGCATGACAATGTAGATTCCAACTTATCATTTTCTAACATGGTTGATATCTATGATGACTTTTGTACTTGAAGTTGCAAATGTTGATATGTGATTCTTGTCTGAAGATGGTGTACTCTTGTGAACTAAGTAATCATGTTTGTTGTAGATAATATGTTATCTGCTGGAAATAGATACAACTCTACCATGTCTATGCTGAATTTAAAATGAAGTGTTTCATTCCTTCTTATGCTGAATAATACACTACATATGGAAATAAGAAATTGATTCAGTTTAAACTAGTTCATAGTCTTTATTGCACTTGAACTTATGCTTCAGTCTTCATAATATCTTATGCATGATAGCTATATCTTGGATCAATTTCACTGATCCAAGGCATGCTTTCAATTTCATGACATTGAGGTCATCTTGACCAAGCTGGGTAGATATTGGATCTCTGAACTCTGGCTGTCTTGGATCACTGGGTGAACTTTGCTCTCATGTGCTTCGTATGTGATCCTTGAATGTCATTATTGATTCTTTTTTTGGTAAGTTTTAATTTACAATTTTTATCTATTGCTAAAGGAACCTAATTAAATCTATGTTCCTAAGTTGTAATCCTATCCTAAGTTACTAGGTTACTAAGTTTTATTAATGAGGAATGTTTATTAAAAAGGGAAAAACCTAAGACTAAACTAATAAACTTTAACCTAAGGACCTAAGTTAGTTCCTAAACTAATGTTATGAACCTAACCTAAGACTTGGGCTAACCTAAGGGGATGGCATGGATGGATGACATGGGATGTAGGTGACACTAACCTCTAAGTATTTATGAGGATTTAGAGGGATTTAAACTCTCTATTGCCACCAAATTTGGTGAGTGCATGAAGGATAGTAAGAGGTTGAGTTGGAACCTCTGCTAAAGTGTTAGTTGCATGGAAATTTAAATTTGGTAATGGCCAAATACAAGTTGCAAGTGGTGGGAGATAAGGAAGGACTATCAGTCCTGTTTGGCATTTATTGTTCTTGGAAATTACGAAAAACCACCTAGGAAGTAGGGGAAGTTGGAAGAAAGAATGGTTTTCAGTTTTGCATTGTTCATTTGGTTTTTGTGAGCTTTTAGCTCTGCATGTGGTTTTTCATTTTTGAACCCCCAGTTTGAATCCTTGCATGCTTATTTTTCCTTGTGTGGTGGTGATGGTAAAAAAAATATTACTGTGAAGCTATAAGAAGAAGGAAAAGAAGGTTTTAGAGCTAGTTGTTGGCATTTTCGTGGAAAAAAATTATTTCGAGGCTCTGCTTGAAGATTTACATAAAGAATAAAAGACAAGAGCTCTATCAGGCATGATAGGCCCTCTCTTTAAGTCTTCTACTTTTATTTAAATGTCTCATTAAAAGAACTCTTCTTTTTGAAACTTTGGTTCTGGGTTTTGTGTTTGTCTTATTCTTTGCTTCAATGGTGTTTCGATTGTTTCTTTGGATGCATATATGATTTTTGTGTGTTGTGTGGAATATGAAATCTAGGTTGTATTATTTGCAGTTGTGATTAGCTTATTTGTAGTAGAACCTTCTTTGGAAATAATAATGGATCTATGTTGTTCTCTTGTTGAATGATTACCTAGACTGAAGGTTGTTGTATGCATTAATAATAGTCTTAGTTTTGGTTGGAATCTATAGATTTTTCTTTGAATGCTTCCTTATTGTTATTGATTGAAGTTTAACATTTAGGAGACTTCATTTTGGAAGTTTTATATTTATGCCTTCATTTCATGAGATAATCTTTGTGTTTCTTCATTTTGGGTCTGTTTTTTTGTTGAATAGTTCTGTGGACCCAACAATATTGGTTGTTCAAATGGAAAATATTCATGTGTTTCTTATTTTTTTGTTGTTACCATTTGTTTAGTATATGAATACTTACCTTTGAGTTTGAAATGGATTATCATGTTTAATCCTTTTCTCCTTTATGTTGAACCTTTTTCGATGGAAGTTGAATAGGGAAGTATGTCTATGGAATGTTTTTGGTTATGTTCTGTTGTGTTTAATTCTTATTTTTGTAAACCTACTCTAGGCTTTTGGTTTCCTTAGCAGGTATTTTTGATCTTGGAAAGTTTGTAAATATTATTGACTATTGATGAATTCTTGTTGAAGGGAGGTTGTTCTCATGATCTATCTTTCCTTCTTGTTTTGATGATTGTAATTTCTTTGGTGACTAGTTTTGAACTTAGACTGAATTTTTTTCTCTTTCTTTTAGTCATTGAGTCTTCTTAGAACTCAAACCCATTTTGGGTTACCCTACAAGAGGAGGAAACATTGGGCTGATTTTTCTAAAATTTATATTAAATTAAATAAAAGGTTTAATGTTTTTTTGGTCTGGGTAAACTATGTTTTCTTCCAATGAGGGAAGTATTGTTCAGTAAGATTCTCTTTTAAGAGGGTGTTTCCAAATTTTGAGTTAAGGAACTTGGAAATATGTGGGAGTATATCTGCATTCATTTTTTGTTGTTACAGTTTATACTGTCTTGAATGATGAGTTAGTCATGTTGTCTTCATGACCATGATACTATGATGGGTATGATCTTGGGACGTTCCTTTGTGTGTTGGAGTCTTGTTATTTGTTTTTTCATTCATTATTTGGATCCTTTCATTAAGATGAGTCCCATTATTAGATAAGATTGTGATCTGTTATAAAGTTCAGAATGGACTTTTATGTCTTTGACATTATCATTGGAATATATTTATGTTGTTAATGATATATAAGGGACTACTTAGCATTATCTATGAAATAGTAGTATTGAGTTCTGAACTTGGGTTGGTGAAATCCTGTAGGGAACCTTTTTTAGATGTTTATGTTCTGGGAAGCCTAAATATTTGTTACGTATCACTCACTTATGATACTAACTCTGAAATGAATTCAGGATTGTAGTGAACTTTTGCATATGAGTTATGTTGGTTTGTTTTAATCTTAGTTGGATAAACCTTCCTTACCTGGAATGTTGAGACTTATTCTTGATTCAATCTAATTTTAGACTCTGTGCTGAGCCTGATATAGTTATGATTGTTTGATGGAATGTATTTAGATTTTTTTGTTGATCTTTTCATTATTATTAGGTGTTAACTTTTGAATAACAAAACAATATACTTATTACAGAAAGGTAGTTTTGTATATCTTTGTATTCTTCTTGAAAAGTTAGAATAGGTTGAGTTGAAGAACTTAATTTGGAAACTTGACTAGAAGATAAGATTTAGATTGGGAAATATGAATTTCTCCCTTCTTTAATACTGTTGTTTTGATTTCTAGCATGTTGTAATAAGTTCATAAGGATGTGGAGTTAGGATTAACTATGATGATTTAATTAGTCCTTGCTTATACATTACTTATAGATTCTTTAATCTTTCTCTCCTTCTTGGTTTGTAATCTTTTGGGAAAAGTCTTTCTGTTTATCTTGTTTTGTGATTTCAGAAACTGTTTCATAAACTACAGGGTTCCATTTATGAAACAGTTAGATAAAAGAATGTCAATTTAATGTTATAGTGCTTATCATGCTTAGTTCAAATGAACTGACTCATGCTAACAATTTTGTAGATGGATTTCATAAAAGATGAAAGGAGAAAGACATATACAAAGTTACATATGTTTTACTAAAGGAATTGTCTCTTTATTATGATGATTATGTAGCACAATTACTTGAGATGTAATTTTTTCAGAAAAGGAAGATGTAATAAAACTAGTTTTATATTGTTGTAATGACACTTGATAATGCCTGAAATAATTATGTAATCAGTGAATGGATCACTCCCTTTTTGATAAATAAATGGTTTGATGATTGTTGATTACTACTTTATTGTGATACCTTCATTGGCATAAATTGGGATGTATTATTAAGTAATATCATTAATGAAGGGGAAGATAGGTATTTAAGTGTTATGGGATTAAGGAAACTTAATAGTTCTTATATATATAAGACTTTTGGATTAAGGATCTGAAATATTAGTTGGTTTATTACACATAAAAGAGATGCAACTAATAGTTGATACTCTTGAAATAGATCCTTAAATAATAGAAAGGGAATATGATTGAATTATATATATATTATGTATGAATTCTTGGTTGTATTTAAAACATATGTTATATGTTTTCATAATTGGACATTAGTCCTTGATAAAGGAAAAAGGATATTTTCCTTGAAATCAATCATAGAGACTTATTTGAAGATCTTGTTAAAGTGTTATGAATATAATATGAGAATGGTTGACTGTGTTCTTCCTTAGGAAGATTTCTTTAATCAAAATATTGAATGCTTAAAAAGGGAACTAAAGGGATTTAGAATTCATCATTATGAAGTCTAAAATAAAGGTTTTAAATAAGCTTGTTTTAAGCTAAGGCTGAAATAAGAAAAGATCTAATGAACACAACTTCATAACATTGAGATCAATCATGTCATTATATGATATAAGTTGTTTCATTTAAAGATAAACTTAAACATGTAATTGGAATGGTTAGGAAAGCATATTTTACCTATATACCTACCTCTCATGTAATTACACCTTGTAACCTTTTAGGTTAAATGATGCTTAGTTGAATCTTAAAGCATTGTTATCATTAATCTTTAAGACAATGATTAAATGGGTTAATAAACTTGTAATCTTAAGTATGTTAGTCCAGTTGAGGAAACTCAGTTGGATGTTGGAACACATCAACTACAACATAGTACCTTTGTAATGACAGAGGGTCATTACGAGGATACTATGATGTAGTTTTATGTCTCAACACTCCACTTAGTTTTTTTAACTTGATTGACATAAGTGTAGGACTAGATCACAATTCCACCTAAACAGGGATAGAAACATGATCTAGTGTTGAGGTCAACTCATGTTGACTTAGGGTAACTAGACACACCCAATCAACGTAAGTTGATTGAGTATGTCTATGTATCCTTAGTCACCACGAGTAGTCTTCCACACTAGTGCATGTTGTTGCCCTTGTCTAGTGTGAAACCTTGAATCAGATTGAACTGACAGAAGTCAGGAAAGACCACTCTAGATAACAGAACAAGTGTGGTGAGGCATATATTCCATTCGACGAGTATGTCATCTAGGAATGTAAACATGTTAAAAATGTTTAAAAACTTTGGCCAAAGTATCGCAAGTTGTTGGTTGCATTGTCCTATGTCACCTAGTCTAAGATGTAGGATTTTAGATGAATATCAGTAACAAATATTTAGATAGGCCTCTTAGACAGAACACTTGGGTGCCCCTAAAAGGGTAAAGGAACCAAGTATACCTAGTATACACATTATTAAGTTAACATGAGAGATCAGTTTAATACCGAGTCATGAAATGAGAGATCGGTGTTTCACCGAGTCATTTACAACTGCATATGGTTTTCTGTTATGAGATGGATTGGCATTGGAATGTGTGTTCTAAATTGTATTAATTTAGAATAGAGAACATTATGTAAGATAAAAAAATTTCCCTTGTTTCTAAAGTCTTAAAATGGGAATGTTACATCTTGGTATCAGAGCTGAAGGTTGCAGCTCTTGGACCTATTGAGTCCATATCTGATAAAAACTTAATTTTCTTGTTAACAGAAAATGGTTAGAACAAGGGGAGGTGCTGTAAATAACCCACCTCTAGGTGGAGAGGTAAGCTACCACACAAAAACTTGATGAGATTCTTGTTACCCTGTTGGACACAAGAGATCATCTGGCTGTACTTGAACAACAAGTTATGGGTAATGAGGAGGAAGAAGATGCTGGTAATAACAATCAGCCACCTCCTGGGGACAATGCCAATATTGGAAATTTGGGCATTGATAATAACAATGCAACAGATAACAATGTTGCAAATGCAAATGTAAATGTACCCAATCAACCTGAAAATAAAAAGGCAAGATTAGTAGCTGAACTCACAAATGACATAAAAAGGATAAGTCCACCAAAGTTTGATGGCACTACACTGGGGGATGGAGCTGAGAACTGGCTCAACAAAATGGAGAAGTACTTTGCAATAAGGAACTTCTCAGAGGAAACTAAAGTAGTATGGGGAGCTTATCAGCTTTCCCATGAGGCATCCTCCTGGTGGGACAACCGTAAGGCTGAATTGAACATTAATGAATCAAGCATCACTTGGGATCAGTTTAAGAGTTATTTTAGGAAAATGTTGGCTGCCACAACTCTATTATGATTAGAAGATGACTGAATTTCAAAATTTAATTCAGGGAAAATTAACTGTAACAGAGTACTGGGAGAGGTTTACTAAACTTCTTAAGTACGTGCCTCAGTATCAAACTGACGAGAAGTTCAGGATACAAAAGTTTATTATGGGATTAAACCTATCATAGGGGGTGAAGTAGATGTTCACAACCCAACCACCATGGAAGGGGTTGTAGAAAAATCCATTCAGTAGGAACAGAAATTAAAAGCAATTTCTGCCCATAAGGAAGAGAATAGAAAGAAAATTCCTAATTCTTCTTCATCTCTTGCACCCAAAAAGGGGGCATGGAAAAATTTTGGTACTAAAAATAAATTTGTAGCTGATAACAATAAAAAAAAAGCAAATAAACCTGTTGCAAATGTTTGAAACAACTTTGTTAAAGAACAATAACAATGGACAAAAGTCCTATGGAGGACAAAACAATAATTTCAGGGCTGGAAATAAATTCAAACCTAAGAGAGGATCCGTAGGGGGCTGCTACAACTATGGCAAGGATCACTATGCAAATCAGTTCCCTCTAAGGAAAGATGACAACAATCAACAACATAAGATACATGTTGCAGTAGCTGATAAACAAGTTGAAAAGCAAGTTACGCCCATAGAAGTGCCAGGTAAATTATTTGGTATACCTGTTACTATACTTTTTGATACTGGAGCTACTGAATGCTTTATTTCTAGTAAATTAGCTACAAAACTAAAAATAAAAGATGGAATAATGGAAAAATCTTGGACTGTACATTATGGAAATAATGTTGTCCATACTGTTAGTAAATGTCTTTTTGGAGCAGTCCTAGAATTACCTAGTTTTTCCACTGAAGTAGATCTTTATGTTGCTCCTTTGGGGTCATATGATGTCATAATAGGTGTTGAATGGCTTGCTGAACATAAAGCAAAAGTTGATTGTTTTGAAAAACATATTAGTTGTCTTGATGATCTGTAGAAAACAACATAGACATCCAAGGGGTAAAATGAGAAATTTCAGTTAGAAAATTGTCAGCTATGCAACTTAAAAAGGCCAAAAACAAAGGTTGCACTTGTTATGCAGTAAAATTTCCTGAAACAACTAAAGGGGATAGTGATTTCTTGGAAAAATTTCCAATGTTAAGAGATTTCAGTGATGTGTTTCTAGAAGAACTACCTGGTCTTCCACCCAAACGAGAGTTTGACTTCACGATTGAAATCAAACTAGGAACTGAGCCTATTTCCAAGGCACCTTATCGAATGAATACCATTGAACTGGTAGAGCTTAAGGCACAGTTACAAGAACTATTGTCTAAGGGTTTGATAAGACCGAGTGTCTCACCTTGGGGAGCACTGGTAATTTTTGTGAAAAAGAAAGATGGAACACTTAGACTGTGTATTGATTATAGGATGTTAAACAAAGAAACAATAAAAAATAGATATCCACTTCCTAGAATTGATGATCTGTTTGATCAGATGCATGGTGCATCAGTATATTCTAAGATAGATCTTCATTCTGGGTATCACCAGTTAAGAATCAAAGATGAAGATATTCATAAAACAACCTTTAGAACAAGGTATGGACATTATGAATTTACAATTTTACCTTTTGTTTGACAAATGCACCTGCAATTTTTATGAATTTAATGAATAATATCTTTCAAGAATACCTGTACAAGTTTGTACTTGTATTCTTGGATGATATTCTTATCTATTCTAAAAGCATTGATGAGCATCATGAGCATTTGAAAATAGTACTTGAAATCTTAAGAAAAAGAAGATTGTATGGTAAGTTGTCCAAATGTTCTTTTTATGAAACAAAAGTGCACTATTTAGGACATGTCATAAGTAAGGATGGAATAACAGTTGATCCATCAAATATTGTTTCCATAACTGAGTGGCCTGCACCTAAGAATGTACATGAAGTCAGAAGCTTCATGGGGCTTGCTGGTTACTATAGAAAGTTTGTTAAGGACTTTTCAAAAGTCGTTGCTCTGATAACTTCATTACAAAAGAAAGACAAGAAGTTTGTGTGGAGTGATAAATGTGAATCAACATTTAAAACTCTTAAGGATCAATTAACATCTGCACCTATTTTGGTTGTACCTGATCCAAATGGAAACTTTACAGTAGTTACATATGCTTCCGAGAAGGAATAAGAGGTATTCTGTTACAAAATGATCATGTTATAGCATATGAGAGAAGAAAACTCAAGTTGCATGAGTTGAATTATGCTCCCCATGACCTAGAGCTTTCTACCATAGTTCATGCACTTCAAGTATGGAGACATTATCTTTTAGGAAGACCTTTTGAATTAAAGACTGATCATCTTGGGCTGAAGTATATTTTCACTCAGCCAAATCTGAATGCAAGACAATGAAGATGGTTAGAGTTTTTGTCACAATATGATTTTGACATAAGTTACATAAAAGGAAAAGAAAATAGAGTGTCAGATGCACTAAGTCATAGGAAACATATTTATGCACTTATAACTTTGAGAACTCAGTTTAAGGATGAGGTAAAAAGTATCATGGAATCTGATTTTTACTTTCAGCAGGTAAAAACAACACTTGCTGCAGATCCAAATGACGTAAGATATAAAGGTTTTAACTTCGATAATGAAGGAATTTTGAGATATGAAAAGTGGGTGTATGTACCTTTGGGAAATGAGTTAAGGAAAAATTTAATGATGGAATTTCATAATTCACCTTACTCAGGACATCCTGGTATTACAAAAATGCTTGTTGATGTAAAACAACAATATTTTTGGAAAGGGATGAAGAAAGACATAACTGATTTTGTTTCACACTGCTTGGAATGTCAGTGTGTTAAGGCTGAGCATATGCACCCAGCTAGTTTATTATATCCTCATAGCATACCACAATATAAGTGGTAGGTAATTAGCATGGATTTTGTTCAGGGGCTGCCTATGTCAAGAAATAAACATGATGTTATTTTAGTTGTTGTTGATAAACTGACAAAAGTAGCACATTTTATTGTTGGTAATCTTAAGGATGATTCACCTGTTTTAGCAAAAATATTTGTGCATGAAATTTTTAGATTACATGGAGTACCTGAATTGATTATATCTGATAGGGACCCTATAATGACATCTCAATTTTGGAAAATTCTTAATGCATCCTTAGGAACAAAACTAAATTTTAGTTCCGCATACCATCTGAAATAAATGGTCAAACTGAGAGAGTTAATCAGGTTTTGGAAGATATGTTACGAATGTACTGCATGGATCAATAGTACAAATGGGAAGAATAACTTCCTTTAGTTGAATTTTCTTACAATAATACATATCATGCCTCTTTGAAAATGGCACCTTTCAAAGCATTGTACAGAAGGAAATGCAGAACTCCAGTTAGTTGGGATAACATTGAAGACAGAGAGGTAATTGGACCTGAAATCCTTACTGAAATGGAACAACAAGTTAAAATGATTCATGAATGATTAAAAGAAGCTGCAGATAGGTAGAAAAGTTATGCAGATCTGAAAAGGGTTCGATAAGAAATTTGAACTTGGTGAAAAGGTCTTTTTACGTGTTAAGCCTAAAAAGAGCTCTATAACCTTTGGCAAGGTAGCCAAACTATCACCCTGTTTTGTGGGACCTTTCGAGATTGTTGAAGTAATCAACCCTGTAGCTTATCATTTAGCATTACCCCTACTTTGTCACGAATGCATGATGTTTTCCATATTTCTTTTCTTAAGAAATACATTTCAGATTTATCACATGTGTTAAATTGGGATTCCTTGTAGGTCCAAGACCCAGGAATAATCATGGTTGAACCCATAAGAGTGCTGGAAACTCACCAGTTGCACTTGCAAAATCATGAAATTAGTCAATGCAAGGTTTAGTGGGACCAGTTTAATGAAGAAAGTGCAACATGGGAAAACCTTGAGGACATGAAAAATTATTTTCCTCATTTATTTGAACAAAATTAGTTGTGATGATTGATAAAAATTAAGAATTTATTTTTTAGCTATCATTAATTCTACCAATTTGGGGTAGGTACTATATTTATTAGTACTGAAACAACTATTTTAATGTTGTAATAAATTATGAAAATTTGAATTTCTCAAATCTGGTTTCTGTTTGTGAACTTATGGATAAAAGAACTATAATTATGATTATTTTTCTTGTTTAAGAATGTGGACTAAGTTAATCATCAGGATGACAATGATTTTTAGGAGGGATGTATGTAATGCCTCTAACATGGTTGATATCTATGATGACTTCTGTACTCAAAGTTGCAAATGTTGATATGTGATTCTTGTCTGAAGACGGTGTACTCTTGTGAACTAAGTAATCATGTTTGTTGTAGATAATATGTTATCTTCTAGAAATAGATACAATTCTACCATGTCTATGCTGAATTTAAAATGAAGTATTTCATTCCTTCTTATGTTGAATGATTCACTGCATGTGGAAATAAGAAATTGATTCAGTTTAAACTAGTTCATAGTCTTTATTGCACTTGAACTTGTGCTTCAGTCTTCATAATCTCTGATGTAGGATAGCTATACCTTGGATCAATTTCAGTGATCCAAGGCATGCTTTCAATTTCATGATGTTGAGGTCATCTTGACCAAGCTGGAAGAATATGGGATTTCTGAACTCAGGTTGTCTTGGGATCACAGGTAACCTCTCTACTTGTCACCTGCTTCGTATGTTATCCTTGAATGTCATTCTGATTCTTCTTTTGGTAAGTTTTGCTTTACAATTTTTAGCTATTGCTAAAGGAACCTAATTAAATCTATGTTCCTAAATTGTAATCTTATCCTAAGTTACTAGGTTCTTTTATTAATGAGGAATGTTTATTAAAAAGGAAAACCTAAGACTAAACTAATAAACTTTAACCTAAGGACCTAAGTTAGTTCCTAAACTAATGTTATGAACCTAACCTAAGACTTGGGATAACCTAAGGGGATGGAATGGATGACATGCAAAGGCAGGTTGGTGGCACCAACCTCTATGTATTTATGAGGATTTAATGGGCTTTAAACTCTCTGTTGCCGCCAAATTTGGTGAGTGCATGAAGGATTAGTAAGAGGTTAGTTAGCATCTCTGCTTAAATTCTAGATGCATGCAATTTTAAACTTGGTCATAACCAAATACAAGTTGCAAGTGGTGGGAGATAAGGAAGGACTGTCAGTCCTGTTTGGCATTTATTGTTCTTGGAAATTGTGAAAAAATACCTAGGAAGTAGGGGAAGTTGGAAGAAAGAATGGTTTTTGGTTTTGCATTGTTCATTTGGTTTTTGTGAGCTTTTAGCTCTGCATGTGGTTTTTCATTTCAAACCTCAGTTTGAATCCTTGCATGCTTATTTCACCTTGCATGGTGGTGATGGTAACAAAATATCACTGAGAAGCTATAAGAAGAAGGAAAAGAAGGTTTCAGAGCTAGCTGGTTGTTGGTGTTTTCATGTAAATATTTCTATCGAGGCTCTGCTTGAAGATTTGCAACAAGAAATAGAATATAAGAGCTCTATCAGGCATGATAGGCCCTATCTCTTTAAGTCTTCTACTTTTATTTAAATGTATTCATTAAAAGAACTCTGCTCTTTTGAAAACCTTCTGGTTCTAATTTTGTGTTTGCTTATTCTTGCTTCAATGGTGTTTTGAATTGATTCTTTTGGATGCAAATATGATTTTTGTGTTGTTGTGTGGAATAATGAATTTGGAAGTGTTGTATTTATTGCAGTTGTGATTAGCTTATTTGTAGTAGAACCTTCTTTGGAAATAGAATGATCTATGTTGTTCTCTTTGAATGATTACCTAGACTGAAGGTTGTATATGCATTAATAGTAGTCTGGTTTTTGGTTGGAATCTATGTAGATTCTTGGTTAGAATGTTTTCCTTATTAATTATGATTGAATTTTAACAGTTTAGGAGACTTCATTTTGGCAGTTTAAGATTTACACCTTATTTGACTTAAGATAATCTTGTGTTCTGCATTTTTGGTCTATTTTTCTTGATGATGGCAGTGAACCCCCATTATTTTTGTTCAATTGGTTTTGTGACTGTATTTTTAAGGAATATACATGTTTTAGATACTTTCTGAGAATACACTTATTTTGGGTTCTTCCCCAAATGGAGTATATGAATAATTTGTATTAAAATCTTCATCTTTTTCTTTGTTGAACCTTGATGAATGGAACCTCATTTTTTTGGAAAAAAAGGAAAGTATGACTGTGAATGTTTTTGGTTTTTTCTATTATTTACTTCTTATTTTTATAAACCCACTTTGGGCTTTGGTTTCCTTATAGATATTTTTGATCTTGGAAATTTTGTAAATAATTATTGACTGTTGATGAAATCTTTTTTGAATGAGGAGGTTGTTTGATGATCTTCTCTCTTCCCTTCTTTTAATGATTGTTTTTCTTTCAGGTAACTAGTTTTGAACTTCTACTGTTATTGTTCTCCTTTCTTTTTGTTGTTGAGTCTTCTTAGAACTCAAACCCATTTTGGGTTACCCTGTGAAAGGAGGAAACATGTTGGGTTTTGATTTTTCTAAATTTATGATTAAATTTAAAGGTAAAAGGTTTATAATGTTGTTGTGGTCTGGTAAACTATGTGTTCTTCCTATGAGGGAAGTATTGATTCATCTTAATGATCTCTTTTAAGAGTAATTTTTCCAACTTTTGAGTTGTGGGAACTTGGAACATATGGTGGGTATATCTTGCATCTACATTCATTTTTTGTTGCAGTTTATACTGTCTTGAAAAAACTTGAGTTATTATGATTTATCTTCATGACTCGTGACTCTGTTGCCTCTTGTATGACTTCCTTTGTGGTTGGATGTCTTTTATTATTATGTTATTTGTTGTTTCATTCATTTTATGGATCCTTTCATTAAGATGAGTCTTCATTTGGATAAGATTGTGATCTGTTATAAAGTTTAATGGATTCTTATGTTTTGACATTATCATTAGAATATAATTATAATGTTAATGATATATGGGACTACTTAGCTTATCTAAAACTGTAGTATTGAGTTCTGAACTTGGGTTGGAATGAAAGCCTTTAGAAACCTTTCTGATGTTAATGTTTTGGGAATCCTGAATATTTGTTATGTATTGATCACTTAGGATCCTAACTTTGAAATGAATTCAGGTTTGCAGTGAAACTTGCAACTAAGTTATGTTGGTTTGTTTTTAATCTTAGTTGATTAAACCTTCCTTACCTAGAATGTTGAGACTTATTCTTGATCAATCTAATTTTTAGACTCTATGATTGAGCATAGTATAATATTGTTTGATGGAATGTATTTAGATTTTTGGTTGGTCTTCAGTTTATTTAGGTTGTTAACTTTTGAATAACAAAACAATATACTTTTTACAAAAAGGTAATTTTGTATATCCTTGTACTTCTTCTTTAAAAGTCAAAATAGGTTGAGTTGAGGAACTAAAGTTGGAACTTAACTGAGAAGATAAGATTAGGATTGGAAATATGATTTTATCCCTTCTTTGATACTGTTGTTTTGATTTCTAGCATATTGAATGAGTTTATATGGATGTGGAATAGGATTAATTATGATGATTTAATTAGTTCTTGCTTATACATTACTCATAGATTCCATAATTTCTCTCTCCTTCTTGGTTTGTAATCTTTTGGGAAAAGTCTTTCTATTTATCTTGTTTTGTGATTTCAGAACTGTTTCATAAACAACAGGGTTCTTTTTATGAAACAGTTAGATAAAAGCACAATGTTTTAATGTTATAGTGCTTATCATGCTCAGTTCATATGAACTGACTCATGCTAACAATTTTGCAGATGGATTTCATAAAAGATGAAAGGAGAAAGACATATAGAAAGTTACATCTATTTTACTAAAGAAATTGTCTCTTTATTATGATGATTATGTAGCGACATTACTTGAGATGTACTTTTGTCAGAAAAGGAAAATGTAATAAAACTAGTTTATATTGTTGTAATGACACTTTGTAATCCCTGAAATATTTTGGTAATCAGTGAGTAGATCACTCCCTTTTTGATGAATGAATGGCTTGATGATTGTTGATTACTACTTTATTGTGATACCTTCATTGACATAAATTGGGATGTATTATTAAGTAATATCATTAATGAAGGGGCAGATAGGTATTTAAGTGTTATGGGATTAAGAAACTTAATAGTTCTTATATTTATAAGACTTTTGGATTAAGGATCTATAATATTGGTTGATTCATTATTCATAAAAGAGATACAACTAATAGTTGATACTCTTGAATAGATCCTTAAATAATGGAAAGGGAATATGAATGAATTATATAGATATATGTGTATGAATTATTGTTGTATTAAAATATATGTGATTTGTTTTCATAATTGGACATTAGTCCTTGATAAAGGAAAAAGGATATTTTCCTTGAAATCAGTCATAGAGATTTAATTAAGATCTTGTTAAGTGTTATGAATATATTATGAGAATGGTTGACCATGTTCTTCCTTAGGAAGATTTCTTTAATAAAAATATGAATGCTTAAAAAGGGAACTAAAGGGATTTAGACTTCATCATTATGAAGTCTAAAATAAAGGTTTTAAATAAGCTTGTTTTAAGCTAAGGCTAAAGTAAGAGAACATTTAATGAACACACCTTCATATCATTGAGATCAATCATGTTGTTATATGATATAATCTAATTCATTTAAGATAAGCTTAAACATGTAATTGGAATGGTTAGGAAAGAATGTTATATATTCATACCTACCTCTCATGTAATTACAACTTGTAACCTTATAGGTTAAATGATGCTTAGTTGAATCTTAAAGCGTTGTTATCATTAATATTTAAGACAATGATTAAATGGGTTAATAAACTTGTAATCTTAAGTATGTTAGTCCAGTTGAGGAAACTCAGTTGGATGTTGGAACACATCAACTACAGCATACTACCTTCATAATGACAGGAGTCATTATGAGGATACTATGATGTAGTTGTTATGTCTCAACACCCCACTTAGTTTGTTTAACTTGATTAACATAAGTGGAAGACTGGATCACGGTTCCACCCTAAACAGGGATAGAAACATGATCTAGTGTTGAGGTCAACTCATGTTGACTTAGGGTAACTAGACACACCCAATCGACATAAGTCGATTGAGTATGTCTATGTATCCTTAGTCACCATGAGTAGTCTTCCACACTAGTGCATGTTGATGCCCTTGTCTAGTGTGAAACCTTGAATCAGATTGAATTGACAGAAGTCAGGAAAGACCATTCTAGATAATAGAACAAGTGTGGTGAGGGACATATTCCTTTTGACGAGTATGTCATCTAGGAATGTAAACATGTTAAACATGTTTAAAAACTTTGGCCAAAGTATCACAAGCTGTTGGTTGCGTTGTCCTATGTCACCTAGTCTAAGATGTAGGATTTTAGATGAATATCAGTAACAGATATTCAGATAGGATTCTTAGAAGAACACTTGGGTACCCCTAAAAGGGTAAAGGAACCAAGTATACCTAGTATACACATTATTAAGTTAACATGAGAGATCAGTTTAATACCGAGTCATGGAATGAGAGATCGGTGTTTCACCGAGTCATTTACAACTGCATATGGTTTTCTGTTATGAGATGGATTGGCATTGGAATGTGTGTTATAAATTGTATTAATTTAGAACAGAGAACATTTTGTAAGATAAAAAAACATTCCTTATTTCTAAAGTCTTAAAATGGGAATGTTGTCCATAAATTTCTACTTTGGCCTTTTCCTTAGCCCTTATCTTCTCCTCCTCCTCAAGCTCTACCTCGAGTTCCTCTTTGAACATGGTGTGATCTTCTTCTGAACCTGTCTCCATTGTAGAACTTGAGACATCATGTACTTTAGGATTTTTCTATTCCAGATCTTCTTCCTTAGGCTTCTTAACTTCTTCGAGCTCTAGTTGTGAATCCTTAGCACTACCTTTTTGTGATGTACCTACTCCCCCACTGCTATTCTGGTGGGTATAATACTTCCTTTTCCTGGAAGTGTTAAATTTCTCCTCACTTCCTTCTTATTCTTCCTCTCCTTCTTCTGCCTGGACCACTTTCATAGGTGGGATCAACACCTCCCTTAGCTTTGGAAAGGTGGATTTTGTAACCTCCACTTTAAATCCTCCTTTCATCTTAGGGAATAGCTACAAAAACACTCGATGGATGAAGTCCTTGATGGTGACATTGATCTGTGGCTGCATATCTAAGAAGTCTTCCTCCAACACTTTGATATACATGATCCTCATATCATGCGTGTAGGTCACGCGAAGGGTATGAACATCAAATTCCATTTTTTTGGAATTAGAGCTCAGGTTTTATGCATCCTTCAACCGATTGATGCCACACTTGATATATTTGATAGTGAATGCAAACAAAATTTTGCACCACGGCTCCATCTCTCCATTAGACATCTTAAATTTTTCCAAGATGAAGTGTTTCATAATTACAAACTTCACCTAGTCCCCTACAACTTCTGGAAACTCGTGGAGGATATGTCATTTTTCTCAAAATATTTGCACAGTCTCTTGTACAATTTTTTCATACATTTATTGTAGGTATTCCTAATGGATCCATCATAAGTGAAATTTGAAAATTACACTACAAGAGATGTGTTTTCTAGTGGATAAAGCCACACATTCCCATCTAGCTTATCAAGGACACCGATTTCCAAAAATATGATTAATAGTATGATTTACCCCCATGTGATCTTCACTCTAGATTCATTTTGCACTTATGCTTCCTTAATGATACTCTTCACAAAGAATTGTGTGAAGTTATGGTGTGCTCATTTTGATACTATGTACGCAATGTACATGAATCTTCTGTTTATATCCGTATATCATTCTGATGCACCTAATTTGCAGCTAATAAGGTGGGCCACAACCCTTAATGTTGAATCATCAAGATTTGTGATAACATGTTCCCTTGTTCCTTTCTCATAATTCAACTACTTTGCCAATTCTTCAAGTTTTACATTAGCACAAAGGTCGAGTGTCATATCCTTGCCAGTGTTCCACAGGCCTTTCACTCTCATTATCAACTAGCATGTAATTCTCATTCTCCTCCATGTAATGTGGAATAATTCCACATACACCGACGATATTAACCACCTGAAGAGTGGGGCGGGTATAGCAAAGAAATGTAGTTCCCATAGCTGTAAAAATCTAGTTTTATGTAACTCCTGTTACACTAAGTCATTAACCTTAGGGTTTTTGAGCTCATATAACCCTAGTACATCTTTAACCAAGTCCGCATGTATTAACTTATCGTGTTCTTATTTCTTGTGGTTGAACTCACTAATTTTTCACTAATCTTCAAACTCCACTTTTATAATTTAATCACACCTGGTGGTACTACATTTCTAAGTATATCTCTGTAGGTTCCTCCTTCTCCACCACTGGTCTCTTAGTTCACTCCTTCTTTGGTTCCATTTTCATTTCTTCACTCTGTACCCTAGGTTGTCAACTTCTCCTTATCTTCTTGAGCTCTCCAACTTTGATAGCTTCACTCTTACGCAACCCCCTACTTCCTCTCTTCTTACCCCCCTTGCTACTCCACAAGATCTTGTCATATTTTGTAAACCACCACTGGTTTGCAAATTACTTCACTTCTTTATCACACCCTTTTTGTATTTTAATATCTTGGGAGAAAAAAAATTCTAAAGGAAAGGTAGTTAAAATGACTACCCTCACCCCTATTTATAATTTTCCATGACCTCACCGTCATTTAAACCCATGCGTCATACCTTACTTTTTAATAAAGAAATTTTTCCACTTAAGTAAACTTCTGCAACCCCACCTCACACACTTTAGTCATAACCTTCATGCATGCTATCGTTACTTCATTTCGACATACCTCCTCCATGCGCCTTACTACACCAAAGTACTTAACCTTTGTGCTATTCATTCAATAATTTCTCATATCATCACCTACCTCACATTACACTGAGAGATTTATTTTCTTCTCCTATGTGGTCTTTAATCATCTCAACCTTCCTCCAAACACCTTTTCATATAGAACAAACCATTTTTTCTACTTCTGTGCTAATGTCCCAAAAAGAGTTTTCAACCAATCCAACCTCCCTTAGAAATGGGCTAGCCATTTCTTGCATTATACTTCAATCCACCCCACACTAAATTTGTGTGCACTCCTTTGCACATGGAATAAATTAAAATGTAGTTAGCTATTAGTGCACCAACATGCAACACAACACATTACTAAAATTACAAAGTATAGCAACGATGAAAGGAAACACATATAAAATAAAATACACTAAAGGAAAACCTAAACTAAATGAAAAAACTACCTTATTACAAACACCAAGAATAATTATTTTTAGTAAGGATTCAACCTACTCCCATTAAATAAAATAGGCAACTGTGTGCCATCTAAATCTTCTAAATAGCAAGCATGTGATTTAATTATGTGATTCAAAAAATGAAACCTAATAGACCTAAATGAGGTATTAGGGTATTTATGTTAATCTAAATAGGAGGACTAAAATTTTTTATAAATGAACTAAAATAGTATGAAATAATTGTAAATAATTATTCTAAATGAAATAAAACCCTAACTATGTAAGATAAGGGGAGAAAGTGGTGTAGCTGATTGAAGAAGACTATCACAAGTTTTTGTAAATCTGATCAGAGAATTTGGAAGTGCAGAAAAACACTCAGGGACCCTAAAAAGGGTGGATTTGAGATGTATGAGGCTCTTGGGAGTGTACTAGGTCACCTCAAGGTGCCTTGGTCTACAATATGGGCACTTTGAATACTGTAAAATCTCAAAATATGAGTTTTGAATTGTCGCACCTTCATCTGAAACCATGTCTATTTTTCATGCGAGATCTATTGGATGAACTGGAGAATAACATGCAATGCAAAGAGAAGTATCAAACCAAAGAAAAATAAAATGTGCATATGAATGGTTCGGACTAACCTCAGCCACCAAATTAGTGGTCTTATCACTAAGCATTGCACTACATTTCAGACCTAGATGTAGTTCTGGTGTGTGTGTACATGGCATGCCCTAGGTTCTCTCATTATAGTCACACTTTGTGAAGTAGCAAGCAATAGTAACTATAAAAAATATAAGTATAATGTGTGTATAGAATAGAATATAATCCCTCCCCTTATGCAGTGTGTGTGATGCAGATCTCCTAACCTTGATGCATGGAACTAATGGATTCAAGTGATGTAATGGATGTAGCTCTAGATGGAGTGATAGTATTATGTGATGTTAGGACCCCCATTATGGTCTTATAAGCTTTATATTTATAGGTCTCTCAAGTATAATTTTGTAATTAATCTCAAAAAGGTCAACTTAGAATAAGATAAAGACAACCAATGGCTATAAAATTCCCAAAATAAAGTGGTAAAAGGATGTACATAGACTGAGGCGCCTAGAAGTGGGACTGGGATTCCCCAGTAAAAGCTGGGGTGCCTTGAATTTGGGCTAGAATGATTGGGTAGTTGCAAAATGGGCACGTATGTGCTGGAAAATACACAGTAAGTGTGAAATAAAATATAAAATAAAGATGACCAAAAGGTGGGATTGATTAGTACTTTAACCACTTGAGAACCTTCTAAATAGTAGTATAAGACTGGGCTAAATTATGTGTAAAGTGTATAATTTTTTTTCTACATTTTCCATCACATTATGTTAGTGAGAGAAAATATCGGTAACATAAAGTAGATGGAGATACGTACTTGATATCCATCTAGAGTTTAGAAGAAAATGTGTCAATGGACTAGACTCAAATGTGGAATGAAAAAATAAAAATTTGGAGAAGTGTGGATTCTAAAGATGAAAAATGTGCATAAAAAGTGATGAGAGTGAACCTTGGGCAGAACACGTGTGTAGTTGTTGTTGTGTGTAGTGTACATGCATGGTTAGTAAATACAAATGCCTATAGCAGTGTATTGTTGTCTTTGATGTCATCGTCAATGTTGTTGTTGTTTCCCCCAATGTGACTGCTTGTTTCTCTTGCGGAGGACTTGCAAGGAGAAAATGATCAAGTAGTCAAATATGTATGTCTGTAAAATACGCAAATGTAAAATATGCTAGAAAAAGTGTAAATGGAACATTTACACTTGATCCATGTCAAGAAGAAGGGTGTAGGAGGATATCCTATATTGTCTCAAGTTTTTTGGGTGATCTCACGCCACCGTGGCTGAAGAAGTGTAGGGAGGAAATGCTCTATGTCCTCTAAATCTAACCACTTCTGCTAATTTTTTTTAATATATCTCTGTATTGTGCTAGTTTTTTAGGGAAATCCTATGCCACTTGATGGAGAAGTGTAGAGAGGCATGCCCACTGTAACCCCCAAGCCTTTAATTATTCTACAGAATTACTAAATGACACCATGTCTTGTTATGGCCACTTTGTATGGAGTGCATAGACTGGTCTAAACTCACTTATTGTTTCTAAACTGGTGTAAATACATTGTGTTAGTAGAAAACCAACAATGATGCCCCCCCTCTTTACAGGCACATGAGATGACCCGAAAAGGAGAATGAGGGCCCAAAAGAGGACCAACTATACTCTAACATGTAACTAACTTAGCGATGAATGGGGGGAAAAGGAAAGCACTTGGTAGATACCAAGGTGTGCATAAAAGGGGATGGATAGCCAAAACAAGTGTTAGTCCAAAAACACATGTATGTAATCAATGAAAAAAATGCAAAGTGTATAAAAACTACTAAAAACAATAGTGTAAACATGCAAGAAACATCAAGAAGACCGCATAAAGCTGGTTACAAACAAGGGACATCACTCACAATGTCACAAGACACTCAAGTCCATCATGGCCACAATCAGCAGACAAGTGTGTACACAATAAAAGGGAAAATCCTACATACAATGACAAAAAAGAAGACAAGTAGAAATACACAAGTGGTCATGGAAACATGTAGTCTTTCAAAACAAGTGTTGCACATACAACACACATTAGCATATTAGAGTGATAACAGATATGTCAAAAATATGTATGAATGGGTAGTATAATATGATAAGAACAAAATGAAACAATAACACGTATATAAGTCGAGTGTGGATGCCCCCAGCGACCAGTATAGTAAGGGTAGAAGGTGAGCATCTATGTCATGTGTAAATTCATGTATCTATGATCACACTAAATAAATAGGTGAACATTCATGTGTGTATGATAATGACATATAAGGAATTAATCTAACATATGTGGTAAAGTGATCATGTAAAACTCGAGTAAGAAAAATTAAATTCCCCCAAGACAATATAGTATGTTGTGGATAGATGGAATGGAATGAAAAATGGAATGATAGCAGCAAGGTGCTCCCTAAGTGTATGGAAGTGTATTTAGTCAGGTTCATTTTTTCCCCATCAGTAGTCAAGAATGAACTGTAAATGAGAATACGTCATTGGGAAATGGTCGAGCAGTTTTACTTGTGTCTAGCTCATTGTGATTAGTGTGTATATGTAAGGGTGATGAAATGCAACATGGGGAGAAGATGTGTGTAGACCCTATAGCTTAAGCATATACCACAACATGTTGAATGGATGAGTGATTGACTTATCCCTAAGTCGTATATCACTACATGATGAAAGAAGAAGGTGATGATTTATCCTATAGCGTATGTCACTACGAGAGGGTGATGAGGTGTGTATGAACCGTATATGAGCATAGTGGTGGATAGCTGATGAGTGGTGATTTAACACTAAGCGTATACTACTACATGATGGATAAGAATGGGGTGGTGATTTAGCCTAAAGTCATATACCACTAAGTGATGAATAAGGCGAGGGTGGTGATTTATCCTAAAGTGTATACCACTAAGTGATGAATAAGGTGATGATGGTGATTTAACCTAAAGAGTATACCACTAAGTGTGGAGTGAGGTGAATGAGGTGGTGATTTAGCCTAAAGTCATATACCACTAAGTGATGAATAGGATAAATGGGTGATGTATCCTAGAATGACTTGATGAATAGGATACTAGGATATGTGATGATGGGATGTAAGATGATAATGGGAAGTTGATGAAAAGATTGGTGATTTAACCTAAGGTATATACCACTACATGAGATTGATATGTGGATGACAATGTAATGGAATAATTTTGGATTTGAGAAAAGTATAGGATGATATGATAGGTGATGGAAGAATGTAACAAGATAATGTAAGAGTAATGAAAAGAGTGGTGATTTAACCTAAGGTGTATACCACTATGTGATGATGGCTATTGGTGATGATATAGCCTAGAGAATTGGTCACTAGTCCAATGAATGTGGTATGATGACATGTTGCATATAGGTAAGGTCCATTTGATTGGTAAACCCTTGGCAGTCAAGTATGGACTGAGGAACTAGAGTGAGTCATAGGGTAGTGAGTGCAATTCGTAGAAAACTGTAGTGTAGGTTACCAAATGGTGTATAGGATGTGTAGATACGTGGTAGAATATAGAAAGTGTGATGATAGGTGTAGATAGAAAAACTAGAACCATGGATAACGTGACCTAACATAGATATAGAATGTAATGATGAAATATAAAACTAGACTCATGTATGACGATGACTATTATAGCGTGTATGAGATATATGATGTAGGTATGACTAGTAGATGAGGTATATATATGATAATGTATGATGTGTGGTGTGTGGGGTTTAATGTAATAGTAATCCCTCAACATTCAAGTGTGAACTGAAGCATAAGAGTGTGTCATTGGGTAATGAGGGTGTGATAATGTGTGAGATAGAATTGATGATGGATGTAGGAAAATACAAGTATGATAGAATAGAAAAGGGTGGGGTGAGATATAATTTTATATGCCCCCAAGTGTATCTTAAAGGACGGGTTAACTAATAAGGTTTAGGGATGGAGTTTTGACATTTGGTTACAGGGATGATGACACCTTAGGATGATGGTCGAGCAAAGGTGGTAAGTGAGACAAATGTTGTATGTGGAAATGAAGCCAATATGCATATGATGGGTGTACATATGACAAATACCAAGGTGTAGTAAAGTGTGTTGGTGATGGTGAGAAATGCGGGATCGTGCATGTAGAAGTAAAAAAGTCATGTGGAATAAAGTAAGGTGGAAAAAATTGGTGGGAGGCATTAGTAGTCCTAGGAAAATGCCTCTATCGGTCTGTAGGACTAATATAATGGAGTGGGCACACAAGGGCAAGTTGAGTAAGTGGGGTAGGAATAGTATGTAATAAAGGTGACATTAGAGGAGTTTTTTGAGAGATAGGAAGAGGTGGAGGAGTAGTGAAACAAGAATGTGATGGTGTTGGAGATGACTAAGTAATGTCATCAATGGAGAAAAATTGGTTGTCATAAATGAACTTAAGGCACAAGTAGTTTATGGAGACAATAGCTTGGGATTGACAGATCCAATTAAGGCCGAGAATTAAATCACATCCTTTGATTGTTTGAATGACAAGGCAAGGGATGAGAATAGTGAGAGGACCAACTGTGTTATGTAACTTAATGACACCATAGGGCCCCTTGAATGGGTAGTCTATTTGTGATGGAGGGTACCCGATAGAGACTAAGAAGGACAAGGAGCATACACTAATGGAGGAAGATGGATCAACCTTATTGTTGGTGACAATGATGAAACTAATAGAAGTATGTATATATAAATGGTCACATATGAACATAGCATGATAGTCAGAATCAGAGAAGGAGATGATTGGTGTGGGAACAATAGTGTGATCAATAAGAAAGTTGAGATGCCTAGGGGAAGCAGATGATGTATGATAAACATAGTTAGAATATGAATCAACTTGTTTAGTATTGTGTTTGGGTAGGGGGTTGTTAAATATTTGGATTTTATGGTTATCATTAGTAGGTATAGATGAGGGAGAGTCCAGAAGTTTGAGATGGCCAGTATCAAGTAATTCTTAAATGAGATTTTAGAGCTTAAAAAATGATCGGTGGAGTTCCCAGCACATCAATGATAATAAAAAAAAAGCATGCATCAAATGTATTCCCTTTAGGGCATGATGGGTTGAGTTTTAAAGGTGGTGGAAAATAAATAAGACTATTATCAATGAGTTGTGGCAAAAAGACGCTTAGCGGGGTACTAATTTTAGTAAATGGATGATGATATGGTTAGGGGTGTAATTCCATAGCAGTAGATATTACATTAATAATAGGATGTGATTTGTTAGATTTATGTGTGGGTGCCTTGAAGAGGGTTTTTTTTTTCATGTGGGCTAAGGAAGAAGGTGCATCCTGGTATTTGAGCTTACCTATGGAGACAAGTTCAGTCTCACATAGTTTGAGAGCATGGAAAAGGTAATCAAATGAGGGTAATGTTTCAAAGAACATGTTATCTTGTAGGGGAGGTAAGAGACTATGGATAAATATATCCTAGATCTTAGAATCGGCGAGAGGATTATTCATCTTAGCTAAATTGTGTTTTTAATGTAAAACATAGTTGGATAAATGTTCATTTGGTGCTTGTTTGATATGTGCTAGTTGAGCGTAAGAAATTCTAGAACCTATATTGATAGAAAAATGGGTAAGAAAGGCATCAACAAGATTAGTGAAATAAGACACTGAATGAATGGGTAGGTCATAAAACTAGTACATCACATAGTCCTGTAGACTACGAAGAAACAACTTATCCAAGATAGTATGATCATCAGTGTAGTCAACATAGGCAACGTGGAAAACATAAAGATGTTCTTATTGATCACTGTGACCTTTGAAGGTGCGAAGTTTGGGAGAAACAAAATTGGGTGGAAATTCGTAAGCAAAGATGGATGGCGTAAAGGGAGAATGCAACAAAGAGTTAGATTCAAGTGATAGAGATCATTTAGAGGTAGCAACTTGTAACTAGTGGATTTAGTTATAGAGATCTTGGTATAATGATTTAAAATCAAGATTAATAGAGGAGGAGCCAAGTGGACCATGAGAGGATCCTTGGTGGGTTGGAGGGACATTATTTGTGAAATGAGTGGTGGAAATAGAAATGGGTGATGTAGATACCATAAGGATGGAGGAAACGAGTAGGGATGCTTCACGATATTGCTTAGTAGCAAGTAGGGCATGCAAAACATGAGGGAGATGAGTGGGTTTCTCATGTAGTGCTTTGAGAAAATATCTGATAGCATCAAGATGTTACTCATCAACATTAATATCCTCGTCATAGTATTTTTCACTAACCACAATTTTGATTTAGTGAAGGGGAACCTAGGTAGAGGTTTCTTAGGGGTTGTCAGCTAGAGAAGTAGGTATATCAGTCATGGTTCTATAGGTGTGGCGAGGAGAAGAATGAAGCTCACAATAATGGAAAGGTCCAAAGCGAATGCTATGAGTAATGGGCATAAACACAAAATGGAAGTCGGGTTCACCAAAATGATTAATAAAAATGAAACCTAATGGACCTAAATGAGGTATTAGGGTATTTATGCTAATATAAATAGGAGGACTAAAATGTTGTATGAATGAACTAAAACAATATGAAATAATAGTAATTAATTGTTCTAAATTAAATAAATCCCTAACTATGAAAGAGAAGGGGAGAAAGTGGCATAGTTTATTGAAGAAGATTGTCACGAGTTTAATCAGAGAATCTGGAAGTGCAAACGAACACTCAAGGACCCTGTGAAGGGTAGATCTAGTGGATCTGATATGTCTGAGGTTCTTGGGAGTGTATAAGGGTACCCCGAGGTTCCCTGGTCTATAATCTTGGAGCTATGAACACTGTAAAATCTCAAAACATGAGTTTGACAGTGTCGTAAATTGGTCTGAAATCCTACATGTCTATTACATTGGAACTATCAGATGAACTGGGGAATGACCTGTAATGTAAAGAGAAGTATTAAACCCTAGAAAAATAAAAGGTACATATGAATGGGTCATACTGACCTCAACCATCAAACTAGTGGTATTATCACTACGCGTTGCACTACATTTTGGACCCAGATGTAGTTTTGGTGTGTGTGTGTGTGTGTGCATGTTGTGCCCTAGGTGCTCTTGTTTCAGTCGCACTTTGTGAAGTTGTGAGCAATAGTAACTATAGAAAATGTAAGTATAATGTGTGCATGGAATAGAATAGAATCCCTCCCCTTATGCAATGTGTGTGATGAAAATCTCCTAACCTTGATGCATGATACTAATGGATGTAAGTGATGCAATGGATGATGCTCTAGATGGAGTGATAGTAATATGTGACGTTATGACCCCCATTATGGTCTTATAAGATTTATACTTATAGGGCTCTCAGATCTAATTACGTAATTAATCCTGACAAGGCTGACTAAGAAGAAGATAAAGACAACCAATGGCTAGAAAAACCCCAAAAGAAAGTTGGAATAGGATGTGCATAGACCAGGGCACCCAAAAGTGGGACCGGGGAGCCTCGGGGCACCCTAGTACATGTTGGGGAACCCTGAATTTGGGCTAGAATGATGCGTTGGTTGTGAAATGGATGGCTATATGTTGTAAAATACATGGGAAGTGAGAAATAAAATATATAATAAATTTGGCTAAAAGGTGGGATTAATTAGTACTTTAACCACTTGAGAACCTTCTAAATAGTAGTATAAGACCAAGCTAAATTATGTGTAAAGTGTATAATTTTATGTCTACGGTATGTAGGTCACAACATATGGTCCGAAATAATGCACTTAGAACTTTTTAGGATGGCATAAGAATTTGGAGTCATCCAGAACAACCATCTGTCCAACTTTAAGCTTTGTGTTCTTAATGTGTTAATCATGTCAAGCCTTTTGTCTTGTTTTCTTTGTCTTTTAGCTCTATCAATCTATAGTGTGCCTCTTATCTAACTACATCAATTTTTCTATGTTCTCTTCAAGTTATTGCTCATCAGCCAATCCTCATGTGCATGCAATACGCACGGATGGTAACATAAACTCAACTAGTAAAAAAACCTTTGCTTTAAACACCAACTAAAATGGTGTTGCTTTGTTTCATCTCTTGTATGTTGTTCTATATGACCAAAGTACAGTAAAAAAATTATCATCCCAATCTTTCCTTCCAAAATCACATATCTTTGTCAATGTATGGCTCAAAATCTTGTTGAAAGCTTCAGTGGTTGTTCCATTAGCTTGTGGGTGATAGGGTGTAGTATTCTAATGTTCTACCATAGATTCTACCAATAATATTCTAGCATTCTCATTCAAGAAATGAGTACCCCTATCACTTGTTAAACTTAATGGACATCCATACCTACTTATTATATTCTCCCAAAGGAACCTTGTTGTAGTAGTTGCATTGCAATTGTTTGTAGGCACTTCTTCCGCCCACATGGTAATATAATTTGTACAAATAATGAAGTAACACAACCTAATTGTGCACGTCAATGGGGAAATAGGGCCCATAAAGTCAATTTCCAATTTGTTAGAAGGTTTCACACTTGCTATAGGCCTTAACAACATTTCATCTCTATGCCCAGGCTTTCCAAGGCAATGAAAATGATCATAGCCCTTGGCATACTCTTGGAAATTCTTATATAATGGTTCCCACCACAAACTAGCCATTAGAATCTTATGCATGGGGGCTCTCCCTACATAGTGTCCACTAGTATTCCATGTATGATTTTCCTCCATAATAACCATGTGCTCATTTTCTAGTACACATGAGCATAAAATCTAATCCCATCCAAGTTTTTATATATCTCCACCAATCAGCATATAAGGCGCGGTGCGAATGGCAAGTTGATTTCTCTCTATACTCTTCATTCTATCAGCTGCCACACCTGTTTGTAAAAGGATAGCAATATCCTCTAAATTATAGGGTGTGCATTGTAATTTGAACAACTATGCATCTTCCATTGTGTCTTCAATGATCTGCACGTCCTCACCTGAATTAATTCTTGAAAGATGGTCAGGGCCCGAATTGCACTTTCCTACTTTTACTATGACTGAAAAGTCAAACTCTGGAAATAACAAGATTCAACGACATATGCACCCCTGTAACACGTTATTTTTTACCAAATACTTAAGGGCCATGTGATTTGTGTAAAAGATAAATAGAGTAGCCAACAAGTACTACCTAAACTTATGCAGTGCATAAGTCATATACCACTTCTCACTCTGTTTTTGTGTAATTTTTCTCAGTTGGAGTTAAATTTTTGCTTACAAAACACAAAGGGTGATCAAAAATTCCTTATACAAGATGTGCTAAAAATACTCCAATTTCCATCCCTGACACATCTATATGCACATGAGATGTCTTGTCCCAAGAGGGAAAGCATAAAATGGGCACAGTAATAAGCTTCTCCTTCAGCGTATCAAAATCCACCTATTGCACCTCATCCCAATAAAATCTACACTTATGCCTCAACAATTCCTCCAAGAGCATGGAAATCCTGACATACCCTCTGATTAAATTTCTGTAGTAACCCATATGCCACAAAAGTCCATGCATTGTTCTTTGATTGGTAGGTTCCTCCAAACCCAAAATAACATCAACTTTGGTAGGATCCACCAATAAACCTTCCTTACAAATAATATGACCTAGCAATGTACCAAAAGGAGTAAAAAAGACACATTTATTAATGTTTAAAGAGTTACTTAACTATCTACACCTCTAAAACATAAATCTCAAGTTTTTGCAATGATTTTTCACCAATCCATACACTATCAATCGTCTAGGTAGACTTGTAGAAACTTATGAATAAAGTCTTGAAGTGATTACACCACAATGTACAAAAATACGTCAGGCGCATTCTTAAGTCCAAAGGGCATAACTGTGTAAGAAAAAATTCCCCATTTAGTGGTTAAAGTAGTCTTCTCCTAGTCTTATTATATAATCCTTACCTAGTGATGCCCTAAGAATCCATCTGTAAAAGAGTAGATCTCGCAATATGCTACACCCTCCAAGATTTCCTCAGTAAAATGTGTTAGAAAAGGATCTATCACATATGCAACATTCAAATCTCTATAGTCTACACAAATCCTTATCCTAACATCCTTCTTGATACTAATCACCATTGGGGTAACCCATTTAGACTCTTCAATGGCCTTAATGATCCCATATTCCAACATTTTATCAATCTCTTCTTTCACCTTCACGCGTAGATTAGGATTCACCCTATAAGTCTTTTTCCTAATCAGGCACGCACCTTCCTTTAAATTAATCTACATCTCTCGCAATGAGTGATGAAATCCTTTCAATTCATGGTATCCATGCAGGAACAAATCCTAGAAGTTGTGTAGCAGCTCAATTATCTTTAAAACTTCTTGCTCTATCTAGTAATCACCAATGATTTCCTCTTTTGGTTCTACTTTTGTGCCAATCTTTACCTTATTTGTCTTTAAAGGCTTATGGTAAGCACACATATTCTCATATGCACTGTCCAAGACATCACATGTACCCTTTATATGATCAACATTTAGGTTCTCTATTTCTTCATCTTATATTAGGTACATTATTTTTCCTTTTTCTTTTTCTAGGAAGGTGCGCTCAAACTATACGTCATTTATTTCTTCTAATTCTTTGAATATTTCCTTTAAATAAGGTTCCCCTAGAAAATATAGGATGAGGTCCTTAGCTTTGGCATTATCTCCTAGATTCAGGAACTTGACTACCTATAAAGCTTCATTCATTGATGGTTTAGAAGATAGATACTCAAAAATCTTAATAACACTTATCGTCAACTCCTCCCAATTCTCTTTCTGATGATGTAACTATGAATAGGCATACTATGCATGTGCACAACCTTGCAAGGTGGAATAGAACTTATACACCCAAAGATGGGTAAGTGTAGAAAGTTGGGGGACAATTAAGTGGACATCAAATCCTGAATTTTACATCAAAAATAACAAAACATCAATTTTATTCTTCTGTAGACTTGAACCATGCCAAAAAGTAAAAAATATTTCATAAAAATGGTACCATCGCATAGGGGAGACGGTTAGCTTTGTAGAAATATTTATTTTAAAGTAAATCAAATAGGATAAATATCATTTTATAATTTCTTACTAATAGTAGGTCTTTAAGACACTTTTTCCCATGAATGTTTGTCTATGTTTAAGACTGCAAATTTTGTTTCACTTGTCAGAATGTGATAAAGCTTATACCATCCCAACCTTGGTGAAATTATATACATGTTCAAAAAAAAATTATTTGATTTTAATATTTTTTGACGAAGTTAAAATGGAAAGTGCTCTGTTTTCTTTATGTTTTCAAACCAATTTCATAGAAAAAATCATAAAAAATAAAATATTACTCAAAAAATTACAAAATAAAATCTATCCCAAGATAGATATAGGAATATAACTTCTCACCAAAGGAAATATATATTTGGTCATCCAAATCACAGACAAATGGACTACAATCTTATAGGCATTTTTTTTAAAATACCAAGTCATTGAATTTTGAGTGTTTAATATAGCTAAACTTGTCCATTTAAAAACAAAAAAGTAGTTTAGAAACTAGATTCCAGATGCTACAATTCATATTGATATATTTTTTTCTAATTTTGAGTGTATACATTGCTAATAATCACTATAAGTTGATATTATGTTGTTATTTGCAATATGATGTTCACTTATGACCCATTTTTTGTCCCCCAACTTGCTGCACTTACCCAGATAAGGGGGTAAATATTCTAGGCCTTCCATCTAGGTTATTTCACATTCCTGAATGTGGTACAAGGTAGATTCCTTCCCATGATATTCACATATCTTTGAAGGTGCATTACTTCGGAGGAATATAATAGAGAACGCAATTCGTACCTTGTGCCACTCTATAAGATTATCCCGATGATTCATCCACCAACGTGATGTTCTCCCATGCAAGGTATAAATAAGAATATTCCTCCATTCTACTTCACATGTTTAATGGAATTCCATAGCATGTAAAAAGACATCAGGGTTACATTCTCTAGTGTAACTTGGTAACTGTCTTCCACCAAGATGCATAATCAAACATACCTTGAAAACTCGAGTCATTGTGCCCTTCAATTCTCTCCTAACCAACTCATAAGTCCCATGCACCCTATTATCACATGCAATGCTAGTTGTATCACTCATGGACTGAACATCATCCCACTGAATGAATCCTCTTGATGGCTCAATAACCTTGGGTTCTCTGATGGTGCGTACTTAAATTATATTTATGTCTTATTCCCCTAAATGCTTGACATAAAGTGTAGACCTCATGTCTGTTAGTGGAATAATTACGTGCTCCTTATTGTTCTCAAATTTTATGTACCCTGTATTAAAGCAGAAATCAGTATTATTCACATAACACCAAGGGCATCCAAGTAATGCTAGAAAAATATCTTCCTTGGAAAGCACTAAGACTTAAAATTCCCTAGTGAACTTGGCCCCTTGAATGGTTATGGAAGCATCCTTCAAGATTCTGATGGTCATAGTTTTATTTCTATTCTCCATGTATAACACATTTGAGGATGGTTGCAATGGTGGTCTCCCCATCTGATTCCACACTTCCAGATTAATAACGTTAACCTATGCACCCATTTCAATTAGTATGTTGCATAGAATCCATCCATTAGCTACTGCATTCAACATGATCTCCTTTTCATAATCAAGACTATGAAGGGGAAAATTAGCATGTAATATTTTCCTCTCATGCTCACTTCTAGCATGCGGTATCTTTCCACTCAACCACTCTCCTAATAGGGGAATGATATATTCCTGGAAAAGTATCTTATATACCTCTTTGACATCATCAATGTCCTTATAAGGGATCTCAACATTAATTTCTTGTTCTAGCTTCTGCTACTTCTCTTTCAAGCAATAGATCTCTCCTTGCAAACTCCTAATCACTTCCATAGTCTTCTCATAAACCTCCTTCTAATAATTCAGATCAGGGTACTTTTCATACAATGTTTCTTTTCTTGTAATGAGATGCCTCTATTTTAGTATTTCTCTAGCATGTGTAGCTTCAGCACGTGTAGTTACAAATATAGTAGCTCTAACTGAAAGGTATTAGGCATTACCTAAGGCATAAATAGGGATAATTCAGTGTGCTTTACACTAACCATTCTTGTGCCCCTATCCTTATTATGGTTCTGTATCATGTGATCATACAAGTTAGGGAACTCCTTATACTTATGTTTTCTTCAAGACCACGAGCATTGTAGAATATCTAGGCATTCACGATTGTAGTGTTCCATCATCCATATAATCCTGAACCATTAGTTCCACCAAGTAGAAGTCACTTCTTGCTCACTCATTACCACTATGGGGGCATGTTGTAATTCTATGTGAAATTCATATTATTCCCCTTCAACGCAATGCACAATCAGCCCTAGAGGTTGGCATAACATGCAGTGATAGTAGTAACTACATAATGTAACAATATTTTGTATGATGCACACAGAGATGAGAATTGTCCAGAATTTGATAGGAGTGCGGAGCTGAAGTAAAAAATGCATATCATGAACTTAGTTGAGTGTGAAAAAGATTACAATATCACAGGACACATTCTTAGGGTGGAGTTCACCCATCTGTAATAATGTGATTATATTGATCGTGCATCCCCATGACATGGTTTCACAATCCCTTCTGTTATGGTGCACCTTGTCAAGGGAAACTATCCCTTGACATGTCCCTCTACTTCATTCTTACACCAACATATACAATATTCTGAGTCTCATGTGTCTTTAGACAAATTCTGTCAGCTTACTTAAATTCAAGTGAATATGAGCTTCGTAAAAATGGGACAACCCTAGTAAAAACACTTTCAATGGCCTCAATTTGTAAAGTAGCCTTGCAACACTCCTCACAACGGATCCGTATGAAAGTATTATGAAAGGGATCATTTCTGAAAGGTGTTATCAAATGAACCCTACATGAACCACTGAGCATGTTGAGAGGGATGGATATCATAGAACCATAATTTTGAAAATGAAAGTCTTAAAGAATGTGCATCATACTCTCGCACACTCTTTGCCATACCCTATTGAATCTCCTTGAGCATGCTTAATGCTCTTTTGCTCAAACTTGGGAATGTGAAATTCTACCAAAAAGTTCATCACAAAATATTATAATCCACCACCATGTTATGTAGGTCATATTTTTGGTACCATCTATGCATGTCACACCCTTATAACATGTTACAAACTGACTTATATTTCTAATATATTGGGGTAGTTGATCCCCTTATGTGTGCCGTATAGCAATTCACACTTATTGTACATGCTCTGCAACATCTGTCAATACCTTCTATAATTAGGTAAATCATCTCAAGATTACATTGAATCATCCTTGTCAAAACAAAGCTTGGTTGTTGGGGTTGTGGTCCACCCAGTTTATGCCTCATGAGCACCAGATCCAACAGATTACTAGTTCCTCCTAGTGGTCATGCCAAGGGTCCTCCACCATCAGATCCACTAGCTGTGACTAATTCCTCCACTACCACTAGTGTAACCTCCAGAGACCTAGAAAAGACTTTTTTATCCCTACTAGTACTAAAATGTCCAAAAGTATCCTGTTATTGATACTGCTTCCATAATTACCCGCACTTGTAGTACCATACTATGACATTACACCAAATTTGTAATAGTTTGGCATCTATAGAATGTAATTCCAGGTATTAACTGATATCAATGACTACTGGGTTCCAACACTACACCGGATCTTACTTAGTTAGAAGTGTTTCTGTCAGTAGCGCAAGGGCTATCAGATACATGGTAAAGCCGATGCGTACGGTCCTTCTCCATGTTCTTCATCAGATAAGAACTCTCATCAAAAGTTGAGAGGGGGCTCTCTGTTTCGCTAGATGGGGTAGAATAGACTCTTAGGTTCTACATCCTCCATGTGAAGCTCACATCCTTCCTGACAATCATCTACCTCCATACATTCCATCACACTTACAACTTCTACACATGTTCATTTAGCTGAATTCCCTCTCATTGTGCTTCATTATACTTGAGCCACACTTTCCTCTCTCTATTCTCTACTCGTAATCTCAACATCTTCATCACACTATAGCTTCCTTGACCCATGCACTAGTGAGAGTTTAGCGTAGCCATTGAGAAATGCTCTCTAAACTTAGAGTGATGATCAGTCATCTTAATGGCTAAGCGTAAATAACACAAAAATGATCCTCTTGGTTCTCACAAGAAATCAAACTCAACAACCTCTTGGGCAATAAGTAAGTAGAAACTATGTACTCCAAGATGTAGCTATTCAACACATCCATTCCATCAATGATCAACATCATGAGCCTCACTAGATCAGATCGACATCATGAAGCTAGCTGATATATCTTCTTGGGTCTTCAAACATGAAATGCTCTATAATACCAGCTAATTTCCTTGATGCATACGCTGATTTGAACCATTCATACAGTTCTATTGGAAAGAAAAAAATAAACATCTCATAAAGGACTCGGCTGGTATAGATACTCCTCTACCCATCCATGCATCAAACTCAAAGATCCAAATGTTGAATGCTCTATGTAAATTCATCCTCTTCTATTCTGAACCAAGTTCCATGTTGTCCAAGGTCAAACATTTTCCATCACACAGATGTATTCTTTCAACATAACTTTGAAAAGAGGTCCTGATAATGGAACCAAGATGTAGAAATTTTCACTAACCCTTTACATTAAGGAACATACGTCAATCCATATCATCACCCAAAATTATCACCTACAACATTAGGTGCACTCACTTTCCAAGGCATGCAAAGGCTTCGAGTGCTCCTCTTTTATGTGATCAAATTTTGTGGCAAAACATGTAGGTAACTGTATGATGGAAAAGTGACAAGCGAGCATGGGAATCTACAAGTAACTCTACCGTCATACCCGACCTCCCAAGGTCATTCCGAGATAACCGGTGGGGATGGAATATAAACGTAGGGTATGTAGATAAACTAATTAGGAAATCTACATGTCTTCGACACACACTAATGGAATTTGTGAATCTAAGGCAACGAAATCCATCCTAACCTAAACTGGCGCGATAGATCGATTGGTGAGGATGACTACTCGAAGGTTCCAATCAATATCGAGCTCTGGCGTGATTTGATCTATTAGGTTGTGGAATATTGGAAAAGCTGACCTGGAATGAAGTTTCGTGCATATCACTAGATAGGGTCATAAGGTGATATGATGGAAATAATTGACAACTACGGAATACATTACTCTGGTCTAGTCCATAAATCTTTAGCTTCGTTAGCTAGCTATTTCTAACAGAGCTCTGCTCTGTTATAATGATCCTGATGGAAGTGGATTTGATTTCTCCCTACTAATGTGCGTAAACCAATATAAATCTATTTATCTCCTGTGGGTGCTCGAATATATAGGCATCCCAACCGTAGATTCATGGTTATTGCGGTCCTTCTATGGTCATATGCATAATCAAATCCCTAACTCCAAGCGTATTGAATGTGGTCATATGCCATTTTGAGCATGCTATCTCTAGAACTGAAAGTTGTGTCCACTTTTTTACAGAGTGTCTTCTAGAACCTTCTATCGCAAGGTGATATTCCTAGTAAGCTGGGCACCTATGTCAGCTGAGGATGACACCTGCATCCACTCTGTATGACGTAAGGATCACATCCACACGTCTTCTCTCGTTCAGGTCCTACTACAGTCATGTGAATATTTATCCAAGATGGCTAAGTCTTGAAAGTTTGGCTGGTGTGACCAAAATGCGTGTGCTTTGTTGTTTTCTATGTTTAGTCCTTCCTTAGATGTGCACTAATTTCTTGTAGGTGCTATTCTTACTTGAAAGCACCCTTGAATTCTGAGACTTTGGTCTATATGCACCTTTTGCTGTCACAAGATTAGGTGTAGGCTTGATTGGCTCAAATACGTATTCTCTGGGGTCCCAACAGAGTGTCCCATGATTGTACCATATAAAAGTCAACATTGTAAATCTACCTGAAACACATGTCTAAAACTATGTAAAGTGATATCCACAACATATATAACTGTCTCTAAATTTGTGTTTTTGACGAACTATTATCCCCGAAATTGGGGACAAGAGAAACTATTCCCTAATCAGATCTAGAAATTGACAACTAAACTGGAATCTCAAAATTAACCTTACACAAAAGTAGCTGAGTATAGTTACTTTCCTATGCAGTCCTACGAATCTTTTCCCAATCCCCTGAAATCACATGATCCTAATCCCCACATGAATGCCACTGTCGATCACAACACTATTATATGAGGAATGAATTTTAGTTTCCTTGGTGCCCCTTTTAATCTCCCATGAACTTCCTTGGCAATACTCGAAAGTGACATTAGCCTCCACATTATCCTGGTTGACTACTCTAGGTAGAGTCAAAGTTTTATTAGAAGGTGTGTGAGAGCTAAGGGGGAGCTTAAATTTCATACATAGCAAAAATTACACAATACTGACGGTGTCACAAAATTTTTCCAAGGAAAAATTTGATCTTCTTATTTTTTCCCTTTCTCTGCGTGAATATAGAAAAGTGTGTAATGCTAGCATCAAGCAGAAGTAGGTCCATCGGTGACAGTGGCAGATTTAAGCTTATGTAGATTGAATACAGTGTGAGTTAAGCGATGGATCTCAATCTCACTAAAGAATCAGAGATTGCCTTATGTAATTTTCCTAGCGGGATTTTCCCCAAAGGGATGATGGTTACATAAAAATGTGCCCATTTTCCCTGAAACTATCCTAATTAGTGATGAACAAGGACATATAAATGTGCACATAGATTCTATGTAGTTACTGAGAATCAAAACGTGGTTAAAAGTTACACTAAAACACTTGAAAATTTCACTTGATCTTCCCCTCAGTGACAACATTAGAGGGTTCTCATGAAGATTATGTTGCTTCTAAACCTATATAACCTCCATTAATTTATAACACTAATTATTACACATGCAACAAAAGGAAAACACTATTGGCTTATTTCTACAAAGACTAACTAGTGGGTGAAATCAACTGAAAAGAATTCTAAAATTTTCCTCGAGAGATTAAATCTATTGCAATGAGAAATTCAGAGGCAAGTTTTGAGGGGTGCCATTTGCTTGAGCACAAGCCAGTTTATTTATATTATTGCATATTTACCTAAAGGTGAAAATACCAAATTGTAACTCTTTAAGGGAATATAAAAAATGGCAAAAACACTATTCCAGGGAACCAAAATCATAGAATTTCAAGACTATTTTCATTGTGAAAAAAGCTGGTGTAATCGTTGAAATTTTACACGAGTCGTGTTAAAAAGATCATTCTAGAAAATGCATAAAGGACTGCCGCCTTGATCAAAAATGGCGATTCTTGAGATCCAAAACCCCTGAAAAAAGCAGATAACACTTTCGTAACTGAGACCAAAAGCACCAAGACAAAGAGGGGAGAAGGCGAAAAAAAAAGCATGGTGGGGGTTTAAACCAGACATGCTAGGATGTTAATGCGTACTTGGAGATCTTTTCCAGATCCCGAACACCTTGTGAGGAGACCTGTATCATCATTGAGGCATGTGTAACATTGTTCCGGCAGCGCAGTACCCTACAATTTTGGGTACGTACAATTACCATGAATAGAAAAGAAATGCATAAACATAGCATACAATTATCTATGAGGGATAAAAAACTAGATCAAGATCTCCGTTTCTGATATTATGACTTTAAATTCAAGAACATCAATTGGTATCCTGAGCATCCTCAGCAAATGTATGGTTCCAGGTCATCACATCCATGAGTGATGCCTGGAAATAATCTCAAATGCAATGCATACCTTATGAAGTATTTCTAAAAGCTTAATCCAGACATCGCTTGATATGTCTGAACTCACATATTTATATTAATGCCCCCGGAGGATAGCATATCCGTAATATGGTGTTTTACGTTTAAAAGTGATCCAGGGAACGGACCTACATTTAACTGAGCCAGCATTCTCATGTGTATCACAATTCTCAAGAAGTTTCCATACCCGTGTATCTTCACATTTATCTCTCTAATCTCTCAGATGCCCCTTTACTTTCAGTACTATGCAAATCAATACATGAGCTATGATGAAGTAAGTGGAGGCCTATTTCAGAAGCTTTTCATCTTTGTTTCCATTCATCACTCAAGAGGAGGCACGTATGTCAAAAGTCATCAGAGCTTTTGTTGTAAACATTCTCAAGTGGACCCTAAACATAGGAAATTACGAGCTAATTTCATAACTGACTCCACTTTAGTTTCAAATCTTCCATGAGGCCTATAAAAGAGAAATGCACATCCTCCAAAGAGAATATATTTACCTTATTTCTGCAATTTTCCATGCTGTGAACTTATCCATAATTCAGACCTAGTTGTTTCTCCTTTGACAAGTTCCTCATGGGCAATTCTGACTATGTTCCAGACCCCTGGCTCCAAGGTTTTCCGACCCCTTTCTCTACCAAATCGTTGGAAAAAACCATACCAATCTCCACAGATTAGCTTCCAAGGCAAAAGCATTTGAATGCCTTGCTGACACGTGAGTAAATGCATGGTACCTCAAGTACCATGACGTCTTATTAGGGGCTCAATAGAAGTAGAGCAATAGATTCTAGACACTGGAGCTGATAAAATATGATTTTTTCAAAACTTAAAAATCTACCTCTTGAGCCCAACAAGATTTAAATCTGAGGAGTGGAAGATGGTGGGTGGGATTGGAACATAATTAGTGACTATTCATCAGAGGCAGAAGTTGCAAGAAACATCCATATCCACATCTATTGCAAATGAAACCATTAATTAAGAGATCTATTGCACAAGGGGATATCTTGATTTTAGAAGGGTACCCATTTTCCGTTACTTTGGGACACCTGCCCCCCCCCGCCTTAAGTTTTTTGCATGAAAAATTCTAGGAGAGAAGTTTTAGAGCAAATATCAATCAACAATATGTGACCATTAATTTAAGCCAGGTTCAGAATTGATAGCAATCCAAATTGAGGTTAGACGAGCATTAAGCCTGAAGTGAATAAGTGCATTCACGATGGATCATTCTAATTGTTATCGATACCCAGCAAAGATGGGAGGATAAGGATATATTCAAGCACCAAAGGGAGTCCTCAAACTATTTATAACACAATTATCCGTTTCCCATGACACCATTCCACTGAATAGACTAACTAGGAGTTGTAGGGTGTGAGATCTATTCTTTCAAAAATAGGACAGGTCTTTGAATACCATCAGGTTAGGATCGATGAGCATCACATATTGAGAGACAAGGACAACCATTTGCAGACTCAATGGGCATAAATTTCCTACAGCAAGGCATGCCCTTTGGGTTAAAGAATGTGCCACCAATCATAATTTTGCATGAGGATCCAACCCGGGATTCAAGGAGTTCAGCTACACCTTTATTCATATTTATCATGAAGGCATTGGACTATGAAATGGCAATGAAATCTCAAGGAGCAATGTGAAACTGTCCGAGACTACAGCTTAATTACTAGCCAAAATATGTAGATACCCCAGCATCACCAATTAAGCTACAAGAACATACTTTTGAAATGAGGACCTGGACACCATTTGGTACTTTTCTTAGGCACATGCATACGTGATAAAAGAAGGAATGTTGGTAGATATTTCCAAAATTGTAATTATCTTAGGTTTAGAAGATCCACCCAATCAAAGCGAGGTGCATATATTTCTTAGTCATACTAGTTACTAGAGGAAATTCATTAAGGTTTATGCTAAGATTATTACACCTCTAGATGATTTATTGAAGAAAAAAGGATGATTCTACTAGGGTGTCATGCAATAGTTAGCATTTGAGACCTTGAAGGAGAGACTAACAACCATGCCCATCTTATAGTTCCCTTCTTGTAACTTATTGTTCCATGTACATGTGAACACTTCTGGAACAACCATTAGAGTAGTATTGGCCTAGCCATGGGAAGGTAATGTGAACCATGTTATCTATTTTGCGAGTAGGAAGTTGACACTAGATCAAAAAAATTACACAACCATGGAGTGTGAAGCATTATCAATGGTGTACCTTCTTCATAAGTTCAGACAATATTTTTTGGCAATACCATTCAAATTATACACTGATCATATGGTACTTAAATATTTGGTTAATAAACAAGTTTTATAAGGGAACATTTTTCGTTGGATATTTTTATTCTAGGAGTTCAATTTTTCCATCATAGTAAAGCCTAGAAAAGTATTTTGGGACCATACCACTTGTCGCAGATCAAATTTGGTGAGGACACACAAAGCATAGAAGACACTATGTTGAATGCTCGGTTTTGTAGGTCACATCACACCAGCTGATTTATAGGATATTTCATTATTCTTCTACATGGGAGTTAGACCCAAGGGAATGAAAACATTGGAGAGAAAGTAACTCACCATTCCTATGGTACCCTAACAGTTTGACAGAGGAGACTTATACAATATGGGTAGAGATGAAGTTTTACATAGGTTTTTTTTAGAACATGAGCTTGAAGCCATCATAGAAGAAGTTCATGGTGAGATAGTATGAGGAAATTATGTAGACAAGGCTACAACACTAAGATATTACTTACAGGATTATGGTGGGAGAAACTTTACAAGGATACCAAGGACTTTGTAAAAGCATGTGATCATTGTTAAAGAAAAGGGAAACTGGGATATCATGATGAAATTCCACTGCGACTTATAATGAGCGTAGGGCCTTTTGAGAAGTGGGAAATATAATTTTATAGACCAATTACACCAGTTACATGTAGGAAAAGTGTTCTCTACATCATCACATGCATATATTATTTGACAAGGTGGGAAAAAGTAGCACCCACAAAGGATTGCACTGCAACTACATTAGTAATTTTTTTTATTGGAGAACATCATTAGTCAGTATGGTTTTCCATTGAGCCTTACCAATGATAGGGGAACTCATTTTTCTAAATGAGAAAATTCATAATATTGTTAGAAAAGTTTATGGTATCTCATCATAAGACTATCCCCTATCACCCATGAGAAAATGGTACTGCAGAGGTCCTTCAATAAGATCTTGGTTAATACCTTGAAAAAACTTTGTAATGTAGAAAGAAATGATTGAGATGAAAAAGTTATCAGTTGTATTATGGGCATATGTGACTACTTATAAAAGAAATTGAATAAGGCCACACCCTTTCAAGTTAGTGTTTGGCATGGAGGCAATTTTACTTGTAGAATTCATGTTACCATCCCTACGTATTACACATGAATGAGGTCTTTCTGATGAGAAGGTTGTAAATGAGTGCATTGAATAAATTATCTCAATTAGATGAGTGACGCACGTAATTACGTGATGGATTCATAAGACAGAAAATGCAAGACAAAAGGCCTGACATGACAATGCATATTAGAGAACAAGTATTTTACCATTAGAGGGATGGTGCTTCTTATAAGACTCTAAGTTTACACTCCACCTAGGGAAGCTAAAATTTTAGTGGTTAGGACCACTTAAAGTAACAAAGATATTGGAATCTAACAAATGTCAGTTACAGGTGCTGGATGGCTCCATGTTTTTTGGTTACTTTAATGGGAGTAGACGTAATCCCTACTATAAATAAGCTTCCATTTTATGTTTATAATAAGGTAGTATTTCTAGTTAGATTAGTTTTTCCTTTTATTTTTACTTTCTTTGTTAGAATAAGTGTGCTTGTGCACAGGAGTTGATCATTTTGTCTTAGAATGATGCATAGAGGACAACACATGCATGCTTTTAGCATGGGGTAGGCAGAGTAAGGTGTGTAGTGGAAAAAGGTAAAGGCATGCACTATGGGGAAAAATGTAAAATCATGCAAAGGAAGTATGATTGTGGTTGAGTAAGGTGTGTGTCAGATTGATGGAATTGCTCACATAAACATGATGAATGAAACAACACAATGTTACATGCGGAGAGGCACAGAGGAAAAATACTTGGTAAAGTGGCATAGATGAAGAATAAGTGCATCATAGGAAGGTGCATGCAAAGAGGTTTGCATCCTAAGAAGTAGTTTCACACTAGAAGGTTATGACTTTTGCGCACAAGAGAAGTTTGTGGAAAGAGGTGGAAAAAATCAAAAAAGAGTGGGAAAACACAAAAAGTGATTTCAAATCTAAAAGAAGTGGTAGGTGATTGTATTTAATGTGGTATAAATTTTAAAATCTATAAAATGAGGAGAAAGTGTGATAATTCATTACCTTACTATGAGATTTTTGAACCATGTGTAAAAGAGCTTTAGGAACAATTGAAAATGTGTGTGATTACAAACTAGAGAGTGAATAAGAGACCAGAGTGCATGATTGAGAATTGAACCCTTAACATATAAATATAGAGCTCCTTATTTGGAAGTGGTAACTATGTAAATTGGAATGGTTCGAAAGGGAGGGTTGTAAAGATAGGGTTGTAGAGTTAGGGCAGAGTATTGGAAATATTTTAGTTCATGCAAAACCCTGATTTGTAATTCAGATCAGGGTATGGGTTAAGAAAGATTCAAAGGTCCAAGGTAAGTTAAGATAACTACAGAGAAGAGAATAACCAGGATCAGGCTAAAGAAATCAATACACCAGAAATTACCAATGACAAGGAATCCCAGTAGAAAAATTTGCCCTGATAAATGGTTTTCTGAGATTTGTAATATCCAGTAAGAATCACTGATAGGGGAAAACCATGACCATCGCAACTTTGGAAGTACAAGATTAGTGAGTACAACCACCACACATGCAAGGACATGAGACAAACATCAATAATGATGTGATGAAGGAAATGATCCAAAGAATAACAGAAGGGAAAATAATTTTTGATGACAAGGTGTGCAAGACACTTGGACACATCAGGGTACTATAACTATATATGATTTACACTGCTTTGGTACTTTGGTAAGCCCAGCACATGTACCAATGTGTGAATGTTACTTCGTACATGAGGATTACTTCTACTTCACATGATAGGAGGATGTGCTTGGACTGCTAAATTAATTGGAAGAGTAACTGGGTTGTGATGGCACTAGGAGAAGAGATATAAAATTTGATCTGTACATGAGGTAGAAATCAAAGGGCAACAACCAAAAAGTTGTCATTATTAAAGGGGAAGTCACGAGCTTTCAGACATTGAGAAGACTGCTGACCAGGAAACTAGAGTGGTTGCATGCCTGATAAGTTGCAAGTTATGCCTGTGAGAGATGGGAAGAGGTAAACAAAAATTTTACATATCGTGCATAAGATGGTGTACAAGACCTAATATAACACTGTGCTTGTTTATAGATGAAGGCATTATAGATGAAAACAAGTACACAAAAGAGGAGGAGATAAATTACATGGGGTTATATCTTATTTCTAATTATGCTTTGGAAGATATAGGAGTGTCTAGACGGTCTAGAGGAAAACATTTAAAAGGGAGCATCCTATTGAGAAGAAGTCTCTGGTATAACAGTTATTTGGAAAGTATACTTGTGATGGGGCCGTACAAATCCATATAAGGTGCACTTGAGAAATGGTATAAAGGATGTGTGGCAGGCCTTTGAAAATGAGTGGAATGTGCTCGAGGGAGTTGCCATCAGTATTAAATGGAGGAAGGCAGATTTCCAGTAATGCATCACTTCATCCTTGGAATATTTTTATCAAGCAATGGGGAGATGGGATTGTGGTAAAAAAATGTCATTTTCATTCACAATAAAGTATTTTAAAAGTGTGGTAATAGGATCAAAGATAAAAATAGTTATCAATGGATAAATGGTGCCTCAAACCACCAATGTTGTGCAAGACATATGGTTATGAGTAGTTGTCATATGAAACAATGGAGACTTACATGGACCTAAATCAATCGTTACATTGGTATGGCACAAAGGCTACATGGTCTACCAACAACCAAAGCTCAAGGATGGAAAATTGATTGAAATCCTGTGTCGACCTTAAGCTTTCAAAGCCTCCCCAGAAAGTGACATATGAAGATTCCTAAGCACAGAGGTGCTAGAAAATCCTCCACACAAGGAAGAAGAAGAAGAAGAAGAAGGACAAAGTTTGTGCTCGACCATACTAAAAAGGAATAAGATATAGAGAAAAACACCAAGAAGAAAGTGCCTCTTGCACCCCTCAGTTATCTCCACATGAACATATGCATAATCCTTGTCCAACAGAGGAATCACATCCTCATGTCATACATGATCTGGAACAAGAAGAGGACTTGGAGAATCCTGTGTAGGAAGATAAACATCAAGAATATATGGAGAAAGAACATTAATAAGAGCACTTATGGGATGAAGAGAAATAATGTGAAGAACATGAAAATGTGTGTGATGAGGAAGAAACCCAAGAGGGAGGAAATGGAGAATGGAAACGAATTAGAAATGAAATAGGCCACAGCACATACAATGAAATTTGCTCAAGAGATGACCACATAGGTCAGCACAAAAGGAAAGAAGGCCAAGACACTCTTCATAGGAACCACAAATGTTATATATAAATGAATATCATCAGGGAAGGTTTTAAGAGCAAGGTTTCAGATTTTGGTACCCATAGAAGATATTTTTGTAGTGGGGAATGTTTGATAAGGTTGAAGCCCATCATGCATAAGGAAGATGCTCTCTTGGGTTTTGTAGAACTCATATGGAGGAGACAAAGATAGATTTGGTAAAAAGTGTTAATTTTTGAGTTAAGGTCAAATATAAAGGGTTGGGAGCCTTCCCAATAATTGAATCTACCCAAATCTCATATGAGCACGTGAGGTAATGCTCTAAATAATATGGATGTCAAGTTAGGGAGGAATGTGAAATATTGATAAAGGGGGTGAGTAAAAGAGAATGCAAAAGAATATAGAGAGGAAGGATAAGAATAATGAGTGGACTGGAAGAAGAATTGAGTGAATGCAAAGAAAGAGGTGGTAGTAGTGTATAAACAATTGTCAACCTAATAAATAATATTATATTGTGCACGCATGCTGAGATGTGGTAGCACATGTCAAACTAGATCATAATACAGAAATGGAATACTTACAGAACTTGGTACACCTACTGTTGGTGAAAGTAAATAATAGGCTGGTTCAGGACCTACAATAGAAGAGATGGCTAATATAAATAAGGCCAAGGTGGAGAAACAAATAGAAGAATATATTGCAATATGTGAGCATAACTGAAGAAATCCATGTGTGATAGACTGAGAAGATTTTTTCTAACTTCTAAGGCATCTCAGTAATCCTATATGTGCGCACTATAGATGACGTGACAGAAGTGAAGAAACTTCAAGCCTCATTATTAAAAAACTTAGCTGAGCACGAGAGGATCTTATAAGAATTTAGTAAGAAATATGATGCATCAAAGGCGAAGCAAGAAATGGTGGAGAAAAGGCATGGTGGGATCTAGAAGATGGTGATACACAAGGTGGATGGTCTTGATGGAATTTCCATAGATTGGGATGCCATACTAAAGGATTTGTAGGAGAATGTCTATGGATTAAACTTGGAAAACATTCTATAAATTTATTGAGGCAGCCCCATATAACGTGGCTAGTGAGTTATAATAAGGTAAGTAGCTGGATAATGGGATTGTCCTATAGTTTCTAAATATCCTACCATCAACATAGCTAAACCTTAAAGACACGCATTAAGCAATTATTTACTCTTTGACTTCATTGGGGATATTTCCCACATTCTTCCATTCTTTCAGAGCTATTGTTTCATTATTTATATTTCCGAGGAGTGACAATAATCCTAGTGTGGGGTAATGTTGAGTTAAGTATGTGGCTAACTATAATCCACACATGGATGTTGACGATCGTGCACAGAAGGGTGCTCTTGAATTATGAAGAAGTATCAAATAGATAGGAAGATACACGCAAAGGTATGCATAAGGATAGGGAAAATATGTAAGTATAAGCTAGTGCATGAAGGTGTGTGAAAGGGATGGAAATACATCAAGGCACAAAATTTCATGCAATGAGATATAGTAAATGGTTTAGCTAGATTATAGAGTGTTCTATAAATATTTAAAATTATAATTAACGTGATCAATAAGGAAAGTCCAAAAATAGAACTAGTAAGGATAAAACACCAACATAGGATAAAGCACATGCATGGACATATAATTATAGGACATAGGCATGGATAAGGTCAATTTATTTATAACACATATTATAGAAAAAGTAGAAATATTAAAGGTATAGAGTTTAAAATTATGGAGTCTAATTTTAGAACTAAAGCATGTAAGCGGTGAAGGACAATTTCCCACTTTGTATAAATATCTATGTCACACCATTTGTAATAGAGGTTTGAGAGATATTTGTATGTGTGTGTGATGTTCTGATAATAGAGTTAGTCACTATGCATTGTGTACATTGTTTAATAGTATTTAGTTCATGATTGTCTAGATGTGATGCTTATATTATTGTAATGGGTAATGTTGTATGGATTGTCAGGGTTAGGAGAAGTGAACAAGATGTAAATTTCATTCAAATATTACTAGTAGTTGCTTATATTTTATTAGATAAGGTAAGAAAAATAGATATTATGGCTTCCTAAAGCCTTACAAAATTATATATGTCGTGATTACAGCCGTACGGAGATAAAGAGAGAGACAATGCAATAAAAATATTTAAAACATCTTAACCTGAAAACACCAAGATGGCCATGAAGCAAACAAGAAAAGAGGCCAATAAGAAACTACAGTCTGCATCTGAAGTTAGATACACTCCACTAATTATCTATAAAAAAAATACAAAGACAACATGGACAGTGTTTTTTCTTAAGGTGTTTGAGGCAGCCACCCTGGGTACTAGTTTGATCTTGTTACATATGACTTTGATCAATCTCCATCTGAATTTTATCCTTCCCCTCATCCTCTTCATCATATATTTTTAGTTAAATTTTAAACCTCATATTCCTTTGAATATTTTTCACATTAACCATCCTCTCATGCAGATCCTTCACCATAATTTTAATCCACGTCAGCTCCTCTTTCATGGGGTTCTATGAGATGCTTATATTGATGAATGAATGATAAAATATTTTACTATTATCATTTGTGTTGAGATACATATAGTTTAGCTTTTATAGTATGTTTCACATTGGTTTATGATGAATACACATCTTGCATGATCAAATAAAGAGGTACCTGGTAGGTTTTGTGTGCTTCAAGTGAGTTCTTATACATATTTATAAGTAAAGTGGAAGCATAGCCAACTAATTGGTGTTGGTAAATAAAACTTATACAGTGAATGGGCTCAAAATATCAACAAAGAGGAGATCTGAGGAGTTATGTTGTTTAGTTAGTGTTTCATCTATGGAAACATTGGGTATAGTATGTGCTGGTGTGAATTTATTGATAGTGTTGATGATGTGATGAGATCCTCTAGTGTTGTACTGAGACTGACTACTGAATGGGGAGTGGTTCAAAAAAGATTGTTTAAACACGTGCAAGCCTTGATCAGGAAGTGAATTTGAGTTATAAAGTTGTAAGTCACCTCGTTCAATAAGGTCTTGGAGGATGTTTCTGAATGAATGATACCTTTCAATGTCATGGCCTTAGATTTTATGGTATTTACAATATTCATTGTCCTAATACCATGAATATTTAGATGTGAAAATTATGATAGGTCAGATAGGGAGAATCTTAATCATACAAGTGATAAGAAGCTTATCGAAGACATTTTTATAAGACTTCCATATAGGTGTTTAATTACAATGAGTTCGGGACACTTTGGAGTCCAAATGACCTTTGGATGTAGTTTTCAAAACAGCTATGTTTTTGGACCCTTTAGATTTTTCATTATTGGAAAAAATCTTAAAAGAGGATTTAGGTTTTGGTTTCTTATATCTTATTTTAATTTTACCATCCTCAAGGGTAAAAAGTTCTAGTTTCTGGGACATGGTAAAGGATTCGTCAAAATTTTGAAAGGATTGAATTTAGAGGGTTGATAATATGTGTTATGCATAGGATCAAGTAAAAAACTCAATCAGATGAGTTTAAGGAATAAATAAGGATAATTGGTTGATAATCCATTACCTAGAAAAAAAATCCAAAATTGAATCATCCTTGAATTTTTTAAGGGGATAGAGATCAGTGATGGATATCTTGTGATATATTTTGATGGAGAATTATTCTAGGAACAATGTTGTGAGTTGTACAAATGAGAAAAGAGAATGCTGTGAGATATTATTGTACCATTCAAGGGCAGGGCCAGCTAAGGACATGGGGAATGTCCTCAATATGAAATCCTAGTCATGAGCGATAAGATAACATGCATGACAGAAGTTCATGCCCTGAGTGTAACATCCTCATTTTAGACAATAGAACACGTCAATTTTTTATTTTTATTTTTGATAAATGCATCCTGGTTCTAAATACATAATTTAGAACTCACAAATAAAATAACCATTCATATAACAGATAACCATATGCAGCTGTAATGACTCGGAGTACCTCCGATCTATTCATTCCATGACTCGATAATCTACCGATCTATTCCTGAGTAATAAGAGTTGGCGTTATTATTTAACACTTCACTCCTGTGGTTCTCTTCCCTATTCTGGGATTCAGAATGCTCTGTCCAAGGAACCTAACTGAATAATTGTTACCATTATTCATCGGCATCTCATCCCTTAGACTAGGTGAATTAGGACAACGCAATCAGTAGCTTGCGATACTTTGGCCAAAGATTTGAAACATACTGCTTATGTCTCGTATTCCTTAACGGCATACTCGTCAATCTGGAATACGTCCTTCACCCCATTCTCATGTTATGTAGAATGTCTTATACTGACTTCTGTCAGTCCCTTTTATCCAGTTAATCACTCGCAGCTAAGGACATGGGGAATGTCCTCAATATGAAATCATGGTCATGAGCGATAAGATAACATGCATGACAGAAGTTCATGCCCTGAGTCATAAACAAATCAAGGATTTTGAGGCAACATGAGATTGTCTTGAAGTTTTTGGACCTTGCTAACTGAGACAGACCTCTGGAGAAGGCTAGATTCCTCTACATATTCCTTCTACTACAGTTAATCCTAATTCAAATAAATAAACCTAAACTAAACATGCCAAGGGACTAAGGTTATAAGGAGATGCAGAAAGGGGAAATATTAAGCTAAAAGGATGGTGATAGAACCATAAAAATAGTGAGAGACACTCTTGTGAGGGAAAATGGGGGAAATGGGCATAAAAAGGGTAGACAGATGCACCACAATTCAAAACACATTCAACTTGCCATTTTATCATGAAACACAATCAAAATGGAGCATGTAAATGCTTGAAATATGTAAAATCCACTATAACTACAAATAAGCCAAGACTACAAGTAAAAACTAGATAGGTTAGACAAGATGTGCCACAAAATAGATTTTTACTACTTAAAATGTGCACAATCCATTACAATCAAAATAGAGGCAAGGAAACATTTACAGATTCAAAAATGAAGGCTTGTCACTCATAGTTTCTTAGGAGACCATTTTTACATGGTTCCTTTTTATTTTAGAATGTTCATCCTTTCAATGATGAAATATTTTACAATATATAGCTCGAATGAGAGAGAAAGAAGAAAGAGAAGAGGGAAAAGAGACCACAGATGGATTTTGAATATTAAACCACCAACAGTCTGCATTGAATCCACCTGCAAAAGCAAATAGGGTTCTCTGAAAATCCATCATTATGTCTATTTCATCCTACAGAAGGAAATGAAGTCGTGCTTCATCAATTTTTGTTATTGACCTATGTTAGGTATGTCATAAGATCCCATGCTAACTTTTCAAAATTGGGCTAGTAATTCATATATGCAACCCCCAACTTGGGATAATACTCAGCAAGGATGGGCTCCATACCCTAGACAATACCAACATCCATGGTAAGCCTCAGTTCTCAAGGCTAACAATGGCAGCAACCCCATTTTTTATGGAAAAAACCTTGGAGAGGAGGCTAGTAATGGGGAAATCAACCTCCTAACTACAAATAAACCTATCAATAACCTCCCTACCCATAACAATAATATTTGATCCCAAAACCCCTAATCTAGATCTCAACCAAAAGCCTACTCAATTTCCAGCTCAACCATCACCTAACCCAAACAATAAATATGCTCATCCAACCTACAACCAATGAATCAACCCAATACTCTACTTATTTAGTTAATATCAACAATATACATCTCCGTTCAGGAAGAGAACTTCTCCCACCAAGTAAACCCACCATCAATGGAGATTGGAGATGAACCTAAAATTACTAAGACTGATCCACAACAAAGCTAGAAAATGCTGCAAGCTGATCTGCATACAACATGAATAGAATTCCAAGAAGGGCAAGATGCAAGCCAATGAACCCCCATTTCTAGAGAGATTGCAAGAGAAGAAATATGACCCTAAATCAGATTCTAATTCTATTTTGTCAATCAGCTGAAGGATATTTATGTAAATATTCCACTCATTCAAGCCATTAAGGATGTGCCTATCTACAAAAAGTTGGTTTTAAGGATCTATGTATCAAGAAGCCAGATGGAAAAATAAAATATTCATCCACTATACAAGTTATTGGATAGTTGGTTGACATCATGCTTGGAAATTTTGTTCTACTAAAGTACATAGATCCAAGAAGTATGTTGGTTAATGTTACTATCAATGGAACTATAATCAAGAATACTCTAATTGATTTAGGGGCAGAAATCAACGTCATGACCAAGAAAATTATGGATGACCTAAAGTTGGAAGGACTAAGGCCAATAACTATAGTATTAGAACTAACAGATAGATCAACAGTGAGGCCTGAAGGAGTCCTTGAGGAAATTTTTGTGGTGGTAGAATCTTGGGAATACCATGCTGATTTCATTTTCCTTCAACCAAAAGCAAGTTTAGGAGGTTATCCTATTATACTAGGAAGACCATGGCTAGCCACTAGATGATGCATTCATAGGTTGCAGACGTCTGAGCAACATGATCATCTCAAATGGAAATGGTACCAATAAGCTTATGCTCTATCCTCTTGCCCTAACCATTGAATGATGAAGATAAAACAGTTTGGATTGAAGAACTAGAAGATGATCAAAGCTTTCTACAACAACTCATGATGTTGGAGAATTCTTGTACAATTGAATATCAGGAGAAGAAGTTGTTTTCTCCTAATATCTTACTACAACAACTAAATATGGAAGAAATGAAGAAGTTGATGACAGATTAAGGTGCTTAAGCTGTCCCTTGAACCAAGTTCTTACTGCAAAATCACCATGGATATTCTAGGTAAGAATTGTATTTTTCACCAACTTCTTCCCCATTAATTCATATTAAATTTTATTAGCAGCAACATGTGTTCAATGTTGTACCTCTCCAAGAAAGTAGAAATAACACCTAGGGAGGCCACTAAATGTAAGCAAGATGCTGAGATAGAAACATGAGAAATTGTTGATTGTCTTCTTCCAAAAACATAGAACAACATTTTCCTGGGATTATGGTGATATGCTTGGGATTCATCATAGGCTTTTTACTCATAGAATTTATATAAAGGAAGAATGTAAACCAATTAGGAAGCCACAAAGGTGGATGAACCCATCAGTAAGAGAAATTGTTGAAAGGTGAACTACATAAATTGCTAGATGTTGGATTCATATACCCCATATCAAACAGTCAATGGGTATCACCTCTTGTAATTGTGCCAACTAAGAATGGGAAATGGAGGATCTGTGTAGATTACAAAGAGTTGAACTCAGCTACAAAGAAATATCACTTCTCATTGCCTTTCATTGATCAAGTGATTGACACTTTGGATGGTAAAAATTACTTCTCTTTTCTTGATGGATATAGTGGTTATAATCAGATCCATATTGCACTAGAGGACCAAGAAAAAACTACCTTCACATGTCCATGGGGAACATTTTCCTATTCAGTTCTTCCATTTGGCTTGTGTAATGCACCTGCTACATTCTAGAGGGTAGTCTTGAGTATCTTTTCTTATTTGACAAATGACTGCATGGAAGTCTATATGGATGACTTCACTATACATGGCAGTACTTTTGATGAAGCTATGCAAAATCTGGATAAGGTCTTGAAAATATGCAAGGATCACAATTTATCCTTGAGTAATGAGAAGTGTTACATGATGATGTCAGAGGGTATAGTGCTGGGGCACTACCTTTCCTCAAAAGGAATTCAAGTTGATCTAGTAAAGGTGTCTATCATAATCAACTTTCCAACACCAAGGAAAAAAAGAGATGTTAGAATATTTTTAGGCCATGTTAGATATTACAGAAGGTTCATACAAGATTTTAGAAAAATTGCACTACCACTTTTTGCATTGCTAGGAAAGGATGATGAGTTTTTATGGATTGAACATTGTGAAAGTGTTTTTCAAAATTTGAAACAAATGTTTACTACTACTCCTGTGTTGAGAGGACCTGACTGGAACCTGCCTTTTCACATCCACATAGATGCATTAGATCATGTTGTTGGAGCTGAAAGATGTAATTTTGAATTATGTAATATACTATGTTAGCAAGAACTTGTAGCATGTAGAGTTAAACTACACAGTAATAGAAAAGAGTTCTTGGCAGTTGTATATGCTATCAAATAAATTCAGACACTACATCACAAGATATCCATTGTTTATTCACACTGATCATGTTGCAATCAAATATCTGATAAAAAAACCAGTAGTAAGTAGTAAATCATAAGGTGGCTGCTCCTCTTGCAAGAATTTGATGTCACCATAGTGGAAAAACCTGACAGAGATAATGTGGTGGCATATTTCCTCTCCAGGATGGAGACCAATAGTGAGGAGAAAGTAGTTGATGATTCTTTTCCAGATGAGCACTTATTTTCTATTTCTACAAAACACCATGGTATGTAGACATAGCCAACTACTTGGTCTCAGGTAAAACACCTCCACATTACTTATACTCTAAGAAAAGATACATAGTTGAAAAGAGTTTACCTTTTTCTTGGATAGCTAGATTTCTATTTCATACAAGACAAGATCAAGTAATGAGAAGGTGTATAGATGATGAGGAGATATTTGATGTCCTCAGAGCCTACCACAATGAACCTTGTGGAGGGCATTTTTCTGTAAAGAGAGAAAATGCAGAAGGTGTTGACTACTGGTTATTATTGGCCAACATTGCATAAGGATGCAACACTATACACCAAGAGATGTGATAAATTCCAGAGAATGGGAAAGCCCACTAAATCTGATGAGATACCATTGCAGCCTCAATTGGTCTTGCAACCTTTTGATAAGTGGGGCTTAGATTTTATTGGCCCTATAGACCCTCCATCTTAGCAAAAGGAGTATATCCTGGTATGCACATATTACCTAACCAAGTGGACAGAGGTGAAAGCATTTCCAAACCAGAAAAGTGAGAAAGTAGCTAAGTTCCTATATGAGCACATCTTCACCAGATATGGAGTCCCAAGGGATATTATTATAGACCAAGGAACACATTTTACTGTTGATGTAATTTTTGATTTGGTTAAAGAATATGAAATCAGGCATATTAAGTCTACACCATACCATCCCTAGTCTAATGGCCAAGTAGAGGTTACAAACAGAGAGATAGAGGCCATATTGATAAAGACCATTGCACTCCACAAGAAAGATTGGGTAGATAGGCTTCCAGAAGTAGTCTAGGCATTCAACACAACATGGAATACCACAACTGATTCACACCATTTGAACTCTTATATGGAAAGACTATTATTTTTCCAATTGAATTTGAGTACAAAACATTGAGGACTACACTTGAGATAGGAATAGATTTATCATAAGCTCAAAGGCAAAGAATTCTCCAACTCAATGAGTTGGATGAATTGAGAAGACAAGAAGTACATAACACAGAGGTAGTGTAGAAGCAAAGAGTCAAATGGCATGACCGGTACATCAAGACAAGACAGTTCTAGGAAGGTGATTGGGCACTCTTGTTTGATTCAAAATACAAGGATCATATGGGAAATCTTAGAACAAGGTGGCTAGGCCCCTATGAAATTGAGAATATCTTCCCTAATGGAGCTGTAAATATCACTACCATAGATCATGTGAGGTTCAAGCTATTGGTGAATGGCCACAAGCTAAGATTGTACAAAAATTCAGTTGACAAAGGTTCATTCATGGAACTTTTCAGAGGAGGTCAAAGAATAATGGAAGAAAGGAAATCAAAATTAACTTCAGAGGTTGAGCCTGTTGGCTCACCTTCTAAGATGTCAGAGGATTGAAGAGATTTCAGTGGCCTTGGTGCATTCATCTTGTTGAATATTCCAAGGTTAAATAAAATTGTTGTGATCTACCTTATGGGGTGATCAGCAACACTCTGCTAACACATTTATTTTATGAAGATTTTTTTTGTAGGGTTTGATGTCAAGTAAATGTAGGAGGGCATGATCTCCATCACAAGGAGAGAGTGCAATGACTACAGTTCCACTTGTAGCCACATGAAACAAGCCCTTGTTTTGTCTTTTACATCTGACATAACTCATGAAGGCATAATAGAGATCAAGGATGCATTCACACATGGATGATGGAAAAGCAATGATTGGAACCCCAACAAATTGGAGTGCCCTATCTAGGAATCATCTGGTTGAAGTAAGGAGTAGCCAACACCAAGTTAAACACATCTGCAGCATCACAAAACTTACATGCAACCAAGACTCAATTTTAAATAAATCATGCACAACCATCATTACAAAAATAATGAGATGAGTGCATTCATCTATCACTTTAATAAAGTATGATTAGTTTAATTATATTTAATTAGGAGTTATGTCAAGTCATCATGCATGTGCAACATTTAAATACCATCACCTTTCAAGAAATGATGTGTCCACTTTACCTCCTCCACATAAGCCAATGTTGTCACATCACTTTGCTTCATATGATCCATATTCTCACATCCATTAATGATTGATTACCCATAACCGTGTCACTTGTCATCTCAGAAACAAAGTTCAAAAAATGGAAAACCATCAATACAACTCATTTGTGCAAATTTATTTCAAGGTAGAATTATATTGTTGCATATTGAACCCAACAAAAAGTTGCATATCTGCCATGGGAGGTGACTTGATAAGATGAGAGCCCACTGTGCATTTGTCACTTTTGTGGCATCCTCATATTGTGCAGTACTTTTAGAATCATGGTTGGATGGATTACATCAACAAGTTTTAGGGTTTTGATGAAGCAATTGTGGTAGAATTTTCCAACACACTCAGCAATGGAGAGGTAAGGGTGAAAGGATTAGCAGTAAGGCTAAGTGATGAAATTATGGCAGAAGTTACTAGTCTACTAGCTCAAGGAGAGTTGTTTCCAGATAAGGCCAATCCAGAAGAATCAAGGAAAGAGTTCACAGATGATGATGATGAGTTCATCTCATACAGATAGGGTACATATAGAACATCTCTTAAACCCTTATGGGCATAAGCTATCACATTTTTTATTCAGTACTTTACTTGTGAAGGAGGTATTCTAGATTGAACACAATGCATTTCAAGTTGTTGAGTCATCTAAAGAACAACCATCAAGTAAATGTCCAAAAATTCTTGCATGAAATGTTGAAGAAAATGAGTCAAGAAGTATAGAGGGGTAGGGCAATATTATCACATCATTGTCTTATAACCCTAGTGGTTAAACACACCCTAAAAGGGATTACCCTCAAATACTATGGGAAGACTTTATAAGGGTAAATAGTATTGAATATTTATTGAGAAACATGGGAAAAAGAGGCAATAATGAAATCTCTTCTTTACATATGACAGAGGCTCCACCATCTACCTCCCAACCTCAAGAACCCCTAACTTCTGAAGGTCTTCCTCCTACTGAAGAAAACCATGTACCTATCTCTCTAGAAATAATTTTTATAGTTGAAACTCTATTTGAATTCTCCTCTCCTGAAACCTCCACTTCCAAGGCCAAACAAAAATCTTCTCATTCTACTCCTACACAACCTAGGTGCTCCCATAGGCTTAGAACAAAAAGGCCAAAAATCTCCAGTCCAACACAGTCACAACCCATCTCACTAGATAGTGATTTGGAAGCTACAAAGGGGAACTTCGAGCCTCAACAATTGGAGACAGAGCAAGGAGATATTGATACTACAGTTCATGAGCCAGAATACCATGAACAACCCATGGAGGAGTAGGAAGAGTCAATTTAGAATGAGGAGGCATTTCATGAAGTGGAAGGTCATGAAGAGAGAGAGGAAGAGGAAGTGAATACCTACAAATGCCTATAGTTGTTGAACAAGTCATTGAGCAACAAGAACAAATTCATGCAGTTGTTTCACAAGTAATTGAGAAAGTTGTTGAGCAAGCACAACATGATAGTGTGCAAGAATAAAATGTAACACCATTATAGCCCCAAATTTTATTCATGAAATTATCAAGGAACCTGTAAAATCATCTTGCAGTGAGATGGAAACACAGACTATGGGACCATATATTGACAATTTGATGTTGTAATTGGAAACATACATTAACAGACTCAAAGGAAAATGGGAAAAAGGAGAAAGAATCCCTCATCTCTAAGCATAAGGAATGGTTAGAGGACAAGGATAAAGAGATTAAGAGGATGAAGAAGAAACAAGAAGAAACAATCTAGGTAGCACATGAAATATTGAAATGCATGCCCCCATCAAGTGTTTATGCTATCTACTTGAAAGAAAATATGTTGCAACATAAACTTACCTGCATTAATTCTGACATGATATATGATATCAACTCAACTAGGAGATTCTTTACTTTATATCAGAATAGTACACATGAACTCTAGAACTTGTTATGTGAACTTTATTTGCACAACTATGCCCTTCAATATGACAAAGATTGGATTCCAATTCTGTATATTGGAGATGTCCAAGTTAAGGCCCTATGCTCTTATTTTTCAAATGAATTGGACAGAGCCAGGAAGATGGAAGAGTATAGACATTTGGAGAAGGTCCAACCATTATTTTTTAGAGCTAAGGCAACCAATACATATGTAATTGAAGAAGCATATGACAACTATATGGAAAAGGGTGTGATAAAAAATAGAGTGTAGAAAATGAGGAAAATAACCCATGCAAAAGTTAGAGAAATGATCAGGAAACATGGAGTTCAAGTTGTTACAACATGCAAAATTCAGATGGGAAGAATATCACCTAAACTACAAAGAAAGGAAATGCACTCATATCCCAACATAATTCCCACACTACACAGGGTGAACACATACATGGAGATAGCAAATGAATGTGGGGATGAGTGGTTTCCTATAGGCTATCACCCTCCAATATTTCACTTTCCAATCCCACCATGGACAGGTAATTTACCAGTTGATCAGAGGATCCAAGATAGAGTTTGGAGCAGATTCATGAGGAATGGTGACTATTTCTTGTTAGAGAAAGAAGGAACAAATACCCCAATTGATTGAAGGCACGAATGTAGTTTTTGGTGGCATAGTAATGAAGCCCTTGAATGAGGATTTTCAAGATATTAAGCCTGGGGGTGTGATGAGTTGTGTTAATTTCCTTTATAAACAACTCATATTTTGTATTTTGATCAAGCCATTGTAGTTATGTCCATGTATTTTCCAAGTACACTATTGAACATTATTATTACAACCTTGAACTTGTGGCATAATTACTAATTAATATAGTTATATCTAGTTATCTTTATTTTGTGGTATTTTGTGTGCATTTATTCTTATTATCCCAATAAGTTGTTTGAATGATGATATGTGTGATGCCACTCTTGTTTGTAAGAAATTTTCCACATACAACAACTCGTATGCAACCAAAGGAACATCGTCAATCGTACGCAACCAAAGGAACTTGTCCATCCATCTGTAGCCAAAGGAGATCCTCTACAACAAAGATCCCGCATTATGAAGATATTTTAGAAGGCTTGAAGAATAGAACTCAAGTTTGTACATGTCATTGAAGAAGCAGTTACAACTGGAACATGTAGAACTGGGAAACAACTCAACCTTTGATCTGGTCATTCATTGCAAACTAGTGAAGAATTGATTGATTGAGTTAACACATGATTGAAGGAACTGGTTGATTACCTGAACATTTTTTATGTGTTTGTTAACTGAACATGTGTTATGAGTTCTATAACATGTGTTGAATCTCACGTTGTTCTGTTAAAGATCTTTCACTTATTCTATTGAATATCTTTCACTTAGTTTGTTGAAATCCTTGTTGTACTCTTCTTCTTCTCACATCTTGTTGTAAATGAGAGGTATAAAAGAAAGGGTTAGTGTTGGTATTGATATCCATTATTGATAGAATTCATTAATAGTCTGATGCAGAAAGGAGATTATTTTGTTCCTTAATGTAATTTTTGTGTAAATTTCAATAAAGATATCTGAGTTCTGTTCATTAGTTTCTAGTTATAGAATTTAGGAGGGATTAACACCCAAGTCAGGGCCCACTTGTGGTCTGCTAAACCCCTCCATTGTCTTATTTCATTGCATGTTTATTTACCTAGGAACAATTTACTTTCTGATTTGCATTTTGAATCTACAAATTTGTCTTAGTAATATGATTTAGAAACCATTTATTTTCAGTTCTAGGTTTTTTTTCCTTTCAGCATTGTTGTGACAGTTATTTATTTCCAACCTCCTTGATCGATTGTAACTGTGCATACAGCACTAGAACTATTTCAATTTTATGTCCCCTTGCTTAGTAATTAAATGAATGTAATTCAATGAACAACATATTAATTATTGTAAGTTTATTTGCACCACCAATCACCTAATCATGGATTATGTTGATCCACCACCCCTCGTAAAGGCCACCTTTTCCCCAAACCTTGAATATAGGGAAGAAGGGACTTTTTAAAGGAGTGTAAGGCAAGTTAGTGGGCATATTTACCTTGAAAGTATCCCTTAAGTACCATATGTATGGGTAGGTGATTTCTTTTCAAGGCTCATAAATCCTATTTCCCCTCTTTGACCTCCTTTGCAATGACTAATATTTATGATTTTTAGATTTGGGGTTTAATGTAGATTTTGAGTGCATGGTTCTCCATGTGGAGATTTGACATGATTTTTTTTAATTCACTTTTCCATTTATTGTTTTGGAAGTACAAGTTGAGGTTACTTTGGTTACATGTATTCTTAGGTAGAGGGGTTACAAATGTCACTATCCTATTGGGTATTGCTTTGGATACTCTTCTCATAATTATCCTCCCATTTATAAGGTTGTGGGGTTATTTTTATTATTTTTGGTTTAGATCTATTTTTAAGAGAAGGATATTTTGGATTATGGAGAGATTGGATTGTGGTTTGGAATACTTTTTATTGGATTAATAAATAACTGGTGAGGTAGGTCTAATACCTTTGAATTTTTTATTAATTTTGAAAGGAAGTTGTTGATTTATTGATAAATATTTTTTGTTGAAATGATTTGGTTGCAATATGTCGTTTCTTTCTTTTTTTGTTTTTCTCCATCCACCCCTTATGGGGAGTGGATTTTTGAGTTGTAAGGGGAAGAGGGAAGAATTACCTCTTACTTTCCCACAAGGTTTGATGAGAAATCCTTATTGGTCTTATTTTAACTCCCCTAATTTTATTTGAATTAGGAGATTATTTCCATATGGTTTGGGAATAATCTCATATCCTTTATAAGGAAACACCAAAGGTTTGGAAAACCTTGATAATGATGAGGCAAGGAGATATAAGGTATATGGATCTTTGGAATATTTTTGGAATTTTTGTAAAACTGTGGACACTTTTAGATACTTTCATGGTTATGGTTAAAATCGGATTTATTTTCTTGTCTTCTCCTCATGGATATAAGTATAGATATTCTTTTTATTTTGTGTTATTTTATAAACTCCTTCAGTTTCTTGGATTTTTTTAGTTTTTGTTTCTTTCCCCTTATTCTTTTTTCTTACTTAGAGGTTTGTTTATCCTCTCTCCCATGGGCTTAGAGGGAGGATAGAATTTTATCATTTATTTTAAGTGGTATGTAATGATGAAATTTGGTTTGTAGGTTAACCAACATATATTCGTATGGTCTGGATGTGTTCTAGTTGGATTTTGATCTTGGATATGATGTTTTTGGGATCTTGTTCCACTTATGGAAGAATGGATGTTTTAATATAATTTTTTCCATGCTTTTCCCACTTTGTATGAATATTTTCATCTTATATTTTAAGATTTTTTTAGTTATTGATATTGTAAGTAAAGAAAAATGTATATTTCTGTTGTGTTTGTGCGTAAATCATATTATTATTACACTTATAAATATTGTGTTTAGAAATAATAACTATGTAAATCTTTACTAAAAAAATATATTTCATTTTTCATGGTTTCTTAAATGAAATTTTATGTGCTTAGAACTCTTAAGTTATTAAAATTCATTCAACTAAGAAATATTATTAAAATAGTCGTTACAAACATGTCATCTTGAACTTGTTTTAAATTACAAGATCTCCTTCAAGTTTTTTATTGATTCAAGTTTTTAAAAGAAGGAAAATAGAGATTTGGTTGTTTCATTTTGTTGGTTATGAAAACTTGTTTTGTGTTTGAATTTATTCTGAATCTCTTTATTATCCATTTTCTTTCAAAATATAACTTTAATGATATATTTTAGTCTCTTTCTCATATGATTTATATGGGGAAAATGATTTTTTTTCTTGTTGGATTACAATGATTTGAAAAAAATGACCTAGGTGATTATTCATCTCCCATTTTGTATTTTTTCATAGTGTTTCTAAAAAATTATATATTCTTAGTGATATCCTACGACTATCACTCTCTTGATTTCAAAAAATAGTTTAAAACTCCCTATCTCCTTTTAAAAAGTTTGAAATTTTGATATACCCTTGCAAGTATATAGCTAAATGTAAATTTGTGAGTGTGTATATATATGAGATGATATAGTTAAATGTAAGTTTGAAATTTTGATTCGCACGCGCGCACACACACACACATGGTAATCTTTATTAAATAAAAAATCAATATTGGAGGGTCTACGACCCTCCCTCAAACCCTTGATTGTATATTATACTCAGTTCATTGTGTATTTGGTTCAAGGACCCATGTTAAACGGTATCCATGATTTATTATATGTATGCACCAATGCATGAGTATCGCCCATACTAGAGTCTCCTTCCTGTGACCTCAATGGGCTCATCTTCCTCTTGTCCTCACACTATTTACACACACATCCTCATATATACTTTGATTTATGGGATGCATCCACCCTTATAAAGGAATTTAAATAAAAATAACCTAATAAGAATATATATATGGAAAATGTATATAAACACAAAATGTATATAACTAGATATATATATTATTACTCAATAAAACCTTAATGAGGGTATTTTCTAGAACATAGAAAAATAATTTTAAACTTGTGCCTCCATTAGAGCTCCCTCCCAAAACCTACAAACAAACCAATATAAAATAATAAGACAAATACGTAAAATGAAGGAGATAACAAAACTTAAAATGATATTAGTGTTACAACACTAAACCTAGGATAAAAGGTAGACATTTCCTTGATCTAAAGGCCCAAAATGAAATTAGGTTGTGTCACTTCCCAAGCGTTCTATTAGGTTTAACATTACCTTTGTTTTGCAAGTGGGCTTCTTCCTCTCCCTTTTAAATCTAGATGAATAAATTGGATTAATATTAACTTAAATTTAATTCTTGTGCAAAGGGGTCATGGGTCCATTTGTAATTGTCCAAATGGGACCTGTTCCCTAATAAATGAATTAATATTTAGGATTTAATTTTATTACCTTGATTAATTATTCTCTTAACTAGATAAACCTAACTCCTTGGTGGGGAAAATATTGTACCCCACTGTTAAATTTAAAGTCATGAGAAATAATAATTCACTAAATATTAAGTATTTAATTTAAAGTCACTTTATTGACGTATTATACCATTCAAAAAATTACCCTAGTTTAATAGGTCTAACATGTTACTTAGATGGTTAATTTGGGTCGTAAAAAAATAGGCACGAAAACCACAAATGGTATCTTCATGGAAAGAAATGTAGTGGTGTAAATTATCTATTTATAATGAAATAAACATAGAGGTTGTGTAACGAACATCATCTTGAAGAAATATGAGTTGGTCATAATAGAAATTAAATGGAAGGAATGTATCATGAGTTAAGAAATATACAAAAATATAGTTTTAACAATGTATAAAGATCACTTAAAAACATGTTAGCACTATTTATTATTTATATATAGTGTGTGCATGTGAAATTTAATTACTAAGTGAAGACTTTGTGGAGTGGTGAATAAATATAGACTATCTAATAAGTGGTATGATTTTGACAAGTAAATTTGTGATTGATAGCATGTGGAAATAAAATGGCATCCTTGAACTACTTTATTTCTATTCAAGTGTCGATAACCTCAATGGAGAAGAATTTGATTCAGGTTTTAACATATCCATACATCCATATCCATATTAGAGATACTAGAAATAACCCTAGATATATTATATGTATAATTCTTCAATTTACACATTAATTTTAAATTTATTTTTTTAAAAGTATGTTCATCTCTTTTTTTATTTTAAGGTTTTTAGAACCATTAGTAGATTGATGGATGGATGTGGAAGTGGTTGTAGAGATGAAATTTGCTACTATCAAAAGGTAATGTCCATGGATCTTCACAAAAATGTTTTAAATGTGTAATAGTGCTTGGATCTCTAGGATAATTTTTTTTCTTAAACTTTCCAATGTGATAAGATAAAGACTAGACTACAAATAGTTAATCAATAAAGTGTCTTGACAAATTAATAAAGTGATCACCTAGAATTTTGATACAAATAATGAGATATAATGTGAATGAATTGTGGATAATATATGTTGTAATAATGAATGAAATGGAGATAAAAAAAACACAAGGGAAGAAAATTTATGTATAGGTGTGGTTTATTGTAGTTTAGTATATGTGTGTGTGTATGTGTGTGTTTTTACTATTTTATGTGTGCGTGTGTGTAGGTGTGTATACGTGTGCATGTTTTTGTATGCGTGTTTATGTGTTTTTTGTGTATTTGTGTGTGTTTGTTTGTGTGTGTGTGTGTGTATGTGTGTGTGTGTGTGTGTGTGTGTGTGTGTGTGTGTGTGTGTGTGTGTGTGTGTGTGTGTGTGTGTGTGTGTGTGTGTGTGTGTGTGTGTGTGTGTGTGTGTGTGTGTGTGTGTGTGTGTGTGTTCATGTGCATGTGCATGTGTGTATACATATTCATGTGTATGTGCATGTGCGTATGTATGTGTGTGTGCATGTGCATGTGTGTGTGTGTGAATTTGTGTGTGTATGTGTGTATGCATGTGTTTGTTTCTATAAGATGTATAGATGTTTGTGGATTTTTGTGTTTGTGTTTATGTCTATGAATGTTTCAATGGGGATAGGATAAGATTTTTGGAGAATAAATATTCATCTCAAATAGGGGAAATTTGAATATAACATGAATGTACTCCATGGTGAGAGAAAAAAAGTGGAGACACAAAACAGTTTTTCAGCTTTGGGAGGGACTACATTGAGGAGAGATGTGAGATAGAAAAGAACTTATAAGATGATATGGTAAATGGGATGTATATGATGATGTTAGTAAATAATTAATAAAATATTCCAAGTATGAGGTATATTAATGTGATGATTTATGAACATGATTGCAGAGATAAGGATGAATAAATTAATAGATGATCTAAGAGAAGTTTATGTGAGACAATGTGTCAAAGATGACGACTTGAGAAAACATATTTTGTAGGAGAATTTGTGTGTTAAATTTTTGATAACATGACAATGTCATGTGTATTACTACTTGATAAAAAGTATATATTAAGAAGAAACGTGATAGAAAACACAATAAATTTTGAGGAAGGCATGTGGTAAGAGGATGAATGTTTCTAATAGAGGAAATATATGGGGTCCAAAATGTGTATAATTTAATTTTTGGAGGATAATATAACAGCGCCATAATCTCATATTTGTTTATTTTTCTATAAAGAACAAATAATTGATTTAGAAAAGCTATCTTAACTAACTCAATTGATCATTATAGTAGAGGCATAATCATGAATATTTTAATTATCTTAGTATGTATGGATCATGTACAATGTTTAATGTATAAGTAATCACCATTTGTTACATTCTCACTATCAATGAGAACATTTAGAGCACAATTTCTAGATATCATTTATCAAGCATGGTTTTCTACCCTTAAAAATTTTAGAGTATTCAACAAGTTATTATAGATCATAAAAACAAGTTTAACACACGTGATTTATTCCTTATAAACTATTATGAAAAATATTCCTTAACATAGTTTCTTTTCTATCAACCCTTAAGCTTATCATATAGAGATCCCAATTATTCATTTGGTTGGCATAATCACATTTCTATTTATGCATAAGAGGTTATTAAACATAAATGATTTTGATGTCAGACCATAGATCCCTTCCACTATGGATACTTACTAAGAAGTGGAAAAACATCAGTAAGAACATGGTGTTCAAAACATTACTTATCCCTCATTCTATAGTTACATACCCACTATAGGAGTATAGAGTATACCACATTGAATTTCTAATATTGGGCTACATCCTAGCTAATAGCATGAATGCACAAAAATAGAGATAACTCTACCCAACTATAATAAATAACACATTAATAAAAAAAAGAAAATAAAAAAATTATACCCACCACCTTATCTAATGTTTTATGGTATTAGAGACTTAAGTATGACATCAATAAGGTAGCCACAACTTTATCTTTAAATCCCAATACACTTTTTATTATATAGAGGATTTACATGGATAGATATTAGGTATATGAGCATGCATCTAAACTATTGTTGAAGTATTCTATTTACACATAGCTTATGAAACCAATACGAAGGATTTCATCATTCCACACATATACATATTCCTATGAAATTCAACAGAAAAATCTACTCTTAGTAGGGTCATAAACCAAGGTGTTTCAATAAATTCCCTATTAATGTGAAGAAATAATGTTTCCCATGATCTCATTACCATTAAAAAATATAATCATCAATCACTATATAGTTCATCATTATTTCCCACATATTAAAATTCACATTAAATCTCATCAATATCCAAAATTTAACATTTTATTTCCTCAAATATATGCATTTAACTGACATTGAAATAAGGTTTACTCATCCACCGAGGGACCCAAAATCATACTAAATTATTTCTGATAATAAATCTCATAGACCATTAAAAATATCCACCAACATATGCATGACCTAATGCATAATGATTAAAAAAACCGCAATACAGGAGTAATGCATTCACTTATCCCCATGCAAAGTGTTAAGACAAGAATTCTCTCTAGTGTCATTAAATACACCTATGATCATCAAGAATTTTCATAGACTATGTAAATATAGTCATTAGGTTTACTAACTCAAAAAATAAAAAAAGTGGCCTTTCTCATAACATTACCCACAAGTAATACCTATTCCAATCTTTTCAGAAAATAATACCACAAATATTTATATAGGTAGTTTTCATTATGCTCTTATAACCCATGTTTCCACTATATTTCCATGTTCTTAGAATTCTTGTATTGCACATCAATTAATAATCTCAAGTATAACACAAATTCTATCCCTTGTAACCAATATAGTTAGAGCTCATACCTTAAGCACAAGATGCCCCAATATCATTATGTTCAAACTAGTCCTAGTTCTAAGAAGAGATAAAAAGACACATCATAATAATACTCTTTAGGAAGGATACTATCTAAATCCAAAGCCATGTATTAACACACAATCAAACATTTTCCAAACTATAGCGAAATGATATACTCTAGATTGAATATGGGGAACATATATTCACCATTAATAATTAACAAGATGTTCATCCATCCTTGTTTAACCAAAAAAATGAGAAACCTTTCCATTATGAGTTTATACGACAGTGCCTAAGTGGACTTCTTGGAACAAGATAAAAAGAAAACATTCACTCATTAGATTAATCTATATGTTACATTTTGTAGCATCAATAATTACAAATCTCTTTAAACATTCATGAAGGGAGAAACATTGAGCTCCAAAAGGTCATCACTTGATGGAATAAACAAATCATATTCAAAATATCTATATAACTAATTGAATTACTATAACTACATTTAAAGATCCTCAATATCTAAATACCCAAATTTTAATATTAACTCCTTGCACCACAATAAATATCATATCCAAGGTAAGATAATACTCAAATGTTAGTGATAGCATAGTTCCCCATTATTTTCATTCCACAATGATACACCCTTCATAAATACAATGCAACTTCCTTTACTATATATCGAATGGAAAATATGAAACCATACACAAATATCCAGTTCATAAATATGCACACCACGCATACCCACTCGCACACGTATGCTCACAAAATGTGCACACACACAAACACACGCATGCACACACACGCACATGCACATGCACATGCACACGTATACACACACACACACACACACACACACACACACACACACACACACACACACACACACACACATGCACGCGCGCGCGCATACGCACACGCACATGCACATGCACATGCACATGCACACGTACATATGCACACACGCACACATGCACATACACATGCACACGCACATGCACACGTGCATGCACACACGCGCGCATGCGCACAAGCACACATACGCGTGCATGTGCACTCGCACATGCATGCATGCACACATAGGCATGCACACACATGTGCGCACATGCACACGCACACACACACATGCATACACACAAACAACTCCAACGCACACCACACACACATATGTGCGTAGGAATGCACACACACGTACACACACGTGCGCGTGAACACACACGTGTACCAATTTTCTAAAACATTTGGTATGTACCATAGTATTTAGGTACAAGCTAATTATTCTTCTTATGATTTTCTAGAGACATCTACTTATATGGATAGAACTGTACAAAAAAAACTCTCCCACTTCAAATTTTCACTCATCATGGTTTTGGTCATCCTGTTGCTTCATGTGGTTTTGTGTCATTCCAAAATTTTCTCCAAAGTTAGAGAGTACCTTTTTCTAGTGTTGAATGTGATCTTTGATTGATATCACCTTAGGTTTGACCTTTAAGCTAGAGATGAGTGATGAAGGATAGTAATCATAATTCACCATTAATAATGAACAAGATGTTCATCCATCCTTGTTTAATCAAAAAGACACACACACAGATGCATGCACGCACACACACACACACGCACGCGCGCACACACACACACAACACACACACACACACACACACACACACACACACACACACACACACACACACACACACACACACACACACACACACACACACACACACACACACACACACACACACACACACACACACACACACACACACACACACACACACACACACACACACACACACACACACACACACACACACATGCACGCATGCACTCATACACACACACACACATGCTATAATCACTACTCATTTAGTAACCCACGTGGTTACTTTCATAATGAGGTAGTGAATATACAATTTTGGGATCATCACCAAGCCATTAATTATACACCAATACACCTCTAATTATAATGCATTATATAAATATTAAGAGCATCGAGTGATATTATCCATAGTTTTTTATTGAGAAATATGGAGAAAGAAGATTGTAAAGATCATGTGGGTCCACGGATAGTTTAGTTTGATTTTCTTAAAGAGTATATGGCATATTTAACAGAAAGATCAAATAGATACTAAATAACCATGAATGATATTCAATATTATCATGTTAAACTTTAACAATTTTTACATCCATATATATATGAAATAGCCTTCCTAAAATATATGAGGTGGCTATAACATCTCTTCCACCTATGTGAGTTGTTTCTAACTCACTCAAAAAATTCATAATTGCTAGCGTTGTTTTACATAAAAACTAATAACAATATATTAACCTTCTAATTTATTAACTTACATTTACCTAATAATAATTACACATGTAATTATTATTCACGCATATAAATTAATTGAGCACCAACTAAGTAATTTCCTAACATTCCCCCCTTAGTGCAAACATGGGGAAAACATATCTTTTTACTTGCACCTACTTTCATGAATAGGTGATTTTTTACTGTAGCATGATCACAAACCCATCATATCATTTTCAAACAGTTAACCACAAACCAAAAATGGTGGTTTTAAATTGGAGTACCACAAACCAAAAATTAATGTTTTCAAGTGGTTTACCTATAACCACATCATGATGTGCCAAGTACCATTATCATCCCTCATCACGTCTCACTACAGTGAATAACATAGGAAATTCTTCTGAATTCTCCTACTCATACACACAAACTAAAAATAGGAAATGGAACATTGGATTATGTCCCCCCTCAAAGTGAAATTTCCACTTATTCAAAAAGGAACACTAAAAACTAAATCATATTGAAAAATGAACGCTTAGCACACCACAAAAATTGAAAGTAAATTGCAAACACACATATCACCAAACCTTTGATGTGTCCCCTTCATTAACGATTGATGATAGGTTGTTAATTGACCTCCAACCTCTATTTTTTCCTCTTTCCTCTGGTATCATGTTGCTAGCTCAGCCAGATTTGATCATGAAACACAATTACAAATCTCCTCTCAACTCAAACGTTGAGTTACATCGAAAATACTTCTGGCTAAAAGTGAGGAATTTTTATTTTATTTTTATAGCTTTTGATAGTGACAACTATCACTGACTATTTCAAATACAACAATTTTGTACTTGACAGACATACTTTTAATGATAAAACAAAAATTTATTCTCTTGATAGAAATATTGACTCATATTGACATACTAAACACATTTGATTATGACATTTATGAAACAAAATTTTACTTGTTAACGCAAAACACTCTATATTATGTTTCATTGACAAAAAATAATGACTAATGGACTTTTAATTTCAAAATGACCATTTAATTATCTCTTATAAAACTATACCATCAAAACTAAATTAAAATTCATGAATTATAATAAACTATAGTTTTATAAATATCCTATTCACCTAGACACATTTAGATGGAGACAATGGTTGTTTTACTATTATAACTACACATTATGTTAATGATAGTGTGAGTTACATTAGCAGGGTCAACTGAACAACTCATGGTCACACAAACTCCAGAAAGGAAGCATAAAAAACCCATATGGAACAACCAAAAACACCTAAAAATAGATACAATAAGAAAAGACAAGGAAACGGAGCTAAGAAGGCCTGAGCCTAGAAAAACCTACAAATCCAAAAGTAAACATAGAATCTGAAGTGATAGATGACCGAGTAATAGGAGGCTCAAATATCCCTTTCTTATCCTTAGACCTCATGAACATTGTCCAATTCTCTGGTAGGGGAGTCAAAGATAACAGAGAATCAAAGTGAGGAAGATCCTACTCTGGGTCTGAACCGTAAGATTTTGACACATGAGATCTTTTAACACATCCTCCAATAGGGGAAATCTCATCACTCATAGTCTCTGAACTTCCAGGGAGATGATTTTCTTCAGTTTTATGTGCTATAAATGGTTTCTAACCTTTAGGCCTTGAAGAAACAACTTTTTTATTTTTTGATTCTTATTAAATAGGAAATCCTCTTGATGTTTTTCCTAATCTTTAGTAGAAAAGTGGGTCTTTGATGTTTTTCAGCATTAGATTAACTCTCTGCCAACTCAAAGATCTCAAAGTTATGATTGGCCTTGCCCTAGTAATTGTTCCTCCGTACTAGGTTTTTTCACCTCCTAATATGTATTAGCCATAACAGGATTCATCCTAGCAGTGGGCTTGATTCCATAACATTATATAAGGAATATAACATTAATCAATAAATCATGAAGGAACAATAAGGTAGAAATTTACATAATTTACAAATAAAAATTATCAAGTCCATTCTGAAGAAAAACATCAATTTATTCTTAAATAAGAGTACTCACCCATTTCTTATATCCCTACACCAAGATAGGAATACTATAAATAACATTAAAATCATTACAAGGAGATGAATTCCTTTAATTTAATAATATCATTCCCAGTAAGAAGTCAAGATAAAATCTTGCAATGTCAAAACAAGCTCCACACCCAAGTTGGAATATAATTGAGTTCTCAATTGGAGTATAATATATAATTTCCATACCATCCCCGTCAATTATCAAGATGATAGGGGGAGCTTGCATAATTCCAATATTCATCCAAAAAATTAATCGACTAAATCATCTCTCAAGTGCAATACAAAATGAGGAAAAAATACAATAGAAACACACACAAACTAGAGATCTCAAAGACAAGAATTGTAAGGGACGTCTGAGGGTAGGGTATGAATACCAAAATACTAATAATCCATCTCATGGAAATAGTAGTACTAACTTCAACATACACAATCAATGGTAGAAAACCCCACATTCAGGTCCTCAAAGTAATAGAACCACCAAGATGAAATGAAATGATAACATTCCCATTTGCAAATAAAATGGGATTTATCTCATGTACTTATAAGATATTTTAAAATAATAAATTATGCATGAATTTAAAAACACTGAGGAGAACTTCCACATTACCTTTTATTCCATCATATTTCTAATTTCTGGTACCAAATTTTGTATTCACCAAAACTAGAGTTATTCTCATTACAACAGAGAATTATAAATCTCATTCTACCCCTTTGAGGATTAAAATTATTTTTACTATATCTACAAATAACAATCATAAAGCTAATAATAAGATTAAAGGGTCCACCATTGGTTATTTTCTTCCCCTCTACTTATTTTATCCCCCAATACCTCCATACTGTTGTATAAGATTCCTTCCAATGGAGGAGTGAAGTGAGACAAAAGAAAATTGGGAAAATAAGTACCATTTTATGGTTAAACAAGTGCACATAGTAACCTAAGAAATCCAAGAAGTACTCGAACTAGGATTTTTCAACAATTTCCTCTTATTTGCATATGAATTCAAGTTGATCTTTGATGTCTTTAACGTTTGGTGTTAAGGCGATCGCACAGAGGTTGAGTTCATGTGTAATGTCAAATTGTTCCCACACTAGTGTCTCTGAAAAATAGGAAGGTTGTTTATGCTAGTGATGGGATGTTCCTGACCTGGTACAATCATCCATAGAGAGAATAACTTGAAAATAGGGATATTAGATAGAAAATAGATTTATATATTGATTGTAAATGTGAACAAAGTGATAAAATGATGAAATGACAGGAATCACTAGTGATTATTATGTACGATTTGTACAGTCACTATTTAGATGAATCACTTGTGATTACTATGAAAAGGATGATTCCTTGATAAGATTAAAATTATATCTAAAACAATTGATTTATGACTTGAATATGGGTTATAATGTGATGTATTAACATAGCTGAATATGAAAACAAAATACAAAGACATACCTTTGTTGATGAATGCTTGAAAATGATGTCGTAGGATTCTTACAGAGATTACAAAGCTTCTAAAGATGTGACAAGGATGTTGAAGATGCAAAGATGATGTAGTTGATGTCATTTAGGTTTCCAATGAGTTAGAGATTCACTGCAAACATCTAAGATCCCTCATTTAATGAAGTTTTGATGTTGCTTATATAATCGTTGGTGATTAGTTAAAATCATTGCTAACAATCTAGGAAAAGTGGGGAAAACCCACTTGTAAGTTCTTTTAACCACTTCCAAAAGGGATAAATTGGGTATGGAGTGAGTGAAAATGGATTAGGAAGATGTTAAGGATGTTAGAGGTTAGGTGGTTAGGGTTAAAATGGGTTAGATGAGTTATAGGTGGTTATGGAAGTCGTTTAGGATAAGTAAAATAAGCATTTACTAAGGGGTAAAATGTGATTTTACGAGGGTGAGGACATGGTTTATAGGATAAATGATAGGTTTAATGTTTTGAGTATGAATGTGAGGATTATGGATAAACAATGTAGGGTACCAAAAAACAGGTGTCTACATTTGCCCCTTTTTGTCAAGTGGTTTGTGATGGACAAGCCATTAGACAAAAATGAGTGAAGAATGATCGTATTTGTGTTGGATAGGTGGTCCCCCCTCAAACTTGGGGTCATTGTGATGAAGTGCAATGGTCACAATTTGAATAGGTTGTTGATGAGATAGGCTTGTGTGTTGTTTGTGTTTTATTTAAGATGCCCTAAGACTGGCATGAAAACAAATTTCCACAAAGGTGGGCTTGTGCCACCAAGAGAGTCAAGTGATAGGGAACCAATGGGTTCTCAACCTATAGATGTATGACTCATAGGAAGAATAGCTGTGGAAAAGGTTCCCAGAAAGTGTATAATATCCACGGTGTATCGGAGAGGCTCCATATAAAGGATGTTGCCACAAAGGTGGGCTTACGTGACCATGAAGTCAAGTGATAGGGGAACCAATGGGTTCTCAGTCCTATAGACGTATGACTTAACAATGGAAAAGGGAAAAGTTTTCCTGAAAGGCTACAAAATTTTAGATGGATTTGATAAAGGTAGGATTTGTATAGATTGATTGAATTTGGATTTTAAGAGGGTCTCGAAGCCCAAAAAAGGAAGCACATTCTTTAAAACATGTGCAATTGTTGGCAAAGATGAGAAAAATGATGGTTTGATAAAGGCTTGGAGGACAATCAATGATGTTTTGGATAAAGAGAGGTAATTGATGGTGATTACCCTAGGTCGTTGGTGATTTGAAAAAATCATAGTCACCTATTAGCCGAATCGTAGGCTATTGGGTGGGTGGGAAAATTTTTAATATAAAAGTGGTTTTGGAGGCTCATTTGGTATATTGTGATTTGAGAACTTAAGAGACGACATAAACCATAATTTTTTAGTTTTCAATATTTTTAGTGAGATGGAGGAAGCTTGGAGGTGTGTAGAGGCGACGGAGGCCCATACATGCCAAGGTGGGTGGTTTTTTTTATATTTTTGTGTTTATTTATTTATTTTTTTCTAGAAATTTGGAATCACTTCAAAAACCACTAATGATTTCATATGAAATCACTAGTGATTAGTATGGGTCACTAGAAATTTTGATAGGGTTATCAATGATTCAAGTAGGTCTCATTTTTAGTTTTCATGTTTTTAGATTTTAAATTGATTTATTGTTTCTAATGGTGTGTTGTTTCATTGTGGATGCATACTAGAGAGAGATTGACTACACAGAATAAGATCCTGAAGATATTAGATGATGTTTGAGGTTGATTGTCAAATGTTTATTGGGCTCACTTGAAGGAGGTTAGATTAGGAGGGATGCATCATTACAGATGCATCCATAGAGACATGGGTTTATTGTTGGGATTATTTTAGTGATGGGACCATGTTACAGGCACGTTCTAGTTTCCTACATGAGATATGACAGTGACATTGGAGGATATACATAAGATATTGTGCTTACCAGTATAGGGTGAGTATGTATATGTGATTGATGAGGTAAGAAGGGGTGTTTTGATGTAGATATTGTATGGAGATGATGGGTCTTATGTGGTTTATACTTCTGGGTATTTTTCATATGGAACCTTATATAGTGATGATAAGGATGGTCAGGCCCTAGTCATGATGATGATGATGATGATGGGTATTAGTTGTTATGCCTTACCAGATTCATCTAGAGGAAGATTTTCATGGATAATAACTAGGGTATTAGTTGATATGATTGTCTAAAGGATATATTTCACTTAGTCCCCTTAGTTTTTGTCACAGGTTTACAAGGATTTGTGGTCTTGGAGTACTAGATGCATATTTGGAGTGGATGTATCATTTTTATTGGAGTTTTGGGCCTATGAGCACATTACAATGGCTTAGTCGAGGGGAGTATCATGGATGATATGGGTAGATTTGGATGATTCAATAGGATTTATTTAATGTTAATCATACCATGCATCCATGGGGTTTGTTAGAGGTGAGGATTAATACAGATAGCTCCTAGTTAGCTTACAGGGTGGAGACATTATTTGGAGTCATTATACAAGTTTCTTTCTATAGCTTGGTGTAGAGGGTGAGTTGAGGGAATTAAATAAGAATAGGTTGGTTTGGGGTTAGAGGGAGGAAAAATGGGATTTGATCATATTTAGTCATGTTAGGTGACAATTTAGATTGATTAATGATGTGTCGGAGGTAGCAGTGGCCTATTGGAGAGATGTTGCGAAATCAGTTTAGCACTATCAGTTGTTCAAAAGATAGTTGATATAATAGATGAGGAGGAATACGGGGTGATAGTATACATGTGGGGAGTAGTAGTGGGGCATGATGATGTCGAGGTGATAGATTCCTATGCTACATGGTGGCAGGGGTAGCTAGATGGACCTGAGAGGCGGGTGTCATCCTATGTAGAGGATGCACCTCAGGAGAGTGGTGGTAATTAGGGTGGAGATGAGGATGATAATGTGGTTTTATTAGAGGCCATTGTAGTGATTTTTGAGGCCAAGATGAAGGCTGCATGTTAATTTGCCAATTGGGCCACATGATAATAGCTGAGAGAGATATTATGACTAGATGAGAGAGATGGGATGAGCCAAGAAACTCACTACTATGTAGGCACCAGCTTACATAGGCCAAGATATGATAGAGATATATAGATGAGATAGAGAGGCCTTGTGGAAAGGCCTTTGGAGTGACAGGGACATCAATCTCAGGGGTGAGCTACAGGAAGCTAGATTTAGACTAGTGGTCAGATGGGACCACCTAGTGATGTGAGTGTAGTGAATAACATGCATTATGTGATGAGCTTCAATATTATGAAGATATAGTGAGGTGGAGGATTCCTAATGAGCCTCACTATATTATGTTTTTAGATCAATAACGTCATGTTCCTTCAGGTAGTGTCATGAGAGTGGGTCAGCCATCTATATGTCCAGGAAAGGGACCATCCAAAGGCCTAGATGATGATGGGAGCAGTACCTGAGGTATTGATGCAGTTCAGTTGAGGGTAGGTGTTTGCATGTGATAGATACATGTATGACATTCAGTTTTGATGATGTATAAATTATTGTAGATAAATGAGGCTTTTGAAGCCCTTGTGATAATACACTTTTGATATTTACATGATTTCCATGTTTCAGTTATGATGTTTGTAATGATGTGATAAATATTGTGATATATGAGGATGATTTTTTTAACCCTTTTGATGATGTTTGATTTTTTATATGATGATAAATATATGATCTTGCTTTTTGATTAATGCACTATATATGGATAGGAATAAGAATATGAGATGTTTGCTTCTTTATTGTTCTGGACATATATAGTGTATGATGGTAAATTGTTATAAATGTATGTTACTGCACATGTTATGATTTGTACTAGGTGTTAACAGATGACTCAAAATAGTAATTCATACTAGGATCATATATGGATGTGGGATAGTTGTATATATCCTTTTCTTGACATGGGAAAGGTTTGTGTGTAGCAAACATGGGGAAATGGGTTCTTCTTGATAGTTCCAAGGTTTTTCCCCAACTTTATTATATTGCACAAGTTGATTGATGATGGAAGCTTGCATTTTATGGGAAAGTTGATCAATGTGGGAAGACTTCCTGGTATGGCTTATTTGTTTTAATTTTTGATAATAGGATTGGTCAATGTGGGAATCCCTTTTTTATACGATTACTTATCAATACAGGAAGTTCCTATTGTGTATTTGATTGGGTATCCATCCTTCAAGGGAGTGGTCTATGATTTTATTGACTTTTTATTTCATGGTAGCCATCCTTCAAGGGAGTGGTCTATGATTTTATTTGACATGTTTTATTTTTTATAGTCCATCCTTTGAGGGATCGGTCTATATTTTGATTGTATCAATCCCATAGATATTTTGATTTTTGAGATGAGTGTAAGCCGAGGTGACCAATTTAGAAGTGGATAAATAAGTCTGCATGCTACACTTATATCCTTTTCATGTCGCTTAAATCAGGATAAGATAGGGGGATGATAAGAGTAATGATTGTGGGGTTCCCTAATTATGAGAAGGGAACTTGTCCATGAGGAATATTCTATGAGAAAAAATTGTGGTTCCCATATTCAAGGTCATGAAATGCTATGTTAATAGAAGAGACCACATGATTCCAAATCATTACAAGGAGTGATAGGATGTGTGGGCTGATGGATGGAGATCATAGTTTGACTAAGGTCTCATGAGTCGATAAGTTAACAGTAGAACAACTATAAGTGCAGTGCATTAAGAGGATCCTTTTCAGGTTTACCATCAAGGGAGGCTAAACGATAAGCCCCAGACCCATATTTATGAGTGATAATATATGGTCCAAGCCAGTTCGGAGAAAAATTTCCACATTTACTCTTTTCCATGTTAGTGACATGTTGGTTTTCTTTGAGAACGAGATCACCAATGTTAAAGTCACGTTATATGATATGTTTGTTATAGGCTCATTTGATTCGTTCTTGATATATGTTGACATGTTCAACGGTGGTTAGACGATATTAATATAACATTTCAAGTTGTGATAGGTGTTCTTGACAATATTCTTCATCAGGGAAAGTCTTTTAGAGAAATGCATGTAAGGATGGGATTTTGAACTTTGAGAGGAAGAATGAATTCGGTGTCCATATACTAAGGATAATGGTGTAGCACTTGTAGGATTTCAAAATTTGTTCTGATATGCCCATAATGCAAATGGGATTTGAAGGTGCCAATTTCTACTAGCTTGGTCAAAAAATTTCATGAGGATTTTGTTGAGTGTTTTGTTGGGTGTTTCATCTTGGTCATTTTCTTGTGGATAATAAGGAGATGAAAAGATGAGTTTGATGTTGTAAGTGTCACAAAGTTTTTGAAATTTCTTTTTTTTGAAGGATTTTCCATTATCTATGATGATTTTATGTGGTATACCAAAATGACAGATAATGTGATGATGGATGAATTCAATGATTTTATCTATTTTAGTGGAGATAAGGGGGATTAATTCCACCCATTTCATGAAATATTCAGTCATTGTGATGATGGAGTTGTTTAATTGTGATGAAAAAGGGTGTATAAGTCCAATAAGATGAAGCCTTCATTGTGAAAATGGCCACAAGTCTTGTGTTGGTTGAAGAGCATGTGGTTAGGGATATGTGTGAGATTGGAATGTTGTTGACATTTGATGCATTTCTTGATGTAGTCACAATAGTCTTGGTTAAGCGTAGGCCAATAGTATCCCATGTGTAACATGCATTTAGCAATAACTAAACTTTTGAATTTTCCACTACATATGTTATCATGCACTTATTAGATAGCTAGACGAGCCTCAAAGGTTTTAAGTCACTAGAGGAGGATGTTGTCAAATCCTATTTTAGAAATGATACCCTTTATTATGAAATATAAAGATACGCATTATTAAAAATATATTTTTCCATTTTCAGATAGATATGAGGGGATTTTTTTGCTGGAAAACCAACCATACATCTATGTATACCAAGTGTCAATTGAGTTATCTTCTATGTGATTAATAGTGGGAAGTTCAGTGTTGGTATAGGACTGTTGATCAAGTTTTTTTAGAATGACAAAAAAATTAGAATCATCTGGTGACAAGGGAATGATAGAGGAAAGTAAATACATGGTATATGTGAACTTATTAGATGAGTAAGGGGTTATTTTGATGTCATAGTGGTTAAATAGTTGTAGTAAGTCTTTAAGGATAGTTATATATTTTTAGGGGACCTCATTTTTACATTGGTAGATTTCTTTGATTTGGTTGTTGAAAAGTGGTGAGTCTCTGTAGATGTCAAGGATTTTTATGCCGAGAAAGGTGGTTGTCTAAAGTCCCATTATGAGAGCCTCATATTCCATCATGTTATTAGTCCATTCAAAATTTAGTTTGATGAATAATGGAATAGGAGTATCTAAAGGGGGTAATATGACTATTCTGGAAACTACACGTTGTCTACATTTGGACCCGTTAAAGAAAAAGTAATTTTAATAGGGTTGTTTTCATGATCCGTAGAATTGAAAGATTCATCTAGAAAGTGTTTGTAAGGCAGTGGATTGGTAGTAAGGTGAGATTCAACAATCTAATTGGTAATGACCTACCCTTTGATGGATTTATAAAAGATGAACTCAAGGTCAAATTCAGTCATAAGTATGAGTCACTGAGTGATATGATCATTGTGATATGGTTTGGAATGCATATATTTGAGTGGATTAAATTTGGTGACAATGTAGGTTTTGTGATTGATAAGGTAGTGACAAAGTTTAAAAGTTACAAAGTAAAAGGCAGAACATAACTTTTTGACTTCTGAATAATGGGTTTTGTACTCATGAAGGGTGCAACTTATGTAATAGATAGCTTATTCCTTACCTTGTTCATCTTGAGGTTCCACCATGGCTCCCAAGGAATGGTCAGTCATAGAGATATAAAGATAGAATGACTCCCCCTCACATGCAAATGTAATCATTGGGATTGATAGAAGATAGTATTTGAGGGCATCGAATGCTTGTTGATAATTATTGTCCCACTTGAAGTGGATTTCCTTTCTTAAGAGGTGATGGAAAGGTTGATAGTGGTCTGATAATTGATGAATGGATTGAAGCTTTCCTTGAAGGCTAAAAAGTTGTTTAAGATTATTTGGTGAGGTCATTTCGATAATGGTATTGACTTTATTGGGGTCAACTTCAATTCCCATGATAGAAACTATAAAACCAAGGATTTTTCTTGTGAGAACTCTGAAAATGCACTTAACAAGATTAAGACAAAGAAATAATAGTAATAAACATGCAAAGATCACATCTAGAATGGCTAAATTGTCTCTTCATTGTTTGGATTTACCTAGGATATCATCGACAGAGTCTTCTATGGTTTTTTGGATGAAATCATGGAAGATATAATTCATGGCGCATTAATAAGTAGCTCCTGCATTTTTTACGCCAAAGGGATTTACTCTATAGAAGAAGGTTCCCTGTGGGGTGATAAAGGATGTCTTTTGTTGACCCTTTGGTGCAATAAGGATTTGATTGTAACCAGAGAAACTATCCATAGGGGAACACATCTTATTGCATGTTGTTTAATAGATGAGCATGTCGATGTTGGGTAGAGGAAAATTATCATTAGGGAAAGAAAGGTTAAAGTATTGTAATTCCATGTAGATGTATAATTTTCTAGTGGTTTTAGTGAAAGGTACGATGTTAGAAACCCATTGTGGATAATCAATAGGAAGTATGAAGTTGGCTGAAAGAAGATGTTTGAGTAGTAACACAATACAAGGATGTATTCTATGAAGTTTTTACTTTACGGGTTTATAATTTGGGATGGTATCAATGTTATGGATAATGATGTTAGGGTCTATACCAAGCATGTCACTATAGGACCATGTGAAGGATTGATTGTGTTTGGATAAGAAAACAATGAATTGTTTGAGTTCACACGGGTCTAAGGCTTGGCCAATTTTAACAATGTGTGGCTCTTGCAATGTGTCAATATTAACATCATTGGTTAATTTGTTGAGAAGTGTAGGTGTTTCAGGAGGAATGGTTTTCTCGAGATAGTTTTCCTCAGGACTCATACAAATCAAGATAGCATCGTCATCATGGAAATGAATACTTTCACCAATAGGGGAATATTCCTCTATTATATGTGGTAACGTTCCACACTTCTTTGTCTTCCTGTACATAGTTTCAAAAAACTTTCAAAATAAAAAAAATCAAATATGTTTCAAGAAAAATAAAAAATAATATAAATCATCCTACAAAACATCACTCTTTGGTTCTTATTTGTTCTTGTGTGTGACTCACAGACCATCTTGATCTACCTCCATAAAAAAATTTGGTTTTCTTACTATGTTTGTACTCTATGGCACAATGAGTTGCTTGGTATTGTTTCATAGTGTACAATTACTTTTCATATGACCCAAGTGTCCTACATTATTCCCCTTACATGTATCCTTGCTAGGGGCACTATATATTAACCCTTGTCACAGGTCAGAATCAAATCTTGATAACAAAAACATTCCATTTTGTTTCTCTATTAGGTTAGATTGTTTACTTTCTCATATTGCATTGCATTATGTATGTTTCAAGGAGTTAGGAATATTTTACTTTTTCGTATTGTTTTACATTTGTATGTTTCATGGAGTTGGTATTTTCAGAAATGGACAATTTTTCATATTATGGATTTTCATGTCATTCTACTTTTATTGTATGACTATATTTTTATTAAATATTGATGACATAGATCTTTAGCTATAATATGACAATACAGTTGTTCCAATGCAGTGGGTGAAGGCTAGTTCTCCTCTCCCTTTCTTGATATTTACTTTTGATCTGACCGTTGGATCGTCCTGAAATTTTATAGGGCGGTAGATATACATTAGTAATATGTTGATTCAACATTTTCTTTAAGGTTGTGTCCATTTTGGCACATTTTCGGGCCGGATTCCTTCATCTAGTGGCCTAAAATTGGCTCCGAACATTTTTTTCGCTTTTGACTAGGTCTTAGAACTTTAATAACTTTTGTTGTGCTTGTTAGAATAAGTCAAAATTTTGTGTGAGCCTTAATTTATGAATGCATATTTGGCACGCAAATTTTGGGCCCATCCGATTTGTTTTGTTGGTAGTAGGTAATTTTTGGCATTTTAGGGTTTTTTGGCATTTTAGGGTTTTAGAGTAGACGTGAAATAAAAGGAGGATTGTAATGATGTAAAATATTAGTGTGGATTCTAGAATGAGAAGAAAGCTATTTTGAAACTCCTAGTTTTTATTTGCAAAGTTTTTTATGTGTATTTTGGAGGTATTTCAACCTCTTGCAGCTAGATTCACATCAATTGGTATCAGAGCAGGATTTTGATCTTGCGGAAATAGTTAAGGTAACATATTACATTTTTATATGTAGTTTTTACCTCTATTTTATATAATCATGGCTAGACACGGGAGGGGAGGTTATGCCCAGATGAATAGGCATATGCAGGAGCTACAGAGACAAGTTGTTGAGCTCACAGGAGAAGTTACCCACCTTAGAAGGAGACATGCAAATGGGGATGCAAACCCAGATAGTGATACTGAAGAAGTACCTCCATTAATGAATGAAGGAGGAGATGAAGAAGAAAATGAGAGAGATGAAGAAACCTTGAATGAGATACCATTTGAGGAGAGATTGATCCAGGGCATTAGAGGGAAAGAATGATGACATCAAGATTAATGTTCCTGATTATGGTGGAGGGTTACGACTAGAGGAGTTGATTGACTGGTTGAATCGCATGGAAAAATTATTTGAGTGGAAAACCCTTTCAGAGGAGAAGAAGGTTAATTTTGCATGCACTAAGTTGGCTGGACATGCATTGATCTAGTGGGATCACCTACAAAATGAAAGACAAAGGAATGGAAAGGGAAAGATCCGAAACTGGAATAAAATGGTAAAGAAGTTGAAAGAAAATTTTCTTCCTATAGATTATGCTCAGACACTCTTTCAAAGGTTCCAAAACCTAAGACAAAAGGATCTCAGCATTGAGGAGTATACCAATGAATTTTACAAGTTTTCAATCAGGGTGGAACAGGGAGAGTCTGAAGAACAAAGGGCTACATGGTATATAAATGGGTTGAGTTACACCATACAAGATGAGCTGAGTATGCTCCGGATCCATAGCCTAGATGATGCTTATCAACTTGCATTAAAGGAAGAAGAAAAGAACAAGAGGAATAATTTTAGAAGAGGTGTGAAGAGAGGTCCATCATCATCTCCAATGAGAGGAAGGGGTAGATTTGAATCTACAAAAGGTGAATCCTCTAATGCAGAAGGGCATGAAGATTCTGGTCAAAGCCATGGTAACTACCAAAGAGGTAGGGGGTTTCAGAGGGGAAGAGGTTATAATGGAGGATGGGGCTGGAATAGCCCCCAAAGGTAATATACATGTTACAGATGTGGTGAAGAGGGGCACAGATATTTTGAGTGTCCGCACTATCCTACACAAGATAGATGGAAAGGAGAACAACCATGAGTAAATCTGGTTGAAGCTGAAGAGAAGAAGAAATGGAGGTTACTAGCAGACTTGGGTGAAACCCTCATGATAAGGAGGACAATGATTGTCCCAAGGAAGGAGAAAGAACATGATGTTGTTGGTGCTGATTCATGGCTGTCGAACAAATATATTTCAAACAAGATGCACCTCTGGAGGAAAGGTATGTAAAATTATTATTGATGGTGGTAGTTGTGAAAATATGGTTTCAACTGTGATGGTTGATAAACTCAATCTGAAATGTGAGAAAGCACCCATATCACTATCGTATATCATGGTTCAAGAAAGGGAATGAGGTAACCATAGATAAAAGATGCCTTATAAAGTTTTCAATTGGGAATACCTACAAGGATGAGGTGTGGTGTGATGTTATCCCAATGGATGCATGCCATATATTACTAGGGAGGCCTTGGAAATACGATAGAAAGGTTACACATGATGGAGGGAAAAATACATATACCTTTTGGAAGGATGGTGTAAAGGTGGTCTTATTACCCTTCAAAGAAGAAGAGAAGAGTGAGGGCTTATTGGCTACAAAAGAGTTTGTTACAAAAATGGAAGAAGTTGGATGGTGTTATGCACTAATGTCAAAGAAGGTGGAAATAGAGGCTTTAATATACCCTGTTGCTATGAAAAAGGTACTAAAAGAATACAAATATGTCATACTAGATGATCTACCAGATGGGTTACTTTCGAACCGAGATATTCAAAACCATATTGATTTGATCCTAGGATCGGCCCTTCCAAATCAGGCAGCCTATCGGATGAGTCCGACATAGAGTGAAGAGTTGAACAGACAAGTGACAGATCTAATACAGAAAGGGTTAGTGAGAGAAAGCATGAGTCCATGTGCAACTCCAGTGCTATTGACTCCCAAAAAAGATGGAGACTGGAGAATGTGTGTAGACAGTAGAGCCATAAATAAGATCACAATTAAATATCGGTTCCTATATCCAAGATTGGATGATATGATGGATGTGGTAACAGGAGCCCGATATTTTAGCAAGATTGACCTGTGGAGTGGTACTACCAGATCCGAATCTGTGAAGGGGATGAATGGAAAACTGATTTTCAAAACAAAAGATGGATTGTACGAGTGGATGGTGATGCCATTTGGGCTATGTAATGCACCTAGTACACTCATGAGGCTAATGAATAGAGTTCTCCAAGAATACAATGGTAATTTTGTTGTCTATTTTGATGATATTCTGATATTTAGTAAGACAGTGGAAGAAAACTTGTTACATATGAAATTGGTGCTAGACTTGTTACGTAAAGAGATTCTATATGCAAACTTAAAGAAGTGTAGATTTCTTCAGAAGAGTCTTGTTTTTTTGGGGTTTGTCATATCAGAGGATGGAGTGAGGATGGATGAGGAAAAAGTAAAGGAAATTTTGGAATGGCCTATTCCAAGGAATGTGACAGAGGTTCGTAGTTTTCATGGATTGGAAACTTTTTATAGGAAGTTCATCAGGAATTTCAGTAGCATTATTGCACCCATAACAGAGTGTACAAAAGGGAGGGAGTTTGTCTAGACCAAGGAAGCAACAGATAGTTTTGAATTGTTGAAGAAGAAAGTGTCAGAGGCACCTGTTTTGGTATTGCCATATTTTAGCAAGGTCTTTGAGGTTGATTGTGATGCCTCACATGTCGGGATTGAAGCTGTACTGAGTCAAGAAGGATGACTTGTGGCATTCTTCAGTGAAAATGATAAATGAAGTCAGGAGGAAATATTCTACTTATGATGTGGAATTTTATGCTATTGTTCAGGCATTAAGGAACTGCAAGACATTACTTGGTAGCAAAGGAATTTGTACTCTTCACTGACCATGAAGCCTTGAGGTATGTAAACACACAGAATAAACTAAATAGTAGGCATGAAAAATGGGTTTCATTTTTTAAAAAATATACTTTTTTTCTTAAAGCATAAGTCAGGTAAGCAGAATCAAGTTGCTGATGCCTTGAGTAGGTGTGTAGCACTTTTGACAACAATGGAAAATGAAGTAGTAGGGTTTGAGGTAGTTAAGGAATTATATGAAGGTGATCCAGATTTTGGTGATGTTGTGAGACACTTAAGGAACCAACAGTAGGTAGTGTTCTTCTGATTATTTGATGCAGGATGGTTATTTGTTTAAGGGGGAAACAATTGTGCATCCCTACTGGTTCAATGAGAGAAAATATTATAAGAGAATTACATAGTGGAGGGTTGGCTGGACACTTTGGTATAAGTAAGACAATTTCTCTTGTTGTAGAAAAGTATTATTGGCCAAAGGTAAAGAGGGACATAAGTAGGATTGTAGCAAGATGTAGAGTGTGCCAAATGGCTAAGGGTCATGCACAGAATACTGGGTTGTATATGCCATTACCTTTCCCTACAGGGCCATGGGTTGATTTGAGTATGGATTTTGTGTTAGGACTTCCTAACACACAAAAGGTAATGATTTTATCTTTTTTGCGGTTGATATATTCTCTAAGATGGCACATTTCATTACTTGTAAAAAAACTAATGATGCTTCCAAAGTTGTAGTTTTTTTTTTCAGAAGTGGTTAGATTACATGGAGTTCTAAGAATGATCACTTTAGATCGGGACATGAAGTTTTTGAGTCACTTTTGGAAGACTCTGTGGAGGAAATTGGGGACACAACTACAGTTCAGTAGTGCATATCACCCCCAAACTGATGGGAACACGGAAGTAGTGAACAAAAGCTTGGGAAATATCCTATGTTGCATAGTTGGAGAAAAGCCAAAACAATGGGACTTAGCTTTACCACAAGCTGATTTTTCCTATAATAGCTCAGTAAACAGGTCAACAAAGAGGTCTCCTTTCCAGATTGTATATGGTAGGAATCCCAAGGGGGTCCTAGATCTGATTGTGCTACCTGGTGAAGATAAAACTAGTGATGATGCAGAAGCATTTGTAGAACACATTCTACAGTTGTAGGATGAAGTGAGGGAAAAGCTAAAAGTGAGTAATGCACAATATAAAGCAACTGCAGATGCCAGTAGGAGAGTAAGTGTATTTGAAGAAGGAGATATGGTGATGGTTCATCTTAGAAAGGAGATGTTTCCAAAAGGGACATATAATAAACTCAAGTATAAGAAGATTGGGCCATGTAGGATTCTAAAGAAAATGAGTGATAATGCCTACAAGGTGGAACTACCTGACAACTTTGCTATCTCACCAGTTTTTTATGTTTCAGACTTATATAAGTTTCCAGGTCATGATGAAAATGTTTGCAGAAGGAGGAAGAAATAAACTTGGAGCAGCAGATGTCGAAGAAGAAAAAGGAGAGGGTAATGCGTGTCTTGGACCAAAAGACAGTCACTACTAGACATGGGAGCTACAACAAATATTTGGTACATTGGGAAGGTTTGCAGCAAGAAGAAAATACTTGGATTTCTAAGTGGGAGCTTGAAGAAGATTGATAGTGAAAATTAGATGAATTCAATCAACTGAATTCGCAGGAGTTGAATTCTTTTCAACCTAGGGGAGAATGATGCAGGAGCATAACTTGTGGAGACCATAACTTTTGATCTAACCGTTGGATCGTCTTGAAATTTTACAGGGTGGTAGATATACATTAGTACTATGCTAGCATCTACTCTCTATTAAAGGTTGTCACCGTTTTGGCACATTTTCGGGCCCAGATTCCTTCATCTAGTGGCCTAAAATTGGCTCCGAATGTTTTTTTCGCTTTTGACTAGGTCTTAGAACTTTAATAACTTTTGTTTAGCTTGTTAGAATAAGTTCAAAATTTTGTGTGAGCCTTAATTTATGAATGCATATTTGGCACGCAAATTTTGGGGCACATATCTGAGTTGTTTTGCTAGTAGGTAATTTTTGGCATTTCAGGGTTTTTTTTTACATTTTTGGCATTTTAGGGTTTTTTAGAGTAGACGTGAAATAAAAGGAGGATTGTAATGATGTAAACTATTAGTGTGGATTCCAGAATGAGAAGAAAGCTATTTTGAAACTCCTGGTTTTTATTTGCAAAGTTGTTTATGTGTGTTTTGGAGGTATTTCAACCTCTTACAGCTGGATTCACATCAATTGTAGTATACTCTGAGTTTTGTTAAAGTTGGCTTCACTTACACACATATGTTTGAGATGCTATTAAGAACAATGTATATTGATCTTTAATATTAGCTCGATTAATTTGAGCAAATATTTAAATTGAGAGCGAATTGGCTAAATAATAGATGACTTATTTCAATATAGGTTTTTACCCCCATTTTCTAACCTAAAGTCGATAAATATAGTTGCCTACATTCCATTAGCTTAATTGGCCCTTATAGAGTCTAGCTTTAGATGTATCAATGTAACATACCTTACCATCAATGAATCTCCCTTTATGATAAAGTTGTATTGAATAATTAGATTGTGTCATTAATCTAATTTTATTTCCTTTCTAGCCATTAATTCAAGCTAAGCAAGTCATAAGTGCCCCATTTTTTCATTACATTCCTCCCATTTTTTAAATTGCATGCTTAAATTTCATATAAAAAATTTACAATAAGAGTTGGCCCGTACTAATTAGTCATTGCATTATTAATAAGAGTCCCCTCAATCGTGCCATAGTCACTATCCAAGGACAAATATAAATCCTTTAATTGTTATGTTGACATGTTAACCCCCTTTCATATGGATCCTTATCCTCATTGCAACTTTAAGCCAAAGCTTACTAGGTTATTACAATCATAGTAAAGGATTTTGATGCTTTTTATCCATTAGGATATATAAGCGAGTCGCATTACCTATCTATTTACACCTGTACACACCTAAAATGAGCATAGAGTCTAAGCTATAGCCATTTTCCTCATCTTAGGGCATTCTCCATTAGACTGGAGCTAAAAATCATCCCTTTGCATTCAATCCTCCAAGATATTTTGTGAATATCAATGGAGTTAATTAAGAAAGTCCTTGTTTCCATGACTTGATAAACCTTCATCCTTAAGCCTCTTAGATCAAGAAAAAACTATTAAATCTTTGATAGCTAAAGGATCTACCTAGGGACATTCCATTGAGTTATATTGCTAAAGAGTAGAGCAATAAATGTTAGCATATTTATCTTGAACTTTGTTTTTTTCCAAGTTTTAATATATAGTGTTGTTGTTTATTACTTTTTTATCTCTTAGCATGATGGTGCATAGATGTTAGTTTAGCATTGTTTTGAAGCTGCTAGGTATGAGTTTCAATTTCACTAACATATCTAACTAATTCCTACACACAAGTTACATTGGAACAAATTCAAAATCCAAGGTCATTTACCTCTGACGTCATACAATCTATTCCCCACAAACTTCAAATACAAATAGGTGTATTATTTCTTATATATTTTTCTTTTTCTACATGTATTAGTTATATATTATTCAGATAGTCTTTATCCATTAATAATCAGTCAATAAATTTAAGTGTGAGTTTGATTCATTTAAAGTTTGAGGATGAGTCTTTTTTCATTATGATAATTGTATTGAAAAGTAATCTTTAATTACTTTTCATCATCTTTTTTGCTAAAAGTCGTAAAAGTTATAGTTGTTAAAATTGTAAAAAAAGTCGATACAAAAAAAGGGGGGCCTTACAGACTCATTTTCAGTGTTACCTAATGTTGAAGCCCAAATCAAGGGGGGAATTTCAAATTGGACCCATGATCAAAATTAGCTGAGTTAAGCAACATATTTACTAGATGTCAGAGGCAACAAAGGGAAGAGGGAAATCAATGCCTCTTATCAGTCACCAATGATGGGGACACATTTTTTTATGGTGGCATCCCTTTTTCAATTTGATTTGATTTACTTTTAAGTGCTCGTTGTGTGAATAAATAGAAATTTCACATTGTGGGGGGAACATAAAACCAAGGTTTCATTTCCATTATGAACCTAAAATGGCTAAAGTCAAGGGAAACTTCCAGTGGTAGTGGAAGTTTCCTATGTTTTTTGAGATCGAGTGGCACCGATCAACAACACTAGTTATAATAAAGAAAATTGTGATTCTTATAGAATGTGGTGTGAATTTATTTCTAGATTTAAGTTTTTTACTTTGAGTGGTGTGTGGTTTCATTCCCTTACCATGAATGAAACATGGAGGATGTGCATTTTAGATGCTGAGAACAACTATATAGGAGGGAAGTTGAACTAGAGTGATCCTTTGACTATAGAGATCCTTTCCCTGTCATACTTCTAACATCGATTGGCCAATGAAATCTAGTGTTCACTAGAATTAAAAGTGGGAATTGTTGAGTTCACATATGTAGGTGAATTAGTGTAAGTGTGATCATCAGGTATGGGATTCATTGTGGTGAAGAGGATAGGTCATGTGTAGAAAGATCTAGACAGTAAGATCAAAACCATCAATATTCAGACCTAAAAGTATGCGGAGGCATACAATTCTATTTCTAGTTCTTGAGATATGTTTTCTTCCCATTTAAACACTAAGGGGGGGAATGTTAGGAAACTAGTGTTTATTGTGGTTAATAATTACTATGTTGTAATTATGTTAGGTTTTATGTCGTATATATATTGTTATAATAATATATATTTATGACATGTTTATTGTTAGGCATATTGTTAGCGTGGTTATAGGGAGTTCCTATAGTTTATGAACTGTAATCTCCTATAAAAGTGTAACCTATGAATATGATTATGATGAGTATTATTCATATACTATAACTACTATTCATATTTATTGTGAAAATATATTTCTCTTTAGATTGATAACGCCATTGTAGTTATGTCCATCTATTTTTCAAGTACACTTCTAAACATTATTATTACAACCTTGAAATTTTGGCATAATTTCCAATTAATATAGTTATATCTAGATATATTTTTTATGGTATTTTTTGTGCATTTATTCTTATTTACCCCAATAAGTTGTTTGAATGATGAATTGTGTTGAAAGCAATTTTTATTATGTAAAAACTTGTATTGACCAAATTCCTCATCTACAGCAACTTATATGCATCAAAGGCATCATCTGCAACAACTAGTACATATCCAAGAAACGTGTCCACAACAACCCATCTGCAGCTAAAGGAGATCATATACAACAAAGATTCTGCATGATGAAGATATTTTGGAAAGCATGATGAATAGAACTCAATTCTATATGTGTCATTGAAGAAGCAGTTACAGTTGGAACGTGTATAACTGGGAAATAAATCAACCTTTGATTTGGTCATTCATTACAAACTGGTGAAGAACTGATTGATTGAGTTAACACATGGTTAAAGGAACTATTTGATTACCTGAACATTTATTATGTTTTTTTAAGCTAAGCACATGTTATGAGTTATGTAACATGTATTGAATATATCATTTTTATATTAAATATATTTCATGTTTTCTACTAAATATCTTTCACTCAGGGTTGAAACTCCTAGTTGTAATCTTCTTCTTCTCACATATTTCTATAAATGATAAATATAAAATAAATGTTAATATTGGTATGGATGTCCATTATTCATATAATTCATTGATAGTATGATTACCAAAGGATATTGCTTTGTTACTTGATGTAATTTTTATGCAATTTCAATTAAGATTTGATTTTTGTTCATTAGTTCCTAGTTGTAGAATCTTGGAGGGATTAGTACCCAAGTCAGGTCCCACTTGTGGTCTACTAATCCCCTCCATTTATTTATTTCTTGCATGTTTACCTAGAGAAAAATTTACTTTCTGTATCTGCATTCTTAATTTACATCTTTTTCTTAGTGATAATGTTTAGAAACCATTCATTTTCAGTTCTAAGTTTTGTTTACCTTCAACATTGTTATGACAGTTATTTATTTCCAACCTCTTAGGTCGATTGTAAATATACATACAACACTGAAAATATTTCAAGTTTATGTCCCCAAGTTTGAGAATTAAATGATTGTAATTCAATGAAGTACATATTAATTGCTTCAAGTTGATTTGCACCACCATTTTTGGATATGTTTTCTAGGATAATGCCAACCTATAGGAGTTTTTGTGAGGTTTTACATTTTTGAATTTTGTACAATAGGTTAGGTTTTACAAATTCCACCTTTTATCTCCCCACTAATGAATGTTGATTGAGTTGAGCCAATTGATGTGTGCACCATCCAAGAGATATTGATGGTATATTCCTCCCAATCCTCAAATAATAGAAATTGCTTCTAATTTTGGAAAATAAACATCTTCCTCTATACAAGGTTTTTTATCAGACAAACCCTCCACGAGTGAGATTTATGAGTTTATTCTTGATCATGCACTCATGGAAGAAGATGTGAATCAAAATTTTGAAGAAGTGGAAACTACATTTGATTTCCCTATCTCCAATAACAATCAGCCTATTGTAATGAAGAACATCTCTCTCTCAGCTCTTCCTAAATTTCATGGATCAATAAATGAATACCCTAACACTTTCTTGTTTGAGTTTGATGTTTTATGCAGAATTTATGACTACAAAAATGATTCCCACAAGTTAAAGACACTCCCTGAGACACATAAGGAGGCAAGCTTGAGATGGTTATGGGTTTTAGAAGAGATTTCATTACGACCTAGTGTTAGATGAAGGAAAAAATTCTCACTGAGTACCAAAACTATTACAGGCCAAGTAGTAAAGGAGGTGATGAAATATTTAAAATGTCACAAAAGGAAGATGAGCCACTAGAAGACTACCTGAAGATATTCCCATTTTACTTTCATAATTCAAGACACATAAAGTTACCTCCTAAGTCTCTCAAGTTACTTTTCTTAAAAGGACTAAGTGAGGAGGATATGGATACTTTAGACCTAATAGGAGCCAAATATATCTCAAAAGCTAATTTTTATGATATTTGTGAAGCATGCATGAAATATTCTAGAGAAACCATGAAGATAATTATAAGTGTTAGATAAAATTGTGGATAAACTACCAAAGGAATTGGGGACATATCTAAATCATAGATTGTAAACATGTTCAAGAACATGAAACAATAAATAGTTAATGACATGGCCACACAACTTGATGTTCTTCATGCAAAAAAGAATAGAGAGGGAACAAAGGAAGCACTTACAGAGTTCTACCACTATTGTAAAAGAAAGAAATTTGATTACACATATAGAGAAATGGTCAGCATTATAGAAGCAAAGGAGGATACACCAAAGTTTAAGATTATAGAAATGGAGGATGGTAAAGTTTTCTACATTGGCTAAAAGAAGCCTTGGTTGTCAAGACAAAGAGGTATTTCACAAGATCGCATGTCATCTTTTCAAAATTAGGTTATTAATTTATTTATGCAACCCCTACCTTAGGCTAATACTAAACAAGGATGGGATCCATACCCTAGATAATACCAACAACCATAACAACATCAATTTTTAAGCTAACATTGGCAGAAACCACCTTCTTCATGGTAACAACCTTAGAGAGGATGGAAGCAATAGAGAAATAAACCTTTTAACTACCAACAAACCTACCATCAACCACCTTATTTACATCAGGAAGCTTTGATTCCAAATCCCTGACCTATCTCTCAACTGAAAACCACTCAAATTCTAGCTCAACCATCACCTAACCCCAATAACAAAGATTCTTAGTGAGCCTATGCCACTAAATCAATCCAATACTTTTCTTATTTAGTTGATGTAAATAATATCCATCTTCACTCAAGAAGAGAACTTCTCCTACCAAGTAAACCCACCATCATGGAGATTGTAGATGAATCGTAGTTGTTATATATTGATCCACAACAAAGCAATAAAACACTAGAAGTTGGTAGGTAACAAAGCCAGAAAATCTTGGAATCTATTCTATAATAACATGAATATATTTCTAGCAAGGACAAGACGCAAGACAATGAACCCCCATCTCTAGAGAGATTGTAAGAGAAGAAATTTGACCCTAAATTAGATTTTTATTCTAATTTTTTCAATCAATTGAGGGATATTTACATGAAGATTCCAATCATTTAAGAAATTAAAGATGTTCCTATCTATAATAAGCTGGTTAAGGATTTATGCATAAAAAATCTAGGAAGAAAAAGGAAAGATCCATCCACTATACAAGTCCTTGGATTCAACATCATGATTGAGAATTATGTATTATCCCAAGTACATATATCCAAGAATTACTTTGGTGAATGTTAGTATCAATAGAACTACAATCAAGAATAATCTGATTGAGTTAGGGGAAACAATCAAGTTCATGACCAAGAAAATCATGGATGACCTAAAGTTACAAGGATTAATTCTAGCATCTATAGTATTAAGGCCTTAAAGATTCCTTGAGGACATTGTTGTGGTGGTAGACTATTGAGAATACCTATTATCTCAGTTTTGAGTTTACGCCAAAACTATCAGATAACCCTACGAAATTTTTAAGCTGGTTTTGCAAAATTGCCTTTATGAGAGAAAATCGGGTTTTCGGGTTTCACAAACAGGATAACATGTGTTTTAGATGTTTCATGTCTGGTGTTCCCCGAAACCCGAAACCCGCATCGACTAAGGTGAGTCAGGTTTGCGGAACTTCCGAACATCGGAGCATGTCTTCGTCTAAGCATCATGCTTCATGTCGATTGTTTCCCACAACCCGAAACCCAAATTGCCTAAGTCCTTCATGTCGGGTTTTCAGAACTTTGAAGCATCTAAGCATCATGCTTTTTATGTCAATTGTTTCATCCGCAACCCGAAACCCGAATTGCTCTAAACACCTTTGTGTCGGGTTTTCGGACCTCCCGAGCATGCTGACATGGCGTTAATGCCGAGTTGTCGGGTGAGTTGGCACGTGCCAGCCGAAGTGTATTAATTGCAAATTTTCTTATATATATGCGGATTTCCACGTCATTTTTACCGGACGTATTTTTACCTCGTGGATTTTTCGCGCATGCTTCTCCAACCTCGAAACCCGAAACTCACCTGTGCCCGATTGAATTACCCGTTTTCGATCTTTCCTTGCCTCTGGTTGAAGGTATCTCTCTCTCCATTCTTTGTTCATGGTTTTTATGGATTGATTATGTGAGGAATTCTTCCCATTTTCTTACCAGGTTTGTGGGGTTTTTATCTTTTTCCTTTTGGGGTTGTTTTCTTAAACTAGGTTTATGTTTTAGGGTTTATCTCTTTCGAATTATCATTTTGTGTTATTTCCCAGAATGTTGTTGGAATTAAAATATGTTTGGTATATGAATGGTAAAGAAAGAACTTGCATGTTTTAAATTCAACAAAAACCCTGTTCCCTCTTCTCGGGTTTTGAAGGGTGCTGTGCAGTATCAAAAACCCGCAGTATATCAGAAGATTTGGCATGTCGGGATTTCTCAAGTTTCCGACATCTTCAAAGTGCCGGGCTTTCTCAAGTTTCTGACATCTTCAAAGTGTCGGGTTTTCTCAAATCTCTGACATCCTCAGTGCATCGGGTTTTCTGGATTCCCCGACATCCTCTTCAGTGTGTCGGACTCTTCCATCCTTCTAACATCTCCAGTAGGTCAAGGTTTTCATAGTGTGCAACATCTCTTGATCTCTGAAACTCTCTTCCTTCGAAATCCTTCATGTCGGACCCTGGTCAATCGCAAGAAAAGACTGAGAAGTCAGGAAGGATGAAATACAAGTTCAGAAAGGTGGAGTCTCCATCATATATCGATTGCAATTATGACATCCGAGATACAGAGCTCGGAAATATAGATATTGAGGATTTCTGGAGTAGGGTAAAGAGTTCCTCCCAAACTCCATGGATGAAATCGATAGACGATAGGGGTTTACCTCTTGCAGCGGGTTTTCCCATGTCTGCTCAGTGCCCTGAATTCATCTTAGCCTGCCCTTCCAGTTATGACTCTGCTTCCCGTGCTGTGAGAAATCAGGCGGGAGAAGTTGTGATCAAGTTAGACGGAGGTTACTTTGATGACCTCCTCAAACTGCCCAATTTTGAAGAATATGGAGAGTTAGATATCAAGTCAGCTCAGAAAGCTTGGGATAACGATCAGGAAGATTGTATCAAGCATGTAAATAAGAAGTTCCTGATCAAAGCCAAACCGGCTGTCTCCAGATTCCCAAGACTTATCCCCAGGAGTGATTTCATTCAGGAAATCAATGACATCATCACTCTGTTGAGTCGGGTTTTTGGTTTACCCGAATCAAATGTTTTCCAAGGGTGGATGTATCAATTCATGATCACCATCAAGAAGAATCAACAAGGGATTTATTGGGGCACTCTCATTAGTAATGAGATAGATTCCCAAATGACAACAGTCTTGTCCACAGGGAAGTTTTATATGTCCTCATATGTCACCTATGCAGCGGCCGGGATGAGGAACTATCCCGGGTTGGATATCAAGGGAAATAGGATGGTGAACCAGGTTTATCAGTACTTCCCTCAACTGACAAGAAAAGGGTCTCAAGACCAATTTAGAAGGGTAAATGACACCTTCTTTTATGAAAACATCTGCAGGTTAAACCCTGAATTGAGGAAAACAAGAGTCTCAGATGAGGCCTGGGCTGAAGTTTCCAAATGGGGTTGTGTCTTCTTGCAATTCAAGAAGTTCACATATCTTCGGGTAGTCATGTACTCAGGGGATCCTTTCCATCTGCCCCGATATCCAGGGGATAAACTGATCTTGATGGAATTGGTTAGGCAATTGTTGGATTTCCACAAGTTCCAACAAAGTAAACATAAGGCTGCTGTATCTTTCCCAATTTCTATTGGAAGATACACTTGTTCGACAGTGGTGAAAGCTAAAAATGTTGTTCCATGAGCTTCAGGACAAGTTGAAGAAGCATATGAAGCCCCGAGATGGGTTTGACATTCGAGGAGTCCTCAGGGCATATGGAACTCTGCACCTGCACAGACCAAGCATAGAAGACATCTGGATTGATCTACGTGATGAGGTTGCTGTTCGTAGAAAGGATCATAGCAGATTGACACTTGCTGAGATTCAAACACTTGAGCTTGCTGACTTACCAGAAGGTACTAGTGACAATGAAAGTGTTCTGGATCTTTCCTATGATGGACTAAATGAAGATCAATATGTTTTCCCACCTATTGATTGGTCAATCAGTGAAAAAGCCTCCATTACAGATAGGTCGGCTCTGATTCTTGCATGCACCAAAGCATGGCTCTCCTCTTGGGGAATGAGTTTTAAAGATGATAAGTTTTCAAAGTTGGCTGCTTCAGAGGCGGGGCCCTCCAAAAAGGAAAAGGACAAAAAATCTTCTAAGGGGCCTATAAAGGTCAAGTTTGTCAAAAAGAGGAAAGAAAGAGAAATCTCTTCAATTATTTCTCCAGTTGAAACGGTGGATGTGCCAGAATCACCAACACCACCAGAAATAGGAGAAATTACTTTGGAAGAAGAAGGAAGCCAGCCTCTGGTTTCATCATTTGTTGATTGCCCAACTGAAGAGACCTTATCTCTTGCATCCCAGGCTTTGGAGTCTGAATCTGTGCCTCCCCCCTCACAACCACTCCTACCTCCTCATTCTCCATCAACTTCTTCAATCATGGCCAGTATTTTCTCTGGACTCTCACCCCTCTCTGCTGGGACCCAAGTGATCACCAACACGCCCCCTCCTGTGCCTCTTTTTATCGGATCTACTACCACATTGGTAACTATTCCCCCTCCACTAGTAGAATCTTCTCCCCTTGAGAGTATGATACCAGCTTCTACAATAGTGGCAACTTCCTCTGATACACCACAATGGCTACTCGAGCAAACTCCGAGGAAGAGGAAGGTGATTGTACCCATACCAGCCTTTGATTTCAGCTCACTCAAGGCTTCTACTGCTAAATCAGCCAAGAAACCTAAAACAGTTTCAAGGGTTTTGGTGGACGCTTCAGGGGATAAGTTCGCAGAGATCGCCACTCCCACGACTGACAAAACTAAAGAGGACATAACAGCCTCTGATTATCAGATAACCAGGGTGGCTCTAGGAAGAGTGACAGCAGAAGGGGCACAACAAGATGCACGGGATGCCACAAACGTGTTGTGCCAGAAGTTGAAAGAAACAAAAGACAGCAGAGATGAGCTTAAAGGAAAAGTGGAGCAGTTGACTGAGGTTTTGCTTAAACTCTCAAAACCCCTTGAATCCATACCATCTTCTTCTGTCCCTGTCGGATTCGATTTCTCATCAGTGCCTACAATTGAGAAGATTGCTAAAAAAGGAAGGGTGGTCGATGAATGGATCCAAAGGCTGCTCCAACAGGGGAAGGAAGTGATTCAAGATGTTGTGAAAGTTCATCAATCTTTGGGGGACATTCAGAAGGATGGAGAGAAGATGGATGATGATTTCTCTCAAGAAATTGGACATCTTGATTTGACTTTTGAAGCTCTCCAGGTATTAAAGCAAATACCATCACATCTCTTGGTAGAAGAAGGCATCATCCCACATACGGATAAGCATTTCCAGCTGACCAAAGCCATCAGGTTCAGAGTAAAGATTCTCAACGAAGCCTGCGGTAAGTTGAGAGAATCAAGGGATAAATTGATTGATGGAAAAAGTGATCTGGAAGAAGAGTTGCTAAAGATTTTTCCAAAGGTGTCAGTTGGAAACTCAGGTATCCTATCAGCAGATGATCTTTCCAAACAAATCCAAGAGTCTGTTCAGCATGAACCAATGCACAAATTTTGTATTGAGATCATTGATCAGTTTGTAAGAATTGAACATTCTTTGGAGGCCTTGAGAAAGCTCAGCAAAAGATTGAAAAAGCTTCCCGACAGTGCTAGTGATACCCATGAAACCTGTGAAATTTTGAATGATCATTCCACTGCGCCTGATGAAAACGAAATGCAAGGCATAATTCGAAAGTTCCAAGAATTTCAGAACAAACAGTCTCAGCTGGAGGAAGAGAAAGATGAAGGAGCGAAAGATGACGATTCAGATTAAGTCCCAATGTTTCATGTCATTTCAATCTTGAAATTGACATGTCTTTTTCATTTCTGTTTCGTCACATAGGAAGCAAATTTTGACTTGGTCTCCTGCGCGAGAGTCAAGCAAAATAGAACTCTTTTTAAAGAACACTATTTTCTAGGATTTATCCTATTTTCTCTCGTTTCCTTTTATTATAAATAAGGGATGCTTATGCATTCCAAAGGGTCGAGATTTTTGAAATATTGGGAGCTATTGGAAAGAAGAAAAACTTTGTGTTTTCTTTTAATCATTTTGAAGAATAGGAGTTGATATTATTTTGCAAACTTTGTGTTGTGGGATATATCTTTCTTAAGACATTGTTCTTACGTTCATGATCTTAAGCTATTCTTTGTTTAGCATCTTAGTGTTTCTAATCATTTCAGACATTATATTTATGATCTAAAGCCCGTATGATTATTTCGTGCTCTGTGTTTACTCGAAAGAAAATACGTTTCTCTCATTTCCTTTCCATTGTTCTTCTTTCATTGTAATAGTTTCCGACCCAGTTCATTTACGAAAGCAATACCTTTGAATCGTGTGGATGTGGATTTCAGGATTTTATCCCAACCCCAATGGTTAGATTAGTGTGAATACTGTATATATTGTTTTTGTTGTGTTTTAGATTAGTAATAAGCAGGCAGCCTCACCTATCTTTGAGGAGGGATTTAATCCCATATACTGTGGTTGAACCTCATATTTTGGATTGACAAAATATCCAACCAATAGTTTTTGGTGACTCCGCTGGGGAATACGGATTTATAGTATAAAGCTTATCCTCTTGGTGTCTGGTGACTCCGTATTTGCCTTATTTTTAACAAGGTCTCTTTCCCAGTTCAAGCTGGCCAGGAAGATCTTCACTCGGTCCCGCCGAGCCCAAGGTGAAATTGACCCACTCTTTGAGTTGCTACAACAGCACAATTTCAGCCTGTCCCCCAACAACATTGTTTCTAACCGAACCAGAAGTTCTTCGCCTGTTCGGAGAAACTGGATCCCCGTGGAATGGGAAGCATCTACAACTTGTCGTGCATTACTCTTGTCTGATACTCGGATCCCTATACATGCTCTTTTTAGAAGGATGGTAGTACAACCTATGCCTTGGGGCGCAGTTATTGGTCCTCTTTCTTTAACTCCACCATTGCATGAGTTACCACATGGATCACGTAAAAACATTCCCAAGTTCAATGGGGATGGGAAGCAGCATCCTGATGAACATGTTGCATCTTTCTTTGTAGCATGTGGCATCCTTGGAGTAGCTCACGAAGATGTTTCTGTTCGACTCTTTGTTGAAATGTTGCATGGTGCAGCAGCTGAATGGTTTTATCACCTTCCGAATGCGTGCATCACAAACTGGGCTACCATGAGGACCAAGTTCGAAGCACATTTCAAACCAGCTGAAGATTCTCATGCCTTGTTAGCTCAACTTACTCATATGAAGAAGGAATCTCATGAACCCATGCGGGACTTCATGGAAAAGTTTAATAAGCTGATCCGAAAGATTCCAGAAATAGCTGTACCGACTCTGGAAAATCAGAAATGCTTCTTCATTAATGCTCAGCCTCCTGATGTGAGCTTTTTATTAAGAAGGTTGGTTATCCCAGATTTGGCTGTTGCTCAGTCAACAACTATTGAAATAGAAGATGATCTTATTTTGGCCGGAAGAATCAAGAAAGACATACCCAAACTCAAAAATCAAGGTTCTTCTCAAGGTAATACTGATCCTATGTTTCAAAAAATGGCTAATGATTTGATCGCTTTAAAAAATCAAATGTCTCAGCAGGTGAACAATGTTCCGTATCGGGATATCCCTAGATGGAATTTCAATAACAACAATGGTGCGCCTGTAAGGGATAGGCCACGGTTAACTCTTGCTCAACCAAGACTAGCAATCGAAGCTCCTCCCGTCAATGCAGCAGTAGAAATAGTTGAAGAAGAGGAAGAACCAAAAGAACAAGATTCTCTGGAGGCTTTTGAAGCTTCAGGATATGCCGATGAGTCTTATGACGATTCGGCTGGTGACTCCAGCATTGGGTATTTGGAATACGATGAAGATGAATGTGCGCCAGATGGTCAGTCATTTGCTGTCTTCACTCGATCCCAATCTTAGAATCCAAGAAAACCTCTTGAAAACACTAAGGAGAAGAATAAGGAACCTCCCATAGCCATAGTTAAGAGAGGTACTCCTATTTCAGCACAAACTGAAAGAGAAGTCACCAAAAAGGCAACTTCTCCTTATTCTCTTTCTCCTAAGATCAGTGCCTCAGCACAAGCTCATGTGATTAGAACTGAGCCTACCATCACCCCTTCTTATACTACTTTTGACATTATTGATCATGCAAAAATAACCAAAATCCGAATGTCGGAAGCAGAATACCTTCAGTCAAATCCTGAACAGTTCGAAAAACTTGCCAAATTCATCAGAAGTAAAGTGGTTGTTCCATCACCTTCAAAAGGTCTCCTTCCAAATCCTACTCAATCCCCATCTCAGAACAATCTGACCTCTGCTTCTTCTTTAGGAAAGATTGAACCATTTTATTTGTCTTTACTTATAAATGGGTTTAAACTCAGCAATTACATCATCGACTCAGGGGCCTCCGACAATGTTATGCCCGCAAAAGTAGCCCATGCCCTTGGGCTTACTTTGACTAAGTCATATGGATGGTGTTACTCTATGGAAACCAAACAAGTTCCTTTGATTGGTCAAATCAAAGATGCACAGTTCGCATTTGTTGCTTTCCCGAAAAAGAGAGTGAAAATGACCATTCTAGTTGTTGATATCCCTGCAGCTTACGGTATCCTCTTGGGTAGAGGTTTTTATAAAGACATCGAAGGAGAGATTAATATGGATTGGACCAAAGCCAAGATCCCAGTCAATGGGGTTCATCAGGTTCTCCATCCTGAACCGCAGGTGAGGTATTTGGTAACTAAATCAGATGATCCTAAAGCTCAAATTCTTTTCGAAGATGCTAGCTTCAGAAATTATTTCATGAATTTAGAGATACCCACTGTAGATGTTAAGGAAGAAGATCCCAATGCTATTTAGACCCTCAAATTTTATGGTAGTTGCTCTATCACCAGATTAGGCGCTGGTGTAGTTCTTATATCTCCTAATTCCGAAATTTTCCCATCATCTTACAAGTTGCAATTTGATAATACTAATAACACGGCTGAGTATAAAGCTCTGTTATTAGGATTAGAAATGGCCAGATAGAAGGGAATTTGAAATCTCAAGGTTCAGGGGGATGCGGAGCTGATTGTCAACCAGGTCAAGGGAATCTATCAGGTAAAAAATGATCACTTGAGACATTACAGGAACAAAGTTTGGGATAGTATAGAATGCTTTGATGCATTCTCTATTAAGGTAGTTTTGAGAGATTATAACGACAAGGCTGATTCTTTGGCCGTGTCTGCATCCCTCCTTCTTCCTCATCCTCAGTTCAAATAAGATACGTACTCTATAGATATTATGTACCGCCCTAGTATCCCAGATAATGCAACTCACTGGCAAGTGTTCAATGATGATCAATAGGTGTTGGCTTTTCTAGAAAAGGCTGACAATTTCAGTGAGTTGTATTTTGAAGGTTCGGAATCAGCTTTCCGTGAAACTATCTCAGATCCATATCAAGAGGTTGATGGTGAGTTTATCCAGCTTAAAGGAAATAAGATACCAAAAGGTTTGGTTTCTCTGGAAGGTTTGTTTTGACAAGCATGATCGTTTTATTCAAAACAAAAGGCAAGTTGAAGGAGCTTCTTCATCGGAGGTAGATCAAATCAATCTAGGTTCGTCTGATCAACCTCGGATGGTGAATATTGGGAAATGTTGTTCCCCTGAGAAGAAAGCAAGATTCACTTCACTTCTGAAGAGATACATGGATGTGTTAGCCTGGTCTTATGCAGATTTAAAATCCTTCAAGCCCAAAGACGTACAACACAGTATCCCTTTGAAGCCTGATGTGAAGCCGTACAGACAAAAGCAAAGACATTACAATCCCAAGATCTCAGGAACTATCCTTGTGGAAATCCAGAAGATGTTAGATGCTAGGATTATTTTTCCAATCCATCACTCCACCTGGATTGCTAACATCGTCCCTGTCAGGAAGAAGAATGGTGAAATCTGAATCTGTGTTGACTTCCGGAACCTGAATCAGTCCTCGCTGAAGGACAACTATCCCTTGCCTATCATGGATCAGGTATTACAAACTGTTACTGGATCAGAAATGCTATCCATGCTCGATGGATTTTCAGGATATAATCAAGTTGAGGTAACTACGGAGGATCAACACAAGACGGCCTTCACAACCCCATGGGGTACCTTTGCTTACAGGAGGATGCCTTTCGGCTTGATCAACGCCGGAGCCACTTTTCAGAGAGCTATGGACTTGGCATTCAGAGACCTGATGGGCAAGGTCATAGTTGTGTATTTAGATGAGTTGACCGTTTTCTCTAAAAAACGGAGTGATCATTATGATCATTTAGAGCAAGTACTTTTGAGATGCAGGCGTCACGGGATTTCATTAAATCCTAAGAAGTCCATGTTTGGGGTGACCGAAGGAAAATTGCTGGGTCATATCGTGACTAGAGAAGGAACCAAAATCGACCCAGAAAGGGTAAAGGCCATTCAGAGCCTTACCCTACCCACAAGTAAAACTGGAGTTCATTCTTTCTTCGGAAAGGTTAATTTCCTAAGAAGGTTTGTACCTGATTTTGCTGACAAAACCAAGGATATCCTTGGGATGATGAAAGGAAAAGTTCCATTTCGATGGAGTACAGAAGGGAAGCTTGCATTCGAAGAAATCAAAAGGGCAGTTGCTTGCGCTCCTATCCTAGTATGTCCAGACTTCAAAAAATATTTCATCATGTACAGCTACGCCTCTGCTCACACAGTGTCAGCCATCCTGATGCAGGAGAATGGGGAAGGCATTGAAGCTCCCATCGCATTTATGAGCTGCCCATTGAAGGAACATGAATTAAAGATGTCACAAATTGAAAAGCATGCTTATGCAGTGGTACGAGCGGTGAAACATTTCAGGTACTATGTGTTGAATTCCCATACCCTCGTTCTCGTTCCCGACACTGCCGTTAAATCCATTTTGACTCAACAAGAGCTGGGGAGTCAACGAGGTACCTGGATAGCTAAAGTTTAGGAGTACGACTTGGACATCAGACCTACCAAGTTGGTACGAGGAAGGGGCCTATGCCAATTGATTGCAGAAAATCATGCTGAAGCAGAATGTGAAAAGACTCAAGATACTTCTTCAGAGCTGCCCATGGTGCTTTTCGTGAGTACAACTGATGAATGGTACACGGATATTGCTTTCTTTCTAACTTATGGTGAATGCCCTCCGCATTTAAGCCAAAAGGAGAAGAGGACTAGTCAAGTTGAGATCTGCAAGATACCTCCTGTGGGATAACGGAATATACAAGAAAGGTATTGATGGTGTTTTCCTGCGTTGTGTTGATAAATCACAACAGTTAAAGTTGTTAGAGTCCTTCCATAGCCTAGCATGCGGAGGACATTTTTCATCTTCTGTAACAGCTTATAAGATCCTACGGGCTAGGTACTATTGGCCTACTCTCTTTCGGGATTCAGCAGAGTGGGTGTCCAAGTGTGAAGCTTGTCAACATTTCGTTGGTCGTCCCAAGTTAGCAGCTCTTCCCTTGAAGCCCGTAGTGATCAAAGAACCTTTTCGCCAGTGGGGAATTGATTTCATTGGAACATTGAATCCTGCCTCCAGTGCCGGACATAATTATGTGCTGACTGCTACAGACTATTTTACCAAGTGGGTGGAAGCCGCACCAATCAAGCAAGCAACCTCTGAAGCTGTTTGCAAGTTCCTTAAAGAAAATATAATTGTCAGATTCGGTGTGCCTCACAAGATTGTAGCTGATAATGCCTCTAATTTCTCATCGCATGAGATGACAGAATTTTGCTATGGATTCGGCATCACCCTGGCTCACTCATCTGATTATTATCCCCAAGGCAATGGGCAAGCTGAGTCCAGCAACAAGAACCTGGTTACCATAATTAGAAAACTAGTAGATGAAAACCAGAGGACATGGCACAAAGCATTGTATGACGCGTTGTGGGCTGATCGGATTACCCCAAAGCGAGCTATAGGAATGTCTCCTTTCCAAGTACTGTACGGGATTGATGCTGAGATTCCTATCTCAGTAGAATTGCCAGCCTTACAGTTGGCAAAAGCAGTCGAAGATGCGGCTTTTCAAAATTCTGTTGAGAAAAGGGTTATGTACCTAGCCAGGCTAGAAGAGGAACGAAGCAAGGTGGTTGATCGCATCGCAGATCATCAGAGCAGAGTGAAGAAATTTTTTGACAAGAAATCAAAGCAGCGTAATTTCCAGATTGGAGACCTGGTGTTGCTTTGGGATAAGAGGAGGGAGCAGAAAGGAATGCACGGGAAGTTCGATTCTTTGTGGAAAGGACCTTTCAAGATCCATGAGCTGAGTGGTGAAAATAGTTTCCTTCTATCATATCTGGATGGAGGGTTACTCCCTTTTCCTTTCAGCGGACAACATCTAAACTTGTTTCATCACTAATGCAAGATGTTCTCTTGCATTGTACATACTTTACTTTTTGTTGTGTGTTTGCTTTTGGTCTTCTTTCTTTCTTCATTTTGTTTTGTTTCGGTTTTCTTCTTTTCTGACTCCGTAGCCCAATGGATAAAGCCAGAGATTCTGAGTTCTCTTCCTTTGATATCACAAAGAAAGTCCCCAACTGGAGCCAGCTGTTATCTCAGTTTTGAGTTTACGCCAAAACTATCAGATAACCCTACGAAATTTTTAAGCTGGTTTTGCAAAATTGCCTTTATGAGAGATAATCGGGTTTTCGGGTTTCACCGACAGGACAACATGTGTTTTAGATGTTTCATGTCTGGTGTTCCCCGAAACCCGAAACCCGCATCGACTAAGGCGAGTCGGGTTTGCGGAACTTCCGAACATCGGAGCATGTCTTCGTCTAAGCATCATGCTTTATGTCGATTGTTTCCCGCAACCCGAAACCTGAATTGCCTAAGTCCTTCATGTCAGGTTTTCGGAACTTTGAAGCATCTAAGCATCATGCTTTATGTCGATTGTTTTCCGCAACCCGAAACCCGAATTGCTCTAAACACCTTTGTGTCGGGTTTTCGGACCTCCCGAGCATGCTGACATGGCGTTAATGCCGAGTTGTCGGGTGAGTTGGCACGTGCCAGCTGAAGTGTATTAATTGCAAATTTTCTTATATATATGTGGATTTCCACGTCATTTTTACCGGACGTATTTTTACCTCGTGGATTTTCGCGCATGCTTCTCCAACCTCGAAACCCGAAACTCACCTGTGCCCGATTGAATTAATCGTTTTCGATCTTTCCTTGCCCTGGTTGAAGGTATTTCTCTCTTCATTCTTTGTTCATGGTTTTTATGGATTGATTATGTATGGAATTCTTCCCATTTTCTTACCAGGTTTGTGGGGTTTTTATCTTTTTCCTTTTGGGGTTGTTTTCTTAAACCGGGTTTATGTTTTAGGGTTTATCTCTTTGGAATTATCATTTTGTGTTATTTCCCGGAATGTTGTTGTAATTAAAATATGTTTGGTATATGAATGGTAAAGAAAGAACTTGCATGTTTTAAATTCAACAAAAACCCTGTTCCCTCTTCTCGGGTTTTGAAGGGTGTTGTGCAGTATCAAAAACCCGCAGTATATCAGAAGATTTGGCGTGTCGGGCTTTCTCAAGTTTCCGACATCTTCAAAGTGTCGGGTTTTCTCAAGTTTCTGACATCTTCAAAGTGTCGGGTTTTCTCAAGTCTCTGACATCCTCAGTGCATCGGGTTTTCTGGATTCCCCGACATCCTCCTCAGTGTGTCAGACTCTTCCATCCTTCCGGCATCTCCAGTAGGTCAGGGTTTTCACAGTGTGCAACATCTCCTGATCTCCGAAACTCTCTTCCTTCGAAATCCTTCATGTCGGACCCTGGTCCATCACAAGAAAAGACTGAGAAGTCAGGAAGGATGAAATACAAGTTCAGAAAGGTGGATTCTCCATCATATATCGATTGCAATTATGACATCCGAGATACAGAGCTCAGAAATATAGATATTGAGGATTTCTTGAGTAGGGTAAAGAGCTCCTCCCAAACTCCATGGATGAAATCGATAGCCGATAGTGGTTTACCTCTTGCAGCGGGTTTTCCCATGTCCGCTCAGTGCCCTGAATTCATCTTAGCCTGCGCTTCCAGTTATGACTCTGCTTCCCGTGCTGTGAGAAATCAGGTGGGAGAAGTTGTGATCAAGTTAGACGGAGGTTACTTTGATGACCTCCTCAAACTGCCCAATTTTGAAGAATATGGAGAGTTAGATATCAAGTCAGCTCAGAAAGCTTGGGATAACGATCAGGAAGATTGTATCAAGCATGTAAATAAGAAGTTCCTGATCAAAGCCAAACCGGCTGTCTCCAGATTCCCAAGACTTATCCCCAGGAGTGATTTCATTCAGGAAATCAATGACATCATCACTCTGTTGAGTCAGGTTTTTGGTTTACCCGAATCAAATGTTTTCCAAGGGTGGATGTATCAATTCATGATCACCATCAAGAAGAATCAACAAGGGATTGATTGGGGCACTCTCATTAGTAATGAGATAGATTCCCAAATGACAACAGTCTTGTCCACAGGGAAGTTTTATATGTCCTCATATGTCACCTATGCAGCGGCCGGGATGAGGAACTATCCCGGGTTGGATATCAAGGGAAACAGGATGGTGAACCAGGTTTATCAGTACTTCCCTCAACTGACAAGAAAAGGGTCTCAAGACCAATTCAGAAGGGTAAATGACGCCTTCTTTTATGAAAACATCTGCAGGTTAAACCCTGAATTGAGGAAAACAAGAGTCTCAGATGAGGCCTGGGCTGAAGTTTCCAAATGGGGTTGTGTCTTCTTGCAATTCAAGAAGTTCACATATCTTCGGGTAGTCATGTACTCAGGGGATCCTTTCCGTCTGCCCCGATATCCAGGGGATAAACTGATCTTGATGGAATTGGTTAGGCAATTGTTGGATTTCCACAAGTTCCAACAAAGTAAACATAAGGCTGTTGTATCTTTCCCAATTTCTATTGGAAGATACACTTGTTCGACAGTGGTGAAAGCTAAAAATGTTGTCCATGAGCTTCAGGACAAGTTGAAGAAGCATATGAAGCCCCGAGATGGGTTTGACATTCGAGGAGTCCTCAGGGCGTATGGAACTCTGCACCTGCACAGACCAAGCATAGAAGACATCTGGATTGATCTACGTGATGAGGTTGTTGTTCGTAGAAAGGATCATAGCAGATTGACACTTGCTGAGATTCAAACACTTGAGCTTGCTGACTTACCAGAAGGTACTAGTGACAATGAAAGTGTTCTGGATCTTTCCTATGATGGACTAAATGAAGATCAATATGTTTTCCCACCTATTGATTGGTCAATCAGTGAAAAAGCCTCCATTACAGATAGGTCAGCTCTGATTCTTGCACGCACCAAAGCATGGCTCTCCTCTTGGGGAATGAGTTTTAAAGATGATAAGTTTTCAAAGTTGGCTGCTTCAGAGGCGGGGCCCTCCAAAAAGGAAAAGGACAAAAAATCTTCTAAGGGGCCTATAAAGGTCAAGTTTGTCAAAAAGAGGAAAGAAAGAGAAATCTCTTCAATTATTTCTCCAGTTGAAACGGTGGATGTGCCAGAATCACCAACACCACCAGAAATAGGAGAAATTACTTTGGAAGAAGAAGGAAGCCAGCCTCTGGTTTCATCATTTGTTGATTGCCCAACTGAAGAGACCTTATCTCTTGCATCCCAGGCTTTGGAGTCTGAATCTGCGCCTCCCCCCTCACAACCACTCCTACCTCCTCATTCTCCATCAACTTCTTCAATCATGGCCAGTATTTTCTCTGGACTCTCACCCCTCTCTGCTGGGACCCAAGTGATCACCAACACGCCCCCTCCTGTGCCTCTTTTTATTGGATCTACTACCACATTGGTAACTATTCCCCCTCCACTAGTAGAATCTTCTCCCCTTGAGAGTATGATACCAGCTTCTACAACAGTGGCAACTCCCTCTGATACGCTGCAATGGCTACTCGAGAAAACTCCGAGGAAGAGGAAGGTGATTGTACCCATACCAGCCTTTGATTTTAGCTCACTCAAGGCTTCTACTACTAAATCAGCCAAGAAACCTAAAACAGTTTCAAGGGTTTTGGTGGACGCTTCAGGGGATATGTTCGTAGAGATCGCCACTCCCGCGACTGACAAAACTAAAGAGGACATAACAGCCTCTGATTATCAGATAACCAGGGTGGCTCTAGGAAAAGTGACAGCAGAAGGGGCACAACAAGATGCACGGGATGCCACAAACGTGTTGTGTCAGAAGTTGAAAGAAACAAAAGAGGCAGAGATGAGCTTAAAGGAAAGGTGGAGCAGTTGACTGAGGTTTTGCTTAAACTCTCAAAACCCCTTGAATCCATACCATCTTCTTCTGTCCCTGTCGGATTCGATTTCTCATCAGTGCCTACAATTGAGAAGATTAATAAAAAAGGAAGGGTGGTCGATGAATGGATCCAAAGGCTGCTCCAACAGGGGAAGGAAGTGATTCAAGACGTTGTGAAAGTTCATCAATCTTTGGGGGACATTCAGAAGGATGGAGAGAAGATGGACGATGATTTCTCTCAAGAAATTGGACATCTTGATTTGACTTTTGAAGCTCTCCAGGTATTAAAGCAAATACCATCACATCTCTTGGTAGAAGAAGGCATCATCCCACATACGGATAAGCATTTCCAGCTGACCAAAGCCATCAGGTTCAGAGTAAAGATTCTCAACGAAGCCTGCGGTAAGTTGAGAGAATCAAGGGATAAATTGATTGATGGAAAAAGTGATCTGGAAGAAGAGTTGCTGAAGATTTGTCCAAAGGTGTCAGTTGGAAACTCAGGTATCCTATCAGCAGATGATCTTTTCAAACAAGTCCAAGAGTCTGTTCAGCATGAACCAACGCACGGATTTGGTATTGAGATCATTGATCGGTTTGTAAGAATTGAACATTCTTTGGAGGCCTTGAGAAAGCTCATCAAAATATTGAAAAAGCTTCCTAGCAGTGCTAGTGATACCCATGAAACCTGTGAAATTTTGAATGATCATTCCACTGCGCCTGATGAAAATGAAATGCAAGGCATAATTCGAAAGTTCCAAGAATTTCGGAACAAACAGGCTCAGCTGGAGGAAGAGAAAGATGAAGGAGCGAAAGATGATGATTCAGATTAAGTCCCAATGTTTCATGTCATTTCAATCTTGAAATTGACATGTGTTTTTCATTTCTGTTTCGTCACATAGGAAGCAAATTTTGACTTGGTCTCCTGCGCGAGAGTCAAGCAAAATAGAACTCTTTTTAAAGAACACTATTTTCTAGGATTTATCCTATTTTCTCTCGTTTCCTTTTATTATAAATAAGGGATGCTTATGCATTCCAAAGGGTCGAGATTTTTGAAATATTGGGAGCTATTGGAAAGAAGAAAAACTTTGTGTTTTCTTTTAATCATTTTGAAGAATAGGAGTTGATATTATTTTGCAAACTTTGTGTTGTGGGATATATCTTTCTTAAGACATTGTTCTTACGTTCATAATCTTAAGCTATTCTTTGTTTAGCACCTTAGTGTTTCTAATCATTTCAGACATTATATTTATGATCTAAAGCCCGTATGATTATTTCGTGCTCTGTGTTTACTCGAAAGAAAATACGTTTCTCTCATTTCCTTTCCATTGTTCTTCTTTCATTGTAATAGTTTCCGACCCAGTTCATTTACGAAAGCAATACCTTTGAATCGTGTGGATGTGGATTTCGGGATTTTATCCCAACCCCAATGGTTAGATTAGTGTGAATACTGTATATATTGTTTTTGCTGTGTTTTAGATTAGTAATAAGCAGGCAGCCTCACCTGTCTTTGAGGAGGGATTTAATCCCATATACTGTGGTTGAACCTCATATTTTGGATTGACAAAATATCCAACCAACAAGATCAAGAGGAAGATATTTTTCTCTCCAATATCTTATAGATCAACTATGGAATAAATGAATAATTTGATGAAAAATTAAGGTGCTTCAGCTATCTTTTGAACAAAGTTCTACAACAGAAAAGCTTCGTGGATATTCCACGTAAAAATTATATTTTTTACCAAATTATTTCCCATGAATGTATATTAAATTATATTAGTAGCAACGTGTGTTCAATGATGGACCTCTCCAAGAAAGTAGAAATAACATAAGGAAGGCCACTAAATGTAAGCAAGATGTTGAGTATGCAAAAGGAAAAATTATTGATTGATCTTCTTTAAAAACATATAACAACATTTGTTTAGGATTACAGTGATATGCATCCTAGGATTTATACTCATAAAATCATTAAAACGAGAGAATTTAAACTAGTTAGGAAGCTACATCAGAATATGAATCCATCATTAAGAGATATTGGGAAAGGTGAACTACAAAATTTTTTGGATGCTAGATTCATATACCCATATCATATATTCAATGGGTATCACCTCTTATAATAGTTCCAAATAAGAATGAGAAATGGAGGATTTTTGTAGATTATAGAGAGTTGAATTCATCCATAAGGAAAGATCACTTCCCATTTCCCTTCATTGATCAAGTTCTTGATGCTCTAGTTGGTAATAAATAATTATCTTTCCTTGATGGATATAGTGGCTATAATCATATCCATATTGCAACAAAGGACTAAGAAAAACATACCCTCACATGTCCATGGGGAATATTTTCCTATTCATTTTTTCCATTTGGCTTGTGTAATGCACTTGCTACATTCCAGAGGGTAGTACTGAGTATCATTTTTGATCTAAAAAAATAATTCTTGGAAGTTTATATGGATGAATTAACTTTACATGGCAGCACTTTTGATGAATCTATGAAATATCTGGACAAGGTATTGAAAATATGTCAGAATCGTAATTTATCCTTGAGTAATGAGAAGTGCTACATGATGGTGCCAGAAGGTATAGTACTGGGGCACTAACTTTCCTCATAAAGAATTCAAGTTGATCCAACAAAGGTGTATTGCATATTCAACCTGCCAACACAAAGAAAAAAAGGATGTCAGAATCTTTCTAGCCTATGTTGGATATTACAGAAGGTTCATACAAGACTTTAGCTAAGTTGCAACACCACTCTTTGCATTGCTAGGAAAGGAAGTTTATTTTTTTTCGATTGAGCACTGTGAAGGTGCTTTTAAAAATTTAAAATAGATGTTAAATACTACTCCTATGTTTAGAAGACCTGACTATAACCTAACTTTTCACATCCACATAGATGCATCAAATAATAGTATTGAAGTTATCCTAGGACAAAAAATATGCAATTCTGAATTATGCAATATACTATGTTAGCAAAAACTTGCAACATGCATAATTAAAATACACAGTAATAGAAAAGGATTTCTTGATAGTTGTATATCCTATTAAAAAATTCATACACTACATCATAGGATATCCAATGTTTATTCACATTGATCATGTTGTAATGAAATGTTTTATAAAAAACTAGTAGTAAGTAGTAGAATCATAAGGTGGTTTCTCCTCTTACAAGAATTTGATGTCACTATAGTGAAAAAACCCTGGAAAGGATAACATGGTAGTAGATTTCCCCTCTACGATGGAGACCAACCATGAGGAGAAAGTAGTTGATGATTCCTTTCTAGATGAGCACTTATTTTCTATTAATAAAAAACACCCTGGTATGTAGACATAGCCAACTACTTAGTCTAAGGTAAAACACCTCCACATTACTTCTACTCTGATAAGAAATAAATAGTTGAAAATATTTCATCTTGCTCTTGGATATATGGATTTATATTTCATACAAGAAAAGATCAAGTAATGAGAAGTTGTATAGATGATGAGGAGATATTTGATGTCCTCATAGCCTTCCACAATGAACCTTGTGGAGGGAATTTTGTGCAAAGATAATAGCATGGAATTTTTTGACTACTATTTATTATTAGCCAATCTTACATAATGATGTAACATTATACACCAAGAGATGTGATAAATGCCAGAAAATGGGCAAGGCCACTAAATCTGATGAGATGCCATTGTAGCCTCAATTGGTCTTGCAACCTTTTGACAAGTAGGGATTAGATTTTATTGGATCTATAGACCCTCCATCTTAGATAAATGATTATATCTGGTTATGTACATATTACTCAAAAAATTTGATAGAGGTGAAAGAATTGCTAAACCAGAAAAGTGAGAAAGTAGCCAAGTTCTTATATGAACACATATTCACCAGATATGGATTTCCAAGGGTGATTGTAACATATCAAGGTACACATTTTACTACTGATGTAATTTCTTATTTGGTTAAATAATATGAAATAAGGAATAGGAAGTATACATTGTACCATCCCCAGTCTAATGTATAAGCCGAGGTTACAAATAGAGAGATATAGGTAATATTGAAAAATACCATTACACACCACATAAAATATTGGCAAGAAAATATTCCAAAAGTTGTATGGGAATTTAACACAACGTCGAAGACCATAACTTGTATCACACCATTTGAAATCTTATATTGTAATACTTTCATTGTTCTGATTGAATTTGAACACAAAACATTGAGGACTGCATTTGAGCTAGGTATAGATTTTGTTAGAAGCTCAAAGAAAAATAATTCTCCAAATAAATTTTTCAAATGAATTGAGAAGAAAGGTAATATGTAACACAAAGGTAGTTCAAAAGAAAATATTCAAATGGCATGAACGATAGATCAAAACAAGACAATTCAAAGAAGGTGATTGGGCACTCTTGTTTGATTCAAAATACAAATATTATATGGAAAATCTCAGAAAAAGGTAGCTAGGCCCCTATGAAATTGAAAAAATCTTCCCTAATGAAGTTTTAAAGCTCACTACCATAGATCCTATGAGGTTCAAGATATTTTTGAATAGCCAGATGTTGAGATTGTATAAAAATATAGTTGAAAAAGGTTCATTCGTGGAACTGTTTAGAGGAGAACAAACAAGAATGGAAGTAAGGACATCATAATTAACCTCAGAGGGTGATCCTATTGTCCAACCTTCTGAGATATCATATGATTGAATATATTTTAGTGTCTCTGGTGTATTTAGCTTGTTGAATATTCTAGGGTCAAATAAAATCATTGTGATTAACCTTACAGGGTGATCAACAACACTCTACTAACACATTTATTTTATGATTTTTTTGTTTTTTATGGTTTGGTGTCAAATGATTGTAGGAAGGACTGATCGACATCATAAAGAGAGAGTGTAATGATTTAATTTACACTTACAACCACATAAAACAAGCCCCCATTTTGTCTTTGTCATTTTATAGAACTTGTGGTTACATGACAAAGATTAAAGATTCATATAAGTGTGGATGATGGAAAAGAAATGATTTTCACCCCAAAAAATTGAATTTCCATCTCTGGGATTAATCTAGTCATAGTAAGGAGAAGCTAACACAAGTTTAACACTCGTCTATATAGAGACATGGTAACTTGCATACAACCAAGACCCAGTTAATAAATCATGCATAATCATAATTGCAAATAAATAATGAGATAAGTAAATTCATATATCACATTAATAAAGTATAATTATTTTAATTATATTTAATTGGGATTTATGTAGATTCCTCATGCTTGTGCAACATTTAAAACCCACCACCTTTAAATAAATTATGTGTCAACTTTACCTCCTCTGCATAAGCCAATTTTGTCACATCACCTTGCTTCACCTGCTCCATATTGTCACATCCATTAATGATTCATTACCCATAACTATGTCACTTTTCCTCTCTATAAAAAAGTATCCAAAGATGAAAAGGAATCAATACAAATCAACTGTGAAAATTTATTTCGAGGAAGAATTGTATTGTTGCATATTGAACCCAGAAGTAGTTGTGTATCCGCCATGGGGGGTAACTTGATTAGACACGAGATGACTATGTATTTGCAATTTTTTTAATAATCCTCAGATGTTGCAGTATTTTGAGAACCATGGTTGGATGAATCACATCAAAAAGTTTCATGGTTTTGAATAAGCAATTGTGAAAAAAAATTCCAACACACTCAGTAATGGAGAGGCAAGGGTGAAAGGCTTAACATTCAAGCTAAGTGATGAAATTCTAGAAAATATTACTAGTCTACTAGCTCTAGGAGAACTGTTTATAGAAAATACCAATCCAAAAGCAGTAAGTAGGGAGCTCACAAATGATGATGATGATATCATCTCAAACAAAAAAATTACCTATATAACATCTCTTCAATATGAAAAATTACCTATAAAATAGATAATTTGTTATATGGAAAATAATGTGATAAAAGATAGAGTATTGTAAATGAGAATAACATCCCACTGAGAAGTTAGAGAAATGATCAAGGAACGTGGAATTAAGGTTTTTACATCATCTAGACTCAAATGGGAAGAATTATCATCTAAAATACAAAGAAATGATGTGCACTCATTCCCCAATATAATTCCTACACTGCACAAGGTGAATACATACATGAAGATAGAAAAAGAATGTGGGGATGAGTGGTTTCATATAGGCTATCACCTTCCAATATTTCAATTTTGAATCCCACCATGGATAGTTAATTTACCAATTGATTAGAGGATCCAAGATAGAGTATAGAGAAAATTCATAAGGAATGATGGTTATTTATTGTCAGGGAAGAATGGAATAGATAACCCAATTGATTTCAAGTCCAAATGTAGTTTTCAGAAGTAGAGGTATGAAGCCCTTGAATGGTGACATTCAAAATACTAAGCCTAGGGGTGTGATGAATTGTGTTAATTACCTTTATAAACAACACATTCTGTATTTTGATCAAGCCATTATAGTTATGTTTATATATTTTCCAAGTACAGTGATAAGCATTGTTATTACAGCCTTGAACTTGTGGCATTATTACTAATTAATATATTTATATCTAGTTATATTTATTTTGTAGTATTTTCTATGCATTTATTTGGGGTTATGTACCTAGCCAGGCTAGAAGAGGAACGAAGCAAGGTGGTTGATCGCATCGCAGATCATCAGAGAAGAGTGAAGAAATTTTTTGACAAGAAATCAAAGCAGCGTAATTTCCAGATTGGAGACCTGGTGTTGCTTTGGGATAAGAGGAGGGAGCAGAAAGGAATGCATGGGAAGTTCGATTCTTTGTGGAAAGGACCTTTCAAGATCCATGAGCTGAGTGGTGTCTCAGTTTTGAGTTTACGCCAAAACTATCAGATAACCCTACGAAATTTTTAAGCTGGTTTTGCAAAATTGCCTTTATGAGAGATAATCGGGTTTTCGGGTTTCACCGACAGGACAACATGTGTTTTGAATGTTTCATGTCTTGTGTTCCCCGAAACCCGAAACCCGCATCGACTAAGGCGAGTCGGGTTTGCGGACCTTCGAACATCGGAACATCGGAACATGCCTTATCCGAGACATGTTTCGTCTAAGCATCATGTCTTCATGTCATTGTTTCCCGCAACCCGAAACCCGATTGCCTAAGTCCTTCATGTCGGGTTTTCGGAACTTTGAAGCATCTAAGCATCATGCTTCATGTCAATTGTTTCCCGCAACCCGAAACCCGAATTGCTCTAAACACCTTTGTGTCGGGTTTTCGGATCTCCTGAGCATGCTGACATGGCGTTAATGCCGAGTTGTCGGGTGGGTTGGCACGTGCCAGCTGAAGTGTATTAATTGCAAATTTTCTTATATATATGCGGATTTCCACGTCATTTTTACCAGACGTATTTTTACCTCGTGGATTTTTCGCGCATGCTTCTCCAACCTCGAAACCCGAAACTCACCTGTGCCCGATTGAATTAATCCATTTTCGATCTTTCCTTGCCCTGGTTGAAGGTATTTCTCTCTTCATTCTTTGTTCATGGTTTTTATGGATTGATTATGTATGGAATTCTTCCCATTTTCTTACCAGGTTTGTGGGGTTTTTATCTTTTTCCTTTTGGGGTTGTTTTCTTAAACCGGGTTTATGTTTTAGGGTTCATCTCTTTGGAATTATCATTTTGTGTTATTTCCCAGAATGTTGTTGTAATTAAAATATGTTTGGTATATGAATGGTAAAGAAAGAGCTTGCATGTTTTAAATTCAACAAAAACCCTATTCCCTCTTCTCGGATTTTGAAGGGTGCTGTGCAGTATCAAAAACCCGCGGTATATCAGAAATTTGGGCTTTCTCAAGTGACATCTTCAAAGGCTTTTCTCAAAAGTCTCCGACATCTTCAAAGTGCCGGGTTTTCTCAAGTCTCTGACATCTTCAAAGTGTTTTTCTCAAGTCTCTGACATCCTCAGTGTGTCGGGTTTTCTCAAGTCTCCGACATCCTCAGTGTGTCGGGCCTTTCCGCCCTTCCAGCATCTCCAGTAGGTCGGGGTTTTCACAGTGTGCAACATCTCCTGATCTCCGAAACTCTCTTCCTTCGAAATCCCTCATGTCGGACCCTGGTCCATCGCAAGAAAAGACTGAGAAGTCAGGAAGGATGAAATACAAGTTCAGAAAGGTGGAGTCTCCATCATATATCGATTGCAATTATGACATCCGAGATACAGAGCTCAGAAATATAGATATTGAGGATTTCTGGAGTAGGGTAAAGAGCTCCTCCCAAACTCCTTAGATGAAGTCAATAGCCAATAGTGGTTTACCTCTTGTAGCAGGTTTTCCCATGTCCGCTCAGTGCCCTGAATTCATCTTAGCCTGCGCTTCCAGTTATGACTCTGCTTCCCGTTCTGTGAGAAACCAGGGGGGAGAAGTTGTGATCAAGTTGGACGGAGGTTACTTTGATGACCTCCTCAAACTGCCCAATTTTGAAGAATATGGAGAGTTAGATATCAAGTCAGCTCAGAAAGCTTGGGATAACGATCAGGAAGATTGTATCAAGCATGTAAATAAGAAGTTCCTGATCAAAGCCAAACCGGCTGTCTCCAGATTCCCAAGACTTATCCCCAGAGTGATTTCATTCAGGAAATCAATGACATCATCACTCTGTTGAGTCAGGTTTTTGGTTTACCCGAATCAAATGTTTTCCAAGGGTGGATGTATCAATTCATGATCACCATCAAGAAGAATCAACAAGGGATTGATTGGGGCACTCTCATTAGTAATGAGATAGATTCCCAAATGACAACAGTCTTGTCCACAGGGAAGTTTTATATGTCCTCATATGTCACCTATGCAGCGGCCGGGATGAGGAACTATCCCGGGTTGGATATCAAGGGAAACAGGACGGTGGTGAACCAGGTTTATCAGTATTTCCCTCAAATGACAAGAAAATGGTCTCAAGACCAATTCAGAAGGGTAAATGACGCCTTCTTTTATGAAAACATCTGCAGGTTAAACCCTGAATTGAGGAAAACAAGAATCTCAGATGAGGCCTGGGCTGAAGTTTCCAAATGGGGTTGTGTCTTCTTGCAATTCAAGAAGTTCACATATCTTCGGGTAGTCATGTACTCAGGGGATCCTTTCCGTCTGCCCCGATATCCAGGGGATAAACTGATCTTGATGGAATTGGTTAGGCAATTGTTGGATTTCCACAAGTTCCAACAAAGTAAACATAAGGCTGTTGTATCTTTCCCAATTTCTATTGGAAGATACACTTGTTCGACAGTGGTGAAAGCTAAAAATGTTGTCCATGAGCTTCAGGACAAGTTGAAGAAGCATATGAAGCCCCGAGACGGGTTTGACATTCGAGGAGTCCTCAGGGCGTATGGAACCCTGCACCTGCACAGACCAAGCATAGAAGACATCTGGATTGATCTACGTGATGAGGTTGCTGTTCGTAGAAAGGATCATAGCAGATTGACACTTGCTGAGATTCAAACACTTGAGCTTGCTAACTTACCAGAAGGTACTAGTGACAATGAAAGTGTTCTGGATCTTTCCTATGATGGACTAAATGAAGATCAATATGTTTTCCCACCTATTGATTGGTCAATCAGTGAAAAAGCCTCCATTACAGATAGGTCGGCTCTGATTCTTGCACGCACCAAAGCATGGCTCTCCTCTTGGGGAATGAGTTTTAAAGATGATAAGTTTTCAAAGTTGGCTGCTTCAGAGGCGGGGCCCTCCAAAAAGGAAAAGGACAAAAAATCTTCTAAGGGGCCTATAAAGGTCAAGTTTGTCAAAAAGAGAAAAGAAAGAGAAATCTCTTCAATTATTTCTCCAGTTGAAACGGTGGATGTGCCAGAATCACCAACACCACCAGAAATAGGAGAAATTACTTTGGAAGAAGAAGGAAGCCAGCCTCTGGTTTCATCATTTGTTGATTGCCCAACTGAAGAGACCTTATCTCTTGCATCCCAGGCTTTGGAGTCTGAATCTGCGCCTCCCCCCTCACAACCACTCCTACCTCCTCATTCTCCATCAACTTCTTCAATCATGGCCAGTATTTTCTCTGGACTCTCACCCCTCTCTGCTGGGACCCAAGTGATCACCAACACGCCCCCTCCTGTGCCTCTTTTTATTGGATCTACTACCACATTGGTAACTATTCCCCCTCCACTAGTAGAATCTTCTCCCCTTGAGAGTATGATACCAGCTTCTAGAACAGTGGCAACTCCCTCTGATACACCGCAATGGCTACTCAAGCAAACTCCGAGGAAGAGGAAGGTGATTGTACCCATACCAGCCTTTGATTTCAGCTCACTCAAGGCTTCTACTGCTAAATCAGCCAAGAAACCTAAAACAGTTTCAAGGGTTTTGGTGGACGCTTCAGGGGATAAGTTCGCAGAGATCGCCACTCCTGTGACTGACAAAACTAAAGAGGACATAACAACCTCTGATTATCAGATAACCAGGGTGGCTCTAGGAAAAGTGACAGCAGAAGGGGCACAACAGGATGCACGGGATGCTACAAACGTGCTGTGTCAGAAGTTGAAAGAGACAAAAGACAGCAGAGATGAACTTAAAGGAAAGGTGGAGCAGTTGACTGAGGTTTTTCTTAAACTCTCAAAACCCCTTGAATCCATACCATCTTCTTCTGTCCCTGTCGGATTCGATTTCTCATCAGTGCCTACAATTGAGAAGATTAATAAAAAAGGAAGGGTGGTCGATGAATGGATCCAAAGGCTGCTCCAACAGGGGAAGGAAGTGATTCAAGACGTTGTGAAAGTTCATCAATCTTTGGGGGACATTCAGAAGGATGGAGAGAAGATGGACGATGATTTCTCTCAAGAAATTGGACATCTTGATTTGACTTTTGAAGCTCTCCAGGTATTAAAGCAAATACCATCACATCTCTTGGTAGAAGAAGGCATCATCCCACATACGGATAAGCATTTCCAGCTGACCAAAGCCATCAGGTTCAGAGTAAAGATTCTCAACGAAGCCTGCGGTAAGTTGAGAGAATCAAGGGATAAATTGATTGATGGAAAAAGTGATCTGGAAGAAGAGTTGCTGAAGATTTGTCCAAAGGTGTCAGTTGGAAACTCAGGTATCCTATCAGCAGATGATCTTTTCAAACAAGTCCAAGAGTCTGTTCAGCATGAACCAACGCACGGATTTGGTATTGAGATCATTGATCGGTTTGTAAGAATTGAACATTCTTTGGAGGCCTTGAGAAAGCTCAGCAAAAGATTGAAAAAGCTTCCCGGCAGTGCTAGTGATACCCATGAAACCTGCGAAGTTTTGAATGATCATTCCACTGCGCCTGATGAAAATGAAATGCAAGGCATAATTCGAAAGTTCCAAGAATTTCGGAACAAACAGGCTCAGCTGGAGGAAGAGAAAGATGAAGGAGCGAAAGATGATGATTCAGATTAAGTCCTTGATGTTTCATGTCATTTCAATCTTGAAATTGACATGTCTTTTTCATTTCTGTTTCGTCACATAGGAAGCAAATTTTGACTTGGTCTCCTGCGCGAGAGTCAAGCAAAATAGAACTCTTTTTAAAGAACACTATTTTCTAGGATTTATCCTATTTTCTCTCGTTTCCTTTTATTATAAATAAGGGATGCTTATGCATTCCAAAGGGTCGAGATTTTTGAAATATTGGGAGCTATTGGAAAGAAGAAAAACTTTGTGTTTTCTTTTAATCATTTTGAAGAATAGGAGTTGATTGATATTATTTTGCAAACTTTGTGTTGTGGGATATATCTTTCTTAAGACATTGTTCTTACGTTCATAATCTTAAGCTATTCTTTGTTTAGCACCTTAGTGTTTCTAATCATTTCAGACATTATATTTATGATCTAAAGCCCGTATGATTATTTCGTGCTCTGTGTTTACTCGAAAGAAAATACGTTTCTCTCATTTCCTTTCCATTGTTCTTCTTTCATTGTAATAGTTTCCGACCCAGTTCATTTACGAAAGCAATACCTTTGAATCGTGTGGATGTGGATTTCGGGATTTTATCCCAACCCCAATGGTTAGATTAGTGTGAATACTGTATATATTGTTTTTGCTGTGTTTTAGATTAGTAATAAGCAGGCAGCCTCACCTGTCTTTGAGGAGGGATTTAATCCCATCAGAAAAGCTTCGTGGATATTCCACGTAAAAATTATATTTTTTACCAAATTATTTCCCATGAATGTATATTAAATTATATTAGTAGCAACGTGTGTTCAATGATGGACCTCTCCAAGAAAGTAGAAATAACATAAGGAAGGCCACTAAATGTAAGCAAGATGTTGAGTATGCAAAAGGAAAAATTATTGATTGATCTTCTTTAAAAACATATAACAACATTTGTTTAGGATTACAGTGATATGCATCCTAGGATTTATACTCATAAAATCATTAAAACGAGAGAATTTAAACCAGTTAGGAAGCTACATCAGAATATGAATCCATCATTAAGAGATATTGGGAAAGGTGAACTACAAAATTTTTTGGATGCTAGATTCATATACCCATATCATATATTCAATGGGTATCACCTCTTGTAATTCAGCCAAATAAGAATGAGAAATGGAGGATATGTTTAGATTATGGTGAGATGAACTTAGCCTCAAAGATAGCTAACATCCCATTTCACTTCATTGGTCAAGTTATTGATACCCTAGATGTTAATAAATACTTCTCTTTTCTTGATAGATATAGTGGCTATAATCAGATCTAGATTGATCCAAAAGACCAAGACAAAACTACCTTCACATGTACATGGGGAACATTTACCTGTTCAGTTCTTCCATTTATATTGTGCAATGCATCTGCTATATTTTAAAGGGAAGTCTTGAGTATATTTTTTGATTTGAAAAATGATTCCATGGAATTATATATGGATGACTTCACCATACATAGAAACACTTTTGAAGAAGCAATACAAAATATAGATAAGGTCTTGAAAAAATTTAAGGATCAAAATTTATCATTGAGTAATGAGAAGTTCTACATGATGATGTCAGAAGGCATAGTGTTGGGGCTCTACCTTTCATAAAAAGTAAATCAAGTTGATCCAACAATTTTCTCTATTACAGTCAACCCGCAGACACCAAGGAAACAATGGGATGCCAAAATATTTTTAGGCCATGTTGGATATTATAAAAGATTTATACAAGACTTTAGTAAGATTTCATCGCCACTTTTTGCATTACTAGGCAAGGATGCAGATTTTGTATGGAATAAATGCTATGAAGGTGATTTTTCAGACATTGAAACAAATTTTAACTATTGATCATGTGTTAAGACGGCCTAACCAGAGCCATCTTTTTCACATCCACATAGATGCATCATATCATGTTATCAGAGATGTCCTATGAGAAAAAGAAGTAATTTTTAGTTATTAAATATATTATGTTAGCAATAACTTGTAACATGCATAGTTAAATTACACAGTAACATAAAAGGAGTTATTGGAAGTTGTATATGCTATCAAAAAATTTAGACACTACATCATAGGATATCGAGTGTTTATTCGTATTGATCATGATGCAATCAAATATTGTATAAAAAACATGTAGTAAGCAATAGAATCATAAGGCGGTTTCTCCTCTTGCAAGAATTTGATGTCACCATAGTGAAAAAACATGGTAAGGATAATGTGGTAGAAAATATCCTTTCTAAGATGGAGACCAATAGTGAAAATTAATTAGTTGATGATTCCTTTCTAGATGAGCACTTATTTAATATTTCTATAAAAACACCATGGTATGCAAACATAGTCAACTCCTTGTTCTCAGGTAAACCACCTCCACATTACTTCGATAAAAAAGTATATAGTTGAAAAGAGTTTATATTTTTCTTGGATATTTGGATTTCTGTTTCATATGAGATAAGATCAAATAATGAGATGTATAGATGATGAAGAGATATTTGATGTCCTCAGATCCTGCCACAATGAACCTTATGGATGTAATTTTGCTGCAAAGAGAACAATACAAAAGGTGTTGACCATTAGTTATTATTGGCCAACATTACATAAGGATACAACATTATACACTAAGAGATATGATAAATGATAGAGAATGGGAAATAAAACCAAATCTGGTGAGATGTTGTTACATCCTCAACTGGTCTTTCAACATTTTGATAACTGGGGCTTATATTTAATTACTCCAATAGACCCTCCATCTCAACAAAAGGAGTACATCCTGGTATGCAAAAATTACCTAACCAAGTGGACAAAGGTGAAGGCATTGCCAAACAAGAAAAATGAGAAAGTAGCCAAGTTCCTATATGATCACATCTTCACCAGGTATGGAGTCCCAATGGAGATTATTACAGATTAAGGCACACATTTTATTGCTGATGTAATTTTTGTTTTAGTTAAATAATATGAAATTAGGCATAGGAATTCCACATTGTACCACCCCTAGTCTAATGCCCAAGTAGAGGGTACAAACAGATAGATAAAGGCCATATTGAAAAATACCATTGCACTCCATAGGAAATACTAGGCAGATAGACTTCTAGAAGCAAATTGGGCATTCAACACAAAGTGTATGACCACCATTGGCTTCACACCATTTAAAATTTTGTATGGAAAGACTGTTGTTTTGCCAATTGAATTTGAGCACAAGACATTGAGGACTGCACGTGAGCTAGGCATAGATTTATCATAATCTCAAAGATAGATAATTAACAAACTCAATGAGTTTAATGAACTAAGAAGAAACCTAATTCATAACATAGACATAGTGGAGAAGAAAATATTCAAATGACATGGCTAGTACATAAAAAAAATAGTTCCAGAAAGGTGACTGGGCACTCTTGTTTGATTCAAAATACAATATCATATGGGAAAACTTATAAAAAGGTGGCTAGGCCCCTATGATATTGAAAATATCTTCCCTATTAGAGATATAAATATCACTACCATAGATCTTGTGAGGTTCAAGCTATTGGTAAATGGCCATAGGTCGAGATTGTACAAAAATCCACTTAACAAAGGTTCATTCATGGAGTTATTTAGGGGGGGTCAGAAAAGAATGGAAGTAAGGACATTAGAATTTACTTTAGAGGTTGATCCTATTGGCTCTCCTTTTGATATTTAAGAGGATTGAGAAAATTTTAGTGGCCTTGGTGCATTCAACTTGCTGAATATTCCAAGGTCAAATAGAAGTGTTGTGATCTACCTTTTGGGTGATCAACAACACTCTGCTAACACATTTATTTAATGAATTTTTTTCATTTTGTAGGGTTTGATGTCAAGTAGTTATAGGAGGTCATGATATCCATCATAAAGAGATCATGCAATGAATGAGATTTCAACTTTTAGCTACATGAAACAACTCCTTATTTTGTCTTTTGTGTTTGGTAGAACTCGTGAAATCATAACACAGATCAAGGATGCATGCACGTGTGGGTGATGGACAACAAATTATTAGTACATGAACCAATTGAAGTTTACTCTCTAGGAATTATATATTTGAATTAAGGATCATCCAATATCAATTAAACACATGTCTATATAGAGATCATGACATCTTGGATGTAGCCAAGACTCAAATTCAAATAATAATGCACAACTAACATGATAAGAAAAAAATGAGATAAGTTCACTCATTTATCACTTCAATAAAGTATAATTAGTTTAATTATATTTAATAATAAATTACATTGAGTCAGCATGCATGTGAATCATTTAAAGACCACCACCTTTCAATTAATGATGTGTCCACTTTACCCCCTCCACATAAGCCAATGTTTTCACATCACTTTGCTTCATATGCTCCATATTGTCATATCTATTAATGATTGATTACCCATAACCATGTTGATTTTACTCTCTATCCTAAAGTTGAAAAAGATGAAAATCATCAATATAATTCAATTTTGTAAAGTGATTTCAAAACAAAATCGTGTTGTTGCATATTGAACCTAGAGAAAGCTTCATATCTACTAGGGGAGGTGACTTGATAAGAAAATATCCCACTGTGCATTTTCCACTTTTGAGGCATCCTTATATTGTTTAGTATTTTAAGAATCATGGTTGGATGGTCTATATCAACAAGTTAAAGGGTTTTGATGAGGAAATTGTGATAACATTTTCCAATACACTCAGCAATGGAGAGGCAAGGGTGAAATTATTAACAGTCAAGATAAGTGATGAAATTCTAGAAAATATTACTAGTGTACTAGCTCTAGGAGAACTGTATATAGATTATTCTTATCTCAATAGCAGTAAGTTTGAAGCTGACAAATGATGATGATGTCATGTCACTCTTAGCTATAAGCAATTTTTCATACACACAAACTTGTATGCAACAAAGGAACCATCTGAAGCAACTCGTATGCAACAAAAGGACCTGTCCGCAGTGAAAGATAGAGCTCATTGTAAATGACAATAACAGCCCACTGTTATGAAGATATTTTGAGAAGGCATGATGAATGAACGTGGAATAAAGGTTATGTACATCATCTAGCACTCAAATGGGAAGTAGTTATCAACTAGAATACATGTAGAACTGGGATGATGCACTCATTCCCCAATGATAATGGTCATTCATTGGAAATTATTGAAGAATTAATTGATTGAGTTAACACATAGTTGAAGGAATTGGTAGATTACTTTATTTGTTATGTGTGTGATATGTGAACACCTATTGAGTTTCATAACATGTGTTGGATAAATCACTATATTTTTAGCGATCTATCACTTATCTTATTGAATATATTTCACTTAGATTGTTGAAACTCCATGTTGAATTCTATTGTCAGGGAAGAATGGAATAGATAACCCAATTGATTTCAAGTCCAAATGTAGTTTTCAGAAGTAGAGGTATGAAGCCCTTGAATGGTGACATTCAAAATACTAAGCCTAGGGGTGTGATGAATTGTGTTAATTACCTTTATAAACAACACATTCTGGATTTTGATCAAGCCATTATAGTTATGTTTATATATTTTCCAAGTACAGTGATAAGCATTGTTATTACAGCCTTGAACTTGTGGCATTATTACTAATTAATATATTTATATCTAGTTATATTTATTTTGTAGTATTTTCTATGCATTTATTCTTATTTACCCCAATAATTTTCTTGAATTATGAATTATGTTGATGTCACTCTTACTTGTAATTTTTTTTTCATATGCAGCAACTCGTATACAGCAAAGGCATTATCCATAGTAACTCATACACATCTAAGGAACATGTCTACAACAACCCATCCGCAACAAAAGGAAATCATCTACAACAAAGACCTCATGTTATGAAGATATTTTGGAAATCACAAAGAAAGGAACTAAATTATTTACTTTCCATTGAATAAGTAGTTACAACTAGAATGTGTACAAGTAGAAAACAAATCAACCTTTGATCTGGTCATTCACTACAAACTGGTGAAGAACTGATTGATTAAGTTAACGTGTGATTGAAGGAACTAGTTGAGTACCTCAACATTTTTATGTGTTTATTAACTAAACATGTGTTATGAGTTCTATAACATGTGTTGAATCTCTCGTTGTTCTATTAAAGATATTTCACTTATTCTACTAAATGTCTTTCACTTACGGTTGAAAATACTTGTTGTACTCTTCTTCTCACATCTTGTTATAAAGGAGAGGTATAAAATAAAGGGTTAGTACTAGTATGGATATCCATTATTGAATCAATTAATTGATAGTATAATGTATAAAGGAGATTTCTTTGTTCCTTGATGTAATGTTTGTGTAATTTCAATAAAGATCTGAGTTATGTTCATTAGTTCCTAGTTACATAATCTAGGAGGGATTAGCACCAAAGCCATGGTCCACTTTTGGTCTGCTAAACCCCTCCATTGATTTATTTCTTATATGTTTACCTTGTGAACAGTTTATTTTTTATATATGCATTGTGAATTTATAGATTTTTCTTAGTGATAGTGTTTAGAAACCATTCATTTCCAGTTCTACTTTTTGCTTAACTTCAGCATTTTTGTGATAGTTATTTATTTCCAACCTCCTAGATCGACTGTAACTATGCATATAACATTGGAAATATGCTATGTACCTTGGGATATGATAATATAATATCTATGGGTTGATGGAGATGCCGACATGTGGCACACATCCCCTTAGTTATATGTATGGGTTCATATGGGATATAATATTATAATGTATATGGGTTGATGGAGGTGCTGACATGTGGCACACATCCTTTTAGTTAGTTATATGGGCTCACATAGGGATTAATTATATTGGGTAATGGGTCAGCCTACATTGGGATTAGGTGTTACCCATCCTATTTAAAGAATGTGAGTATCATTATGAGGGAATGTATGTATGAGTTGAGTCTTCTACTTGGTAGAGGTATATTGGAGGTGTCCCCCTCGAAGTGGATTCCCATCTTGGGAGATTGTGGAGTTACTCCTTCCTTAAGGAGCATTGTATGGTGTTTCCCTACCCTAAGGGTATTATTATGCATATATTTCATATTAGAGCATCTTGGCCCCCCATATATCTTATGTTGTGTTATCTTCTACAAAGTTCTTATCAAGTGGTATCAGAGCAGTGATCCACACAATTTGTGGGAGGAAACCCTAATGTTGGTGATTCATCTATATATAGATATATAATTGTTTTTTTGTAGATTATTTTTGTGGGGAGTGGATACATATTTCAAGTGATCTTCCCTCCAAATTTTAGATTTTTTGGAGCTATTTTGCAAAATTTGTGTCCGTTTTAGGGTTGAAACCTTAATTCTATGATTTCATCTATATCTTCTAAATAATGATGAATTAGGAAATATGTTTTTTTTGGGTTGATGGTAATATATTCAAAGGTGATACCACTAAAATTTCAAAAAAATAAGATCTATCTTTTCAGAGTTATTTCATTTTTATTATTTTTCACTATTTCGCTCCATAGGCTGCAATTTGAGGAATTTTCCTAAATTTCTTACATTTTCTGAAACCTCTCAAAAATTAAATTGGGGTTTGTGCTCTGTGATTTCTGATTTGTTTCCAACCTTTAGCCAAAATGGTTAGAAAAATTTTTTGATCAAAAGGGTCTATTCCTAAAACCCTAGTTTTGTGGATCATGAGGATGGTAGCTTTTTTGGAGATGGAAGGATTGATGCAAGAGAATGGTGGAAAAAATTTATGGTTAAATTATCTAAACCATCATATATTGGTTAGTTCAAGTTGTGGATTAGTTGCCCTACAAAGATTTTGTTTTCTCAGTTAGAAAAGGAAAAGTCTAATTGGTCTTTGGAGGAACTGGAACAAGTTTTGATGGACAGATGGGCAACAAAAGAAGAAGAAGATGAAGTATAATAAAAAGAAGAAAAATAAAATGAATAAGAAGTAGAAGAAGAATAACTAGAAGTAGAAGAAACATCAGAAGAAGAAGAAGAAGAAGATGTTGATGATGAAGCTGCTACATAGGATAGTGCATCTCCAAGGAAGGAAGCTTCAATATTTCAGTTTGAAGGGTGCATTCAAAGAAAAAAGCTAATTGTTTCCATAAACCCTAGCAGCCAATATAACTTCATCAATATGGATGTAGCTCACAATCTACATGTGCAAACAAAGCATATTAAGGAATCTCAAATGGATGGTAAGAAAATTCAATTTTTTGAAGATTTAAAGCTTTCTATGGATAAATATGTTTTACATTAAGATTTTTATGCTTTAGATATGGATGGTATGGATATTGTTCTTGGATATCCTTGGTTAGATACATTGGGAACAATTAATATTAATGTTCAAAATAAATTCATGAAATAATGGTACAAGCAAAAGAAAATTACATTGCAAGATATCACAGTTAGCAAGGAAAAAAAAATGTAAAATTGGATCATGAAGATGAATTTGAAGATGGTGAAGAAGGGAATAAGGATGAATCAGAAGGAGAGGATGATGAAAAAGAAAAAAATAATTTCTCTACTTAAGAGAAAAAATAAATAACAAACAAGTTTGAATAGGAAAAGAAAGTAGAGGAAAAGATCGATAAGGTTGCACATAGTAAGGTTACACCATATAGACAACCATATCATCATGGAGACATGCTCAGACACATGACCTCAGCAATCTCTATGGATATACAGGGAATTGGAGGAGTAATAATTTTTTCTATACATGGAATCAATGGAATAATAATTGTATGACATGGAATCACATGAATAATCATTATGGATATGCATGTATGCCGAGGAGGAACACATATATACCAGGATGGAATTAGAAAAGCACAATGGAATATGGAATCAGGTTTGGAGCAGCATCACCCACTAGAATTTCATATGGGTGGTTGGATGATCGAGCTTGGCGACAAGTGTGCAATAATTTAAAGCACACTCATTATATGGCTTATTCTTATGTTTTGGGAATGAAACATGTCAAAGAGGGAGGCAATGCTATGTACCTTGGGATATAATATTATAATGTATATGGGTTGATGGAGATTCTGACATGTGGCACACATCCCCTTAGTTATATGTATGGGTTCACATGGGATATAATATTATAATGTATACGGATTGATGGAGATGTCGACATGTGGCACACATCCCCTAAGTTTGGTATATGGGCTCACATAGGGATTAATTATATTGGGTAATGGGTCAGCCTACACTGGGATTAGGTGTTACCCATCCTATTTAAAGGATGTGAGTTTCATTATGAGGGAATGCATGTATGAGTTGAGTCTTCTACTTGGTAGAGGTATATTGGAGGTGTCCCCCTCGAAGTGGATTCCCATCTTGGGAGATTGTGGAGTTATTCCTTAAGGAGCATTGTATGGTGTTTCCCTACCCTAAGGGTATTATTCAAAATATATTGCATATTAGGGCATCTTGGCCCCCCATATATCTTATGTTGTGTTATCTTCTCCAAAGTTCTTATCAGAAGCCCTGTGTAACATCCTTCTCAAGTTCCTTCATCTCCCACCATGCACTACTCACCTTCTTCTCATGGAGGCCGACGTAGCATATTCCAATGTTGTGCCTTCAGTCAGACCTGTTGCTCTCCAAAGCCAATTCATCATCATATTCATTCACCTATGCTCCATTGAGGCCAAGGGTCACTGCCACAGTCCTCTTGTCACCAACAGGGCTAGGCTCATCTCCTCGGCATCATGGTTGGGGTTCTCTATCGCAATCGTCAACTCATAGTAGGGTTGGGGTTCTCCTCATGGCATCACCTCGGATTGGGCCATTTAGAAACTGCCGCCACCCTTGCCATCTTATAGAAAATTCTCATTGCTCAACCTCTCGATTCCTATGTGCGAGGAAGTTGGCCTTGACGAGGAACCTACTACTAGTTGGGAGATTCAATCCATTGGAAAATATCTACCTAGTTCAGGGTGGATAGATAATAAGGATCCTCCTGCCTCGGGCATGTTTTCTACTACTTCTTGATTTTGCCTTTATTTTTTTCAGGGTGATGTTTTTTTTTCATTGTAATGTCCTAGGCTCGACCTATTTTTGTCGTGGTTTTAGGCCATGCTCTCATACCACCCATTTTTTTTTGAAAGCTATCTTGTATCTTATTGCATTAATATAGTATAAGATAATTTTCATCAAAACACATTAATATTCAAGGGCCAAAAAAAATGTAATTTTTCCTCTCCTTGAAAGTTAGTTCGGACATCAAATTTATTCCCTACGAGGATGGATTTAATAGCATCTTGTTTCATCTATCTACTACAAGGATGGAATCCTAAGATTCATTCAATCTTAACAATAATATCATTAAAAAAATAATTCTATTAAATGGATGTGTAATTTTCAAATTAAGATGCCTTAAAACCTATCTTAAATGATGGTGATGTGATCATGATTCACAATACATGAAAACTTTTACATTCATAATTTAGTGAGTAGTGAGCATGATTAACAAAACGTGAATATGAATTTCATCCTAGTTAATGTTCATCAAAATAAAGACAATAATTAACATATAAAAAACACTATCATTGTTCATTCTGAGGTGATCATTTTATTATTGTGTTTTACACTAAAATGTTACTTCAGTGCCATGCATTTCATCCTAGGGTTTTTGATTAGATGTTAAGGGACTTCTTTGATAAATCATGTACTATTATTACTATTTAAGATATTGGTATATTATATAGCTTCCTATTTCTAATTTTAATCATATTTTTAGTCATTTGGAAGCTAAACATGTGATCAAATTCAAAAAAACTTGATCTCATTTCCATTTATGCTCCTAAGATAATAATGTTACATAGGGAAGAGTGTATCCATTTAGGAATACACTATATCACACATACATGGGGTAATGGTTATATTGGATGGAATATTTAGATTCCCATACAAAGTTGATGGCTGTAAAAAATGGTAGCCCATCTTCCTGATAGATAGATAGGGATGATATATAGATAGGGACCCTTTCACCTTTCCCTCTCGATTAGAGGGGGATTGGGTTTGGGGTCGAGGAATCCTATTTATTATCTACATGATACAAATAATGAGATGACTTTACTGATGGATGCCATAGGGGGACCTAGATAGATATGGGTTCTGCCTCTTTCCTCTCAGATTGAGGCCATAGATAGACCTGACTATCGGCCTATCCCATCTTTATAGAGAGGAGGGGTGGCTGATGCCCTCTTTATGGAATTTATCATGAAGAAAGGAACCTTTAATCCATATAAGTATAAGAAAGTGGAAAATTATTCTATTTAAACAATATCATCTGTAGGCATTATTGTCATGAAATACATCAGTGACAATTTATTAGACGAATTATTCATTTATGATGATATAAATATTTGTAATACAAATCCAAAATATAGACATGAATTTTATAAAAAACCACGTGGCACTTAAAATAATTTTTACTCTAAAGTATGGAGACTTAGTTGAGGGTTATATATGTATTCTATTACTTGAACCAAATATTTTTTGATATACATTAATACCGATCTAGTTTTTTGTTTTCATCAAAATCATTATAACTACATGCCATGATTACTCTCTCATGCTTCAACCCTACATATAAAATTATTGGTTGATCATAAATATGATGTATCTCAAAATAATAATTACATTACATGTTAAATGGATTTATGAATATTAGGAACCCACTTCCTTATGAAGGATATATGGTGCAAACTAGAGAATTATGTTGCATCAAATTTTGATTGCACATTGAAATTATAATCATCCCTAATTTAAAATTTTGTTCTATATTATAAGGATCTCTACTACATTGGCATGCTAACTAGTTAGCCTACTTATATGTGTCAACTAAGGATGTGAGAATAAAATACACTCCAAGAGAGTTGAAGATAAATAATTGGAGTGAACTTGAAGATGAAAAATGACATCTATTATTTACATTTTTCATCTAGTTGAACCAATTCTAAAAAGGTGATAAAGAGGACCAATAACTCTCACAAATGTAAAAAGTTAAATACATTTCCATCTTAGAGAATAAATGGAAAAAAGTGCAAAGATTATATGTACAATTATATCATAAATAATTATTTTATAAATATATATGCATCTCTCAAATGTCTTTGGGTTCAATCAATTATGTCTAGAATACCAATAATAGAATAAACCAAAATTCCATTACAAAATATTTTCTTAATCAGGTCATAAAAAATTCATTGATCCATGATGTAGGCAAAGAATTGGGTGAATCTCAATTTTTCTTACAATCAACGCTCGTCAAAATGCATAGATTATAGCTTGTGTGATAGCTAAGATACCATCATATGGTTATATAGATTATTAAATAAATGGCAAGAGGAAAGTGGTAAATAGTAAAAGTAGAAAATAGAAAAAGGAAAAACAATGTTACAGAAATTTCTTGATTATCAAAAGTTGAGGAAAAAATTCAATCTATTATTGCAATTTTCTAGATAAATCAGACAATATGGGAGTGATTTTTATTTGATATTAATTCCTACATGGTATACCTTTTCTTCAATAATTAATAATTTTAATGAGGGTATTTCCTTTATTACACATTCCACTAATGTGATAGTTAATGTTATGAATAATATGGGAAAAATAAATAATCCATTTATCTGGCCAAAAGTAACTTATTTTACAAATGAGAAAATTTTATAGAGCTTATTAGAAAATGAAAAGTGACCACATTCCCATAAAAATTATTGAAACTAAAATTAACCTAATTTAAAAGGTTTAACATATTACTTGGATGGTTAATTTAGGTCGTAAAAAATAGGCATGAAAATCACAAATTTTATCTTCATGAAAAGAAATTTAGTGGTGTAAAAGATATATTTATAATGAAATAAACATATAGGTTGTGTAGCAAACATGGTCTTGAAACAAGATGAGTTGGTCATAATCGAAATGAAATGGAAGGAATGTATCATGATTTAAGGAATATACAAAAATAGAGTTTTAACAATGTCAAAAGATCACTTGGAAACATATTATCACTATTTATTATTTATATACAATGTGTGCATGTGAAGGTTAATTACTAAGTGAAGACGTTTGTGAAGTGGTAACTAAATATAGAATATCCAATAATGTGGTAT